>JADLZK010011992.1:0-514525 GCA_015847255.1 Hyparrhenia diplandra | reverse complement strand
GATCGGTAGAGACACAACCACGTAGAAAGCGTTGGATTTGCATGGCACTCGAAGGTGCCAACAAAATGATCCTCCCGAACCGGACACGACACTGCTCTCAAACATAGCGGCAGCAATGCCTTCACCGATGACCACCGCTGCACCTGCAGTTGAGCATGCTCTAGAAATTCTGGAAACACAGAATCGAAGATGTACAGAGCAAAGCAGCTCGAGTGGAGGTACTGCACTCCAGCGAGCAAGGCAAGGGCTAAGGACTTAATCAATTAGAACAAGCAAGAAATCAGCTTTAGAAAACACAAGACGAAGTGCTACTAACTGAGCAAGATTAGACAACTTGATTCACTGCAGCTTGATTTTGACAAGGCCGAAAAGGAAAAGCTTTCTGCCAACTAAAATTCAGCACATGCAGGAACAAGAGCTACGAACTGCAATCTCAGTGCCTGCTGTAATTTCAGATGTTCAGCGAGAGGATGAGGCAGTGCAGGCTGTCCTTGCCAATTTGCACGACGAACGAAACCGGACAGCAGAGATTGGTAGCGGTAAATCGAAGAGAAAAACTGCAGGGCTAAATCCAAGCACAAAGCACAAGAGCCAAGAATTGGCTTGGCCTAAAACGGACTCAATCCTGGAACCGCGCACAAGGATCAAGAAGCAAGCTTTTGATTTAATAAAATATATTACCCAAAAACTAAGCATCGGAGGGGCTGCTCTCCAATCGCTTGAATGGATGCGGAAATCAAGAACGGCAAGTAGCACAGATGAGTACCTGCTCAGCTAGGAGGCGCTAGGCGCTGCAGCACTGCTGCTGTTCCCCTGCGAGCACGAACTCAAAACCGAGAACCAGAGACCGACGAACCGACGAACCGACAGCAAGAGAAAGTCACTCGATCTCCATCAGATGAAGAGGAAAAGCTCCCAAAATTCGCACAGATCAAATCGAACTAGTTACGAATGGATTCCCAAAGAATCGTAACCTGAAACCTACTCAGTCGCTGGGAAAATCAGATCAAGGGAAGAACGAAAACCACGAACAAAGAGAAGAACAGGAAGGGGAACGAGGGAAACACGCACAGCAGACAGAGAAACAAAAACCACGGGCACAACTGCTCATCTCCAAAAAGCCACCATGGCACAGGCTACTTTCTTAGCAAATTTGGCAGCTGCACGAATTTGATGTTTGGGACCTCTAAACAAAGAACCCTGAAATTGGGGAAAAATAAAAACGAAATCGAGAGAGGCAAGGGAGGATGAAGGGGTATGCCTCGCAAATAGCCCCATTTTCCCTCTGCCTAAAACTACCCTTAAGATACATGAGTCGGTCTTTGTAACCCTAAGGCTATTTGGTCGACTCTGGGGATAATTTGATCCGACGGCCACCGCCTCCCTCATCGGGTAGCCTTGCATCCACGCAACCTCCCCGATGCCGCCACGCGTCGCCGTCCTTCCGTCCGCGAAAAGCTCGGGTTTTGAGGCCCAAACCCGCGAAACCCAGCGCTGTGGTTTTGAGGCCCAAACCACTAAACCCGTAGCCCGATGGTTTTGAGGGCAAACCACCAAACCTCCTCGACCGCGTGTCATCGCCGTCTTGACCGCCCGAGTCGCCAAGTCATCCAGCTCCCCGCTCGCCTGCATCGCCAGCCGTCTTGACCCAATCGACACGGTCCCGCGTCCTCTGCGTTAAAATTCGATGTCCCGGATGTCGGCCACCATGGCTAGCCACCCGGCGATCCGGTCCCTCGGTCCAAGCCTCACGCGTCGGAATCCTTCACCTCCACGGTCCGGCCGCCCCCTGCACGCCCTCCTTGGCCCCTTCACTCACGCCCGTCGGCTACCATCTCCCGAGCCCACACCCGCACAACACGAACCAAGAGATACGTCTTCGACACACTCCACGATGCTCGGTGAAACATAGCCAAGCATAAAAGATAAATGAAAATAGAAAGAGATGTTGGATTTGACAATCACTACATCACAAAACTAAACACATGCGACCTAAATCAACCATGTGTTCGGCAATCTCCCCCTTGATGAGTGCATTGTCAACATTCAACACAAAGACAAAAAGAAGATAGAAGATAGCACATCCAAGTGAACACAAGCTAGACACAAGCTAAGATAATCACCGGATAACAAACATGGAGCAAACACTTGGTTCCCAAAAGACATGGGCAAAAGGCTCGACACAACCAAGCTAAACAGACGGCCTAGTCCTCAAGAAGAGGTAGAAACGGGCTCAACACCACTAGCAAAGCTCTAAAACCAAATACTTTCACACACAAAACGGCTAGACCCTCAAGACGAGGCAAAAGGCTCAACACATCTAGCTCAAAGTGCTACTCCCCTAGACAAAAAACAAATAACGTCTTTGTATCTTTCTCCCCCCTGTTGGCACATGCACTAATCAAGCTATAAAATGCAATATGTCACAATGCAAAGCTTCAAAATTATATTCAACCGAATGAGAGAGTGCTCAAAGTGGTACCATAGCAAAGAAATTACAAGTGCTAGCCAGAGCTCAAGCTAATCGATGATATGAAATATGGCACAAAGCATTTTGAGCAAATTTTAGTATCTTGCAAAAAGGAGGTTCACCATCAAACATAGCACCTAGCACAAGTAGATAGGAGATCAACTAAGTGCTTAAACATGTAAACCGGGTGAACTACCCCAAGCGGCGTTCGGACATCATGCTAGACAAAGTTGCAAAAACTTGTGTTTATTTTAGTTCAGAGTTGCAAATGGTTCACAAGTTACAAGAGAGCATGCAAGTGGTTATCCACATTTGCCTTGCCTTACTAATCAACCATGTCAAGCCTATGCGTGAGCAATGATTAGCTTAAGACAATGGTCTGGTCAAACACAATGAAGTCCAAGTTCATTCAAGAGTGCAAGTGAAAGCAGTCTCGAACTTCAAAGTGTGGCAAAATGGACCCACTCGATCTTTTCATCACTTTAGCTTTAGACTTCATGTTTTAGCATGGTATTATCATGAAAGTCTAAGCAAGTGAATGAATCAAAGCATGAGACATAGCTACCAAGCATACACATAAAGGCTCAAAGGATCTCAACATCCTACTCATGATAGAAGCTAGCTCAAAGGTGAACCAAGATTTAATTTCATCATCCATTAATCAAGTTCATATTTGGAAAAAGGTTGCTCGGCTCATAACATACATCACATGATTAAAAAGAGCTCAAACTAGAAACACTATCATATACATACTACCAAGAGCACAACCTCATTCGGATCAATATAAAGATGAAGCTCATGATATGCAAGTATGATACAAAAAGCAAGACAAACCTAAAACTACATCTGTACATCAACTACAAAGCTACCCCCTCAAAAAGGGATAGCACACGCCCAACTCTCCACGAAGCCGGGCAAAACGGACTTGGTCTAGTGGTTTTTCGTGAAAATGTCCGCATCTGTTGCTCCGTGTACACATGCTTTGTACATCTATGTCCCCTTTCTCCTGGGTGATCTCTCGGAAGTGGTACCTCACCTCTATGTGTTTTGGTCCGGGAGTGAAGGACTGGGTTTTTGGCAACACTCACGGCTCCCATGCTATCACACAACAAGGGTACACGAGAAAAAATCGGGGCCAAAGTCTCTCAAAGTGGCAACCATCCACGGCGGTGAACAACAACAAGCGCCAAGAACAACATACTCTGCCTCAACGGTCGACTGGCGACACCCAGGACTGCTTGCGAGACGACCAAGACACAAAGAGAAGTACCAAGAAAAACCGACAGTACCAGGGAGGTAGCTTTCTATGCATACGATCACCAAAGATAATCGGTCTGAATAACCCGGTCGGGAGAGGGTGGAAGAGGCCGAAAACCATAGGCCAAAGTCGAGGGTAAAAAGCGCAAGTACCTGAAGATCCTCTTCATAGCCTGAAAAGAGAGGTGCGTGGTGAAGATCGAAAGCGTCTTGCCAGAGGCACACCGCAACCGGATGTCCGGGCGCGTCGCCGCCGTACAGCGACCCGAACCGATCATGCTTCGTACTCCCTTTGGTCCACATCTTCTCCATCCTTGTCCTCGCCCGTGGTGCCGCCGTCGACATGGGCGCCGAAAGAGGCTTGGCCTCACCCATGCGAAAACTTGCGGATGATGTCCTTCGTGTACTTGCCCTCGTGTACGAAGATCCCGTCCTTGGTTTGCTTGATTTGTAGTCCAAGGAAGTAGGTCAACTCGCCCATCATGCTCATCTCAAACTCCCCGCTCATAATCTCGCAAAAAAACTTCGATACCATAGCATGTGAAGAGCCACCAAAGATGATATCATCCACATATATCTGGACTAGGAGTATGTCATTGCCCTTCCTAAGCAGAACAAGATCTTGTCAACAAATTCCCCATCTCAAACCCCTTTGCTAAGAGGAAGGCTTTTTCGGTCGCTCATACCACGCTCTCGGGGGCTTGTTTTAGACCGTACAAGGCCTTGTACAACTTGTACACATAGTCCAGGTGTTTAGGATTCTCAAACCCCGGGGGCTGCCTCACATACACTTCCTCCTCTATGAACCCATTTAGGAAAGCACTCTTGGCATCCATTTGGAAGAGCTTAAAACCCTTCGAGGCTGCAAAAGCAAGCAAAATCCTAATAGCTTCTATGCGGGCTACTGAGGCCGAAGGTTTCTTCATAGTCTATCCCCTCTTTCTGATAAAACCCCTGGGCAACTAATCTGGCTTTGTTTCTCACCACCACACCATCCTCACTCTGTTTGTTCTTAAACACCCACTTAGTACCTATGGGATGACACTCGGCCAGAGGTGGGACTAACACCCAAACTTGGTTCCTCTTAAAGTTACAAGAACTCCTCATTCATGGCATTAACCCAATCCGAGTCCGATAAAAGCGGTGTTAACATCTTTGGGCTCAAGAGTTGAAACAAATGCGAGAATGAGCGAAATGACACATGGCATAAGCTTTGGAACGAGTTACCCTCCGATTAAGTCCTCCAATCATGGTCTCCCGGGGTGGCGGCTGAATGTGCCGAGGCGCCAGGCGCCAAGATGTCGCCTCCCCTCGACCGGAGCGGTACCTCCTCGAGGTGCAGCTGTCTCGCCCGAGGGAGCCGCTTCCACGGCCCCCGTGAAGTAGTGGTAGTAGGGTGCAGTCCGGTGGCCGCGTCAGCGTCCGTCCGCCACCGGGTCACCGGGACAAGCGGTGGAGTCGCCGGGATCACCCCACCAACGTCTTCCTGCTCCTCCTCCACAAAGATGCTCGCTCCATCTCCTCCTTTCCCGCACACTCAAACACGGAAGAGGAACAAGGCGCTAGCCTCATCGAAGGTAACCTCACATGTCTCTACAACGCAGCTTAGTCTCAAGATTAAGAACTCTGTAGGCATGTGAGTGCAAAGCATATCCAAGAAAAATGCCATCGGTGATCGAGACTCAAACTTGTCGAGATTACCTTGCTTGAGAATGAAGCACCTGCATCCAAACACACGGAAGTGGCTTACCTTGGGCAATCTCCCAAACCGCAACTCATATGATGTCTTCTTGGTGAAAGCACGAAGGAAAATGCGGTTGGAGACATGGCACGCCGTGTTGATTGCCTCGGCCCAATACTTCCTGGAGTCTTGTGTTCATCGAGCATGGTCCTTGCCATCTCCACAAGCGTCCGTTCTTCCGCTCAACAATCCCGCTCAGCTGCGGGACATAAGGGCTAGAAAAACGGTGCTCGACACCCAAGTTAGCACAAAGAGACTCGAACCGAGTTCTTAAATTACGTGCCATTGTCACTGCGAATCGCTCGAATGGCTGTCTCTCGGTAACTCGGTTCTCGGTCTCAAAAATCAAATCACGAGCAAAACCGAAAGCCTCATCCTTGCCCTCCATGAAAAAGACCCAAGAGTATCTCGAAAAATCGTCAACGATCACTAGACAATACCACTTCCCACCGACTGACCTCACCCGAGATGGACCAACTGTGTCCATGTGAAGGATCTCTCCAAGTCTCGAGGTCATGATCCGAGTAATTGGGTGGTGGGAAGCGGATACCATCTTCCCGTGACGACGGGGGTGGCAAACCAAATCCTTCTCAAATTTGAGTTTAGGCAATCCTCGGATCGAGATCCATTGAACTCAACCTCGCAAGGAGGTCGAAGCTCAAGTGACCTAGTCTCCTATGCCACTTCCACAAATCGAGGAGGACCCGGCCAACAAGCAACAAGAAGTGCCAAAGCCTCGAAAAATCAGCACGAAAGACTTGCCCAAATGGCACAATCCAAAGAAATGAGATCATCGCGAGAGTCCAAAACTCGAGAACACCCAACCTTGAAGCGTACCTCATACACATGCGCCATGAGTCGAGAGACTCGACAGAGATTGAAGTGAAGGTTGGAGACGAGCGCCACATCCTTGAGTACAAAGTGGTCATTGATTCGATTGACCCTCGAGATAGAATCTTCCCTCTGTTCTTTGTCCCCCGAAAGTGATGTACTCTTTTCGTCTTCATGGGGTGAGGCCGGAGAACCACTTGGAGTTACCGGTCATGTGTCGAGAACAGCCCGTCAATGAGCCACATGTCCTCCAAATTTTCCAAACTGTATCAATGATAGAACATGGGATGAGCATATGGCACAACACCGGGGTTAGTAAACTTGGAAGAGTACCAGTGTTGACCATCTTGCCCCAAATAAGCATTTGGCAAAACAAACATCCCACGCCTCATCTTACCAAACTGCTTACCACGCACAACAAAGCGTGGTGCACTCCTCTTGTCAACCTCAAAACTCCCAAAGCGAGGATCTACGTCCACTCGCGAACACGACCACCAAAGGGTCTCACAAACCGTGGCCCAAACCTCCGAGGCCTCCTACCTTCGGGCCTAGCAAATCGCCTCTCGAACCGACCGCACACCCTTCTCATACATGCCAAGTGGTGGGTGATACATGTCACGGTTCTCAAACTCCACTCGACGCCTAGCATCCCTCTTCCTCCTAAAGCAAAACTCAACCAAGTGACCATCTCTCTGGCAATACTCACAGTGATACCTCACCTCTCTCTTAGGTGGTGGTTGGTTCACTCTCTTGGGTGGATGGTTCACTCTTGTTGTGGTCTTGGCCTTAGGAAGGGTTTCCTCGGATCCTGGGCAAAGTGTCAAGTGGGTTCTTGAGGTGGTTCGGTTTGGGGGAGCCACACTTGTTTGGGAGGTGGAGTCTTTGTGGGCTCTTGGAGGATGCCATCTTGCACAATGGGTTCGGTAGGCTTAGGTGGAGTGATCTTGGTCAATTTTGGAGTGTTTGTTGGTTTTTCACTCGAGCTCAAACCACTACCTTGACCAACCTTGCCATAAATGACTTCTCCCTTCCCACCTATAGCAAAGCCTAAACCCGATGTATCGGTCCCCTCTTGAACCGACTCATCATCATGCCAAGCCGCGGCTCTCCACAAGACACCCAACTCAAGACGCAGGCGAAGATACTTGATCTCCTCTTCGACTCTCCCCTTGTCATGCCTACAAGACATGAGCTCCAACTCCAAAGCTTCACACTTAGCACATCCCAAAGACGGTGCTATCTGAGCTGGCCTTCTCAAGCACGGCAAAGCTTGGCGGCTTCTCTCTGCCAACTCGGATCGCAAGTCGACAAGACTTGCACGCACTCAACAAAGATCGGCCTAGACTTCAAATCAACGTGCTCATCTAGCAAAGCCGAATACTTGGACTGCAAAGACATGATGCTAGACATATGCACAAAGACAAGCATCACACTCCGTCTCATCGAGACATCGACAGTTTCTAAGCAACTCTATCTCCATCACGACCATCTCCCACTTCTCCTTGTACTCCTTTCTCTCCCTAGCGGCACGCTTAAGCAACTTCTCTTGACACACAAGCGCATCGCCCAAAGATTCAACCTCATCGGAGAGAGATTCGATTGTAGGAGGTACCTCGGAGGGAGACGAGTCTTTGCCGTGTGGCTTGGCGCTGTCGGTCATCGCTCCATCGAGGGCCATGGTGCAAAAACCCCCGGGCTTGGAGTCGGTGAAGAAGCAAAGTCCATTTAGCTTGTCCTCGACCTTGCGCTCGGACTCCTCATCGCTTGAGGAAGATTGCCCATCCGAAGAGTCATTGTCGAGGTCGCTGAGGGAGGCAAGGAAGGCGTGCTTGTGCTCCTTGGCACGCTTTGAGGTACTTCTTCTTGATCGCCTCCTTGTCGAAGCCCTTCTTGGACTTGTGCTTGCCGGAGGTGTACTCGCGCTTGTCCTTGCGCTTGTCGGAGTCGTACTTGTTGGAGTAGTACTTCTCGCCGGAGTACTTGTCCTTGTTCTTCTTGGGGCATGCGGCGACGAAGTGGTCCGGATCTCCGCACTCGAAGCATCCGCCCTTGGATGGGCCGCCACGCCGACGGTTCAAGCGGTTGTTGTGGAACCGCGAGAATCGGCTGATGACTAGTGCAAGCTCATCATCCCCAAGGCTCTCCATCTCCTCCTCATCCACATACACCAAGGAAGACAAGGCGAAAGAAATCTGTGAAGGGTTAGCGGAAGAACTGGAACCGCCCTTACCCGAGACGAGCAACATTTGGCGTAGATGGGTTCTTCGACCGCTGGATCCGAGCCTCGATCTCGGAGGACTTGAGCTTCTTTGTAGAGCTCGTCGGGTGTGAGGGTGTCGTAGTTGGCGGACTCCATGATCGCGGACACCTTCACATCCCACACCTTCCGATCCGGGCGTGCAAAGAGCCGCATCGCCTTCTCGTGCTCATCAAGCCTCTCCGACGGCTTGTTCGCCTCGAAGCTTGTTGCAGATCGTCTGAAACCTAGCAAAGAGAGAATCGATGGACTCGCCATCAAGTTGGATTAGGTTGTTGTACTCTCTCTTGTAGGTCTCATATAGGCGGGCCTTGACTTGTGGGGTTCCCTCGTGGTAGCTCTCTAGTGTCTTCCACACCCTCACGAGCGGTCTCACAAGTGGCAACTCTCTCAAACTTCGGTGTCTTTGAGGCTAGAGAACAAGACGCTCCTCGCTCGGTTGTTGGCATTGTGTTGGGCTATTTGATCCTCACCCACTCGGCTAGCTAGCACTTGGTAGTTCTCATCCTCAACAATCTCCCACACTCTCCAATCTATCCCCATAAGATGTGCTTGCATCTTAATCTTTCAATAGGGATAGTTGGTGCCATCGAACTCCAGGAGGCTTGCCACCATAGTGACCAAACCTCTCCATGTCGCCTTGCGGATCACGGACCGATTAAGGTGGATATGATCCTTAACCTACTCCGATACCAATTGAAGGACCAAACGGCGGCCAGAGGGGGTGAATGGGAGCCTCAATTTTTCTTTTTCAATTTCGAGTCATCGGCTCAACCCCCAACCTCAAAAAACAAACTCAAATGTAGAGATGAGTAACACACGTGTGCTAGCGGTAGCAAGGTGTCACGAGCAAAGGAAGCACCGAGATGTCCACGACCCAAATGATTGGGTGGATGTTCTCTAGGAACACAAATGAACACCTCAAATTATCACACACGGTGACAAGAGCAAAGATCGAACCGGAGGACTAAAAAGAGTCACTCAACTTCTATAGAGAAGAAGTGAGTTCCCTAAAAACTAAAATACCAACGCCAACTCGTGGACGAGTATGTAGATAAATTCCTCGGATCGGTAGAGACACAACCACGTAAAAAGCGTTGGATTTGCATGGCACTCGAAGGTGCCAACAAAATGATCCTCCCGAACCGGACACGACACTGCTCTCAAAACATAGCGGCAGCAATGCCTTCACCGATGACCACCGCTGCACCTGCAGTTGAGCATGCTCTAGAAATTCTGGAAACACAGAATCGAAGATGTACAGAGCAAAGCAGCTCGAGTGGAGGTACTGCACTCCAGCGAGCAAGGCAAGGGCTAAGGACTTAATCCAATTAGAACAAGCAAGAAATCAGCTTTAGAAAACACAAGACGTGAAGTGCTACTAACTGAGCAAGATTAGACAACTTGATTCACTGCAGCTTGATTTTGACAAGGCCGAAAAGGAAAAGCTTTCTGCCAACTAAAATTCAGCACATGCAGGAACAAGAGCTACGAACTGCAATCTCAGTGCCTGCTGTAATTTCAGATGTTCAGCGAGAGGATGAGGCAGTGCAGGCTGTCCTTGCCAATTTGCACGACGAACGAAACCGGACAGCAGAGATTGGTAGCGGTAAATCGAAGAGAAAACTGCAGGGCTAAATCCAAGCACAAAGCACAAGAGCCAAGAATTGGCTTGGCCTAAAACGGACTCAATCCTGGAACCGCGCACAAGGATCAAGAAGCAAGCTTTTGATTTAATAAAATATATTACCCCAAACTAAGCATCGGAGGGGCTGCTCTCCAATCGCTTGAATGGATGCGGAAATCAAGAACGGCAAGTAGCACTGATGAGTACCTGCTCAGCTAGGAGGCGCTAGGCGCTGCAGCACTGCTGCTGTTCCCCTGCGAGCACGAACTCAAAACCGAGAACCAGACCGACCGACGAACCGACAGCAAGAGAAAGTCACTCGATCTCCATCAGATCAAGAGGAAAAGCTCCCAAAATTCGCACAGATCAAATCGAACTAGTTACGAATGAATTCCCAAAGAATCGTAACCTGAAACCTACTCAGTCGCTGGGAAAATCAGATCAAGGGAAGAACGAAAACCACGAACAAAGAGAAGAACAGGAAGGGGAACGAGGGAAACACGCACAGCAGACAGAGAAACAAAACCACAGGGCACAACTGCTCATCTCCAAAAAGCCACCATGGCACAGGCTACTTAGGGCTAGCCCCACGAAATGATGTTCTTGGGCGCCAAACAAAGCAACCCAGAAATTGGGGAAAAATAAAAACGAAATTGAGAGGCAAGGGAGGATGAAGGGGTATGCCTCTCGCTAAATAGCCACATTTTCCCTCCGCCTAAACTACCCTTAAGATACATGAGTCGGTCTTGTAACCCTAAGGCTATTTCGGTCGACTCGGGATAATTTGATCCGACGGCCACCGCGCCTCCTCATCGGTAGCCTTGCATCCACGCAACCTCCCCCCGATCTTTCGCCACGCGCCGTCCTTCCCGTCCGCCGGAAAGCTTCGGGTTTTGAGGCCCAAACCCGCGAAACCAGCGCCTGTGGTTTTGAGGCCCAAACCACTAAACCAGCGCCGATGGTTTTGAGGGCAAACCACCAAACCTCCTCGACACGTGTCATCGCCGTCTTGACCGCCCGAGTCGCCAAGTCATCCGAGCTCCCCACTCTGCCGCACGCTCGCCGTCTTGACCCGATCGACACGGTCCTGCCACGTCCTCTTGCATTCGTCGATGTCCCGGATGTCGACCACCATGGCTAGCCACCCGGCGATCCGGTCCCTCGGTCCAAGCCTCACGTCCGTCCTTCACCTCCACGGTCCGTCGGCCCGCAAGACGCCCTCCTTGGCCCCTTCACCTCGCCGTCGCCTACCATCTCCGAGCTCCACACCCGCACAACACGAACCAAGAGATACGTCTTCGACACACTCCACGTATGCCGGTGAACACATAGCCGAAGCATAAAAGATAAATGAAAATAGAAAGAGAATGTTGACTGTTGACAATCACTACATCACAAAACTAAACACATGCGACCTAAATCAACCATGTGTTCGCAGGTGGAATATATGTATCACCTTTAGAGAAATAAATATTTATACATACTATTTTCTACAAATTTGATCAAACTCAACCAAGTTTGACTAGCTCAAAACATGTATACATTATTTGATTTAGTGCTCCATACATGGTCTGACATATTTGATGTGACACTTTTTGAAGTTTGAAGAATGAGAAGTAAACACAACCTTGATAAGGTTAAGATGCCGTGTAGGTTGAATCTCTTCTTCTTGTTGTTGGTTAAAATCCGTTACTGGGTTTTTATCAAGAGAAGGAAAGGAATTACAAGCACACCAACGGTGTGTTGGAAACTCCTGTACGTTTTAGAATCTCAAACAGGAATCTGACCTCTCTTGGTCACCTCACTCACCACGTCAGGATTTCTTATTTGCCATTACTGACACCCTCATCTAGGGAGGACAAGATCGTAAGCCTGCCACGAAACAGGAAATGCAAGGTGGGTGATTTGTTTCCATTGAACCACCCGCAGTCGGGAAGCCAGTCTGTTCTATTCACTTATTGCTGTGAGATTCTTGCAAGGCAGGATCAGGATTGTCCGCTCTGCTTGGGACCCTGCGATCCTGAGATTTGTTGTTCTGTAATCTGCTTCTTCCTCCCCCTGTTCCATTGGAGGAGAAACTGAAAATTTCCAGTGTAGTGGTTGCCTCTGGCAAGTTGGGAGACTAATGGAAAGTGGGCCGCGTCGTTGAGCACTCAGCTGCAAATTCCCAAGTTTCCTGGGCCTTGGCCTCTTTCCAAGAACTGGGCCCGTTAAGAAGGACGCCGGCGGCACTGTTGGCCATGGCCATGGCATCGAAAACCCTCCTCCTGCTGTTCGCCGGAGCCGCCCGGTCAGCTGCGGCGGCCACATATCACATCGCCCGCTTGGCTGAGCGGAGGGCCCTCTCTCTGGGTCCGGAGCCGGCGGTGTCGGCCACATCTGATGCTCCTCGCTTAAGCGGAGGTCGTTCCGCCGCCGCCGTACCCCACGACACGGCTGCACTTCCCACCGCCATGGACGCACCTAGCCCCCGAACCGGATCGTCAAAAGGTAAACGTATCATGACTGTTTTGGGTGTTGAACCAGTGCATTGGACCTGCGAATTAAATTGCATTTTGATTCTTTTTTCTTTGTTTGATTGCTTGTTTATATTTATATAGATTTGTCCAATCCAGCTGGTGCAGGTAGGGTGGAGTTTGTGCCAAAGGAGGAGGACCTTGAGTCAGATGAAGCCTTGCGGGATCTGTATGAGTGCTGGTGTAAGGCTTTTAACCAGAAGCGTGAGCCTGATGAGATGGCTCGCCGGTTCAACAAGTTCAAGAAGAGGGTGCTGGATATCCACCGTATGAACAATGCTGATAATCAGTCACCCAACAAGGTGGGACTAACCCCGTTCTCTGATGGAAAGCTAGCGGAGCTGCGTGCCAATCATGGTGGGATTGATTTGGAGCGTGCAAAGAAGTACCCACATTCATTCTGCCTTCTTCACAGAGGTGATGACAAGCGTCCGCAAGTCTTCGCTGATTTTGATGTGGTTAACGGGAAACTTTTTGTCTTGGTTCCTTTGGAGAAAGGGAAAGGCATATGTGAAAAGAAGGAAATCTCTACTGAGTTTGAAGTTGTTTCTGGCAGTTTGTATGTAGATCTACCTGATGAGGGGCCTGAGCTGCAAGTCCTCAAGGGGCTGCTAGTCCCAACTACAGAGATGTTCATGCGCTTCTACCCTCCACGCCTTGACTGAATACCGACCTGTTGTCCCTCTGCTAAGGAATGTGAATATGTTAGACTGGCCGCGTTCCTTTTGCCCAAGAATGCATATGTAGTAGTGCTTTTGCAAGGTATGCATCTATGTAATAAATCAGCATGCTTCTGTGTAAGTTATGCATATGCAAACTATGCTCCTGTGTACGATATTAAGTTTGCCAAAAGGGCCAATATGATTTGCTCCAGATATTATACTTCCAGATCACCCTCATGTGCTATATAACTGGATATATTAGAGTCTTTTCCTTACCACCGATATGATTTGCTCGATTTTGGGGTTAGAAATGGGTTAGAGAACCAGAACGTGCCAAGTGAAAACAACGGAGACGGAGATTTATTTCCTGAGTTACCTTTGCATTGCATATAGAGAAGTAAAGAACGGGAAAGCGGCCCGCGTCGTTGAGCTGTTAAATTTCCTGGGCCGGCTAATGGTTACGGCTTCTCTTCTTCTTTACTCGTGGAACTGATCAGGAACCCTAATCAGAGTCTTTTTGTATCCAACGAGAGAGGAGAACGCCGACACTTTTGCCATGGCATCGAAAGCCCTCTTGCTGTTCGCTGATGCCGCCCGCTCAGCTGCGGCGGCCACATATCGCGTCGCCAGGTTGGCTGAGCTGAGGGCCCGCCGCCTCTCTCCTGGTCCGGAGCCAGTGGTGGCGGCGGCATCTGAAGCCTCTCGCTTAAGTGGAGGTCGTTCCGCCGCCGCCGTACCTACCCACGGCAAGGCAGCACCTCGCCACGCCATGGACGCAACTAGCCCCCGAACCGGATCGTCAAAAGGTTAGTAAATCCGATATCTCTCCCGCCCTCCTCAGATGGCGGCTAAATCACCGTACGGAATTTGGCATCTTCTCTCTGGAAGGGAAACGGAATTGCATGCCCATCTCTCCCGAACTGCCTCAGGAAACCTTTTTTTAAATACCGTCGTTCAGCAATTCCAGACGATCTTAACATTTTCTACATGTGAGCTATTTTATTAAACACCTTTGTTCATTCATGATAAATTCGGAGGACAACACTTCCTCTCTTGTATGCTTCGATCGTGTGCTCTTTAATTTGTTGCTTCTAATACTACCCCCTCTCTTTCCTTTTTTTCCTTTCCTTTTTTTTGTTTATTTATTATATATAGATTTGTCCAAGCCAGGTGGTAGGGTGGAGTTGGTGCCAAAGGAGGAGGACCTTGCTTCTGATGAAGCCCTGTGGGACCTGTATGAGCGCTGGTGTAAGGTTTTTAACCAGAAGCGTGAGCCTGATGAGATGGCTAGCCGGTTCAACAAGTTCAAGAAGAGGGTGCTGAATATCCACCGCATGAACAGTGCTGATAATCAGTCACCCAACAAGGTGGGACTAACCCCGTTCTCTGATGGAAAGCTCCCGCGTGCCAATCGTGATAATAGTGATTTGAAGCTTGAAAAGAAGTATGGTGATTGTTGTCTTACTAAGACCTGTGATGGCAAATATCTCAAGCAAGTCTTTGCTGATTTTGATGTGGTTAACGGGAAACTTTTTGTCTGGATTCCTTTGGAGAAAGGGAAACGCCAATGTGAAAAGAAGGAAATCAATGCTGAGTTTGAAGTTGTTTCTGGCAGATTGTATGCAGATCTACCTGAGGGGCATGAGCTGCAACTCAAGGGGCTGCTATACCCAACTCAAGAGATGCTCTTGCAACGCTACCCTCCACACCTCGGCTGAATACCAAGTTTGTCCCTCTACTAAGGAATGTGAATGTTAGACTGGCTGGGTTCCTTTTGCCCAAGAATGCATATGTAGTAGTGCTTTTGCAAGGCATGCATCTATGTAATAAATCATGCTTATTCTGTGTAAGTTATGCATATGCAAACTATGCTCCTGTCCTGTATAAGATATTAAGTTTGCCAAAGGATTTCCAGATTCACCCAAATGTGCTTCTGTATAAGATATTATGTTTGCCGAACTATGTTTTCCTTCATCGAATGGATTATACGAGGTAAAGCTGTGTCTCATTCTTATCTGTTCAATTTTTGGATAATCTAGAATGTGCTTTGTTACAGTTGCAGCATGGTAATAGCAGTTCTTGGTTTCAAGTTTTACTAGTATATTATGTATGGATCCATCATCCATGTATATATGAAATATCTTTTGTGGCTGTTTGACTACTCGAGTCTTGGTTATAGGTTACAGTATATGTATGATCTCCCATGATTTTTATCGATATTTTGGAATCACAGGAACTTTTGTAGGCTAACTGAATGCTCGAATTGAAGCTGTTAGAAGAAATGGCTTACCAAGGTAGGGAAGGTGTAAACCCGTGTCAGCACTTTTTTTTTCATTCGTTATAAACTGATTGCCTGGGCGTTATATACCGTATTCATACAGTACACGCAAACACCAGACTGGTGAAACAAATGTGCAGCTTCATTGGGGAGCCCCAACAAACAGGACTCTTCCATTCTGTGACATTTTTCTGATTGGCACCTGATTGTAATTGGTACGAATGATAATCTCGTGGATATTTAATTTTTAGCAATATCTCTTAGATATATATGCCTGTATTTGTTTTTTGAGAATGATATATATGCCTGTATTTTTTAAAAGTAAAGTAAGACCCTCATCTCAGAAAGGGAAAAAAACACTCAACCTAGTCCATAGAGAGCAACTTTGATCGGTCAAGGTGTCTTGCGGGCCAAGGGGACAGAAAAACAGGCCCATAGTTAACGTGGGCCGTAAGTAGTCCAGTAGAACTTTGTTTCATCAAACACGTATACCAATCTAGGATGAACTATGCATTTTTGTTTTCTCAAACTATGTTGATGTTGTAGAGGAGTACGTCCAACTTTGCATTGATAGTTGGATACATGACACCTCCAACCACAATCACAATAAACATTAGTGGTACAATGCAGATGACCCACTTGTGTCTCGAGCAAGTAGTAGCTATATTAAGTCAAGTCTCTATTTTGCTACTTTAAAAGGCATGAACAAGCATTTTGAGTCCACTCATATTGGATAGGAATCAGAATTATATACCCCACAAGACGCCCGACCATTATCATTTTCTTTCTCCTTGGACTCAAGCCATGATGATGATAAAGCCCAGGGAGCCCGGGCCTGGAAGAAGGCTTGAGCTCATCTCTTCTTTTTCTGCCCCAGCTAGTGAAGCCCGCGCGCGGTCGAGTCCTATGGGCCGGGATCGACTAGGAAGGGCAAAAGTCTGGCCCATATATAAAATTTACGGCCGGCTTGAACCAAGCGTAGTAACTCACTCGAAACATTAATAGTGTTTGGTTTGGGGAATCATGCGGAATTACCATGTCGTATACTCCTGTACATGGATCTATTCCTCAAATTTTGTGGAATGACTTAATTCATTTCTCATACGAGTACTACTAGTAATTATGAACATTTTATTATACACAAACATATTAAAACAAAAAACTAAAAATTAAGATGATGATGATAGCCCCACTATACATTCCACGAATCAAACATCCCGGCCATAAACATTTATTGTTTCCCTGTTTTCTGTACATATACTAGTGTTATGGCGGCATCTTTGCAGTTTTGTACCATGCTTGTCGTGTTTAATTTGTACACCACAATCCGTGTGGGCCACAGTACTAATCCCGATTGTTTGGATGCCGGCCGGCGTGTTAACGGCTACTTAACTGAGCTACAGGACCTATAACTATAGTAGCTGTGCTCTACGGCGAGATATCCATCAAGCACAAGTCAATGCGTGACAGAATTGTTAATTCGCTGCCTTCGATCAGTGGAGTGGAGCCCAGGAATGCATGGATCGGACGGAGCCTGCTGCAATGCAATCCCTGTCCCTGCAAACCTTTCATGGAAGAAGCTAGAGAGGCAGAGCGGCATGGTGATCTGATCAGTGTGGGCCACTAGCTAGTGCCAGGTGGGGCCCACTGTGGCAGTAAGGGGCGAGTTGACAACACTTGGAATGTTATGGGTAAAGACAAAACATTAAGATGGCAATGCAGTTGCACTAGTGTCGTCGTCGTTCGTCGTCCATATGTACACGCAGGACGGCCGGCCGGAGACTTTTGAGTGGTCCTGGCCTTGCGTATGCATGGCTTCTTCTCTTCTCTTGTGCGTGGTGCAGGGCAAGGGCATGCAGCAGCAGCACAAGTGCATGCACTTAGGATTACATACATACTCCCTCCGTCCCAAAATAAATGGCGTTTTTCCGGTAAAACATCTACCGCCAATTATATATTAAAATAGGATTAATATTTATATTACATAATTAGTATCATTGGAAAGATCTTTTGATCTAGTTTTTTAACAAATTTATTTGGAGATTTAAATCTTCTACATATTTTCTATAAATAGAGTCAAACTTGTGGCACGAAAAACCCAAAATATCGTTTATTTTAGGACGGAGCGAGTATACCTGTACATGTAATAAATATATAAAACATATACATGTAAATATACATGTGTAAGTACTCCAATCCGTAGAGTAGATCGAGACAGGATAGTCGGCATTGAACGTGTAACTGCAAGCTCGGCGTGCATGCCGCCTTGGCACAGCGGCCGCGTGCTCCATGGATGGAGAGACACAGAGAGAGACAGACCTGCATGCTGCTCTGACGGCCGGCCTCGGCCTCTGGGTGTTGCTGTTGGTGTTGGCGTGAGGAAGAAGAGAAGCGACGCAACGCATGCAATGCAATCGAAGGCCAGACCAGACCAGATCAGAGAGAGAATGAGATGGTCAGATGGATATGCATGATTCAGAGATGATGAGCTCGGGATAGAGTGGTCACATCATCACAAAGGATCGGATCCATCAGAGATCAGACATCGAACCATCGATCTCGATGGATCGATGCAGGCCTGCAGCTAGACTAGCTACGAGTAGCTGTTGCAGGATCCGCCTACGTCGGCATGCATGCACGCTGTGGTACGTGCTGCAGTGCGCGCGCATGGCATGGCGCGCCACAAGCCCCACATGCACATAGTACCAGTGACCGACCACTCACGCCAATGCAGGCAGCAGCTCTGAAGGTCCGATCCCTGCTGCTGCTCTGTACCGTACGTAACTGTGTATACGTACGGTGCCGCCGCGTGCGTGAGCGTGACAAAATAAATAACTGCCAAAACTGGTCGCGCAGCGTTTTGGGCTTCGATCGGTTCCCTACGTAGTATACAGTATTGTGTTTCATACAAGGATCTGTCGTCCCTTTCCAACAGTGTTGTGTTTCTTCACGGCTAGCTGTTCCTTTTAGTAGATTGATCTATTAAAAAGTCAACATTATATCGTTATTCTTTTCAATGATACTTAGTAGGTGATCATGTCCCTCCATAGCATTGTACACATCCAACATCTGGCACAAACTATATACTCCCTCAGTCCTACAAAGAGTGTCATTTTAGTTTTTTTCAACCATTGTGTTTGATCGTTCGTCTTATTTAAAAATTTATACAAATTAGAAACAAATAAATCATTATGAAAGTATCTCTATTGATAAAATATATTATAACAAAATAAATAATATTTATACAAAAATTTTGAATAAGACGAATGGTCAAACGTGATTGTTGAAAACCCTAAAAGACACTCTTTTTAGAACGGAGGAAGTAATTATCAGGCATTAAAAGAAAAAAACTATATAATTATACAACTTGTACTGATGGTTGCTCCTGACTGCACCACCAGTTTATCTCAACTGCATGCAAATCGACGATCGGACTGACCACCAGCATTTACATGTGAAACTGAAAAGAAATTTCAGCAGTACAGTGTGTCTACACGCATGCGTGACCGGCCTAGCTACATACTCCTATGACGATCGATCTCATAATGCAGCATGCAGGGTAGGGTAGATGGATCGATGGAATCTCTCATTCAAGTCAGTAGCCAGAAGAAGCATTTAGACGGTTCCTGTTTTCTTTCAGAAACTTTTTATGCAATCTCTGTCTCTCTCATAGTACCAGCCAGTAGCTGTAGACCTCTTTCTGAGAAACATGTAACTGGTGCCTCTCTCTCGTGTAGGTATACAAAACCAACGGGCTGCAGGCCGTTGTGCATACATATACAGAAAGCTAGCGCCGGCCATGCATCCACGAACAGCGCAAATGGAGCGTACGTAGAGTTGGGCGCTGCAGCTTCGTCTGTCAAGTGCCAAGGCATGCCAAGCTATATTTATGTATATGTATATGTATTTGTATTATCAACAAATAAATTAACATGTATAGTAGTAGCAATGAATCGAAGTGCACCAAAGCTTGTAAATTGAGTGGATGCACGTAGGAGCACGACCATGAAAGAGATGGATCGAGGAGGGACAAGATGTTTATTTCACATGCAGATGACTTGAATATAACATGCAAACGCATAGCACAGGTAGCTAGTAGCTACCTGCTGGATCTAGGTACTAGAGGTAGCAGCTGCAGCTACACTGCGCGTTCAGGCCCGACCATAAAAGAAGGTGATGCTGGCCTTGGAGAGTGGAGAAGGAATCTGTTTTGAATTGGAGATAGATGGTCAGTTTACGGCCAGCCAGTGGAGTGAGTGAATACGCTAGTACTCACTCTCCAGCCACTGATCGCTCTTTGATCGCGATGACTTGCATTTGCACGGGCATGGTGTTGCAGAGATCTTCAATGCCTGCCTAGTTACTACTCCCTCCGTCCCACTGAGTTTGTCACCCTGAATTCCGTGCCATCTTATTCGATGCTTCGTCTTATTCAAATTTTTTGCACAAATATAATTTATTTTGTTACGACTTATTTTATCAATGAAGATACTTGAATATTGATTAATTTATTTTATGATTTGCATAAATATTTTGAATAAGACGGATGGTCAAACATAAAGTTCAAAAGTAAAAAACGACGAACTCTATGGGACAGAGGGAGCAGTGCAGGAAGAGCATGTAGTGCAAGAGCAGGATATATGATTGTATATTCAAGAAGAAACTATAGAAGCTACGACTACTGCTACTGAATTCTGATCAGATCCATGTTTTTTGGTTCGTGTCAATGCAAAGTTATTGCATGCACTACAACACTAGTGTAGCTACACTGTGTACCTAGTACTAGCTTGCTAGTACACTGTAGTATATTATGTCTTT
This sequence comes from Hyparrhenia diplandra, assembly GCA_015847255.1. Taxonomy (NCBI): domain Eukaryota; kingdom Viridiplantae; phylum Streptophyta; class Magnoliopsida; order Poales; family Poaceae; genus Hyparrhenia; species Hyparrhenia diplandra. The sequence continues at coordinate 494,068 of JADLZK010011992.1, read as the reverse complement.
TGTAGGAGAGGAGAGGTTGTGTTGTGTGGAATTACTGCACGCATGCATATGCACAACAAGCCAACCATGCTTTCTTTTGATCAGATAGAAAAGAGATGCTAGCTATTACTCCTACTCCAGGAAAGACGCATGGTGTATGCATGGTACTCTCTCTCAACATTTCAAACCTTTTTAGCAGCAGTGCCACAGCAGCACTGTGCTCGAGTGCTGTCCGTCCTTGGTGCCAATTCACTTCGCTCTGGGCAAGAATTGATGCATGCTGCAATGCACTGCACTGCAATGCAATTTCAAGTCTGCCTGACTGCTTTTCTAGCTCGGAGCTGTGTACACAGTAATACAGCAGTGTAGTACTACGTGGCACACACTGCTATCAATTTGTTGTTGGAATGATCCATCAGATCAGATCAGCCAAAGATCAGGAGATTAATGGACCTGCACAGTATCAGGGATGAAATCTTAGTACAACGATCGAGCGAGCTGCAGCAACATATATTTATATAATGATGAGATAATGTAATACTGTGATCACGTGAAGACCTGCATGGAATGAAGCTAGGCTGCTTAACTGCTGCTCTATCAATCTACTGATAGATAGATCGATGCTGCTGGCTGCTCTTCTCCATAATTATTTCCTTTCTGAAACCTCTGTAATTGTCTCTGCTGCTGTGTGCATCTACATTTGTCTCACTCAGCCTCTCAATGCAACTCCTTAATTAATAAACCTTTACTAGTACTACAGTTAATGGCACATGCTAGTCCAGATTCATTTACTGTATATATAATCAGATGCATGGCTGGGGCTTATATACACATTATCTAAATCCTATAGTTCTTGCTTAGTGTTATATAGGATGATGAGATAGACCAAAAGAACAAAACATGAAACTGACATCATCAAAAGCAAAACATCAATGAACTTTATGGGGTTGTAAATCTAGGAATTCCCCCCCTACGGGTGGCCATTTGGGACAAAGGCTGCTTATTAGGCACCCCAAACTTCTATATACTCTCAGACCAGAATGGCTGAATTAATCCATAGAAATTACATTTGCATTGGAAAACATCAAATGAACTTTATAGGGTTGCAAAACATGCAGAATGGCTGAATCATCCCCAGACTTTATGTGCACAGCTTCTTATTATAACATTTGAAGAGGAACAAGCGCATGCTGTAGATAGACAAACGGCCGGCAGATGAAAGAGAGAGATGGATGGAAAAAAGTTTCTGACAGATATTAAGGGCATGTTTGGTTTGTGACACAGTTCGCCACAAGTAAACTTCGGCTGCCACACCTACTCGGCAGCTGTTTGGTTTTCCAAAGAACTTTAGTCCACTGCTGCTTGTCCTGAAGAAAAGAATTTCGAATAGAGGCCACACTGCGCCACACTGTGGCGTGGCGATTGATGGCTGCCAACCAAGCAGTCCCTAACTTTGTCAACTTTGTCGAGCCAGAGAAGAAAAGAACGAATAGATTTATTGGCTCCGTGTAAAAGATCGATGGCTACTTGCAGAATGCAGCAGCAGCAGCAGCATGACGTCGTGGATCGTTTCCTCTAGCACCGGCCATGCTACGTACTGTAGACTTGCTGCCAGTGCTGGTGTTGCTGTACATGGATCGTATTCCCGAGACCCACAGACAGGCGTCTAGAAAGAAACCTCAGCCCAGCTGCAGTGAGAGGAGAGAGGACAACCGTATAGTACTTCTACCACTGCTACTCACGTAGCTACACCAGCCAACAATAAATACCTTTGCATTGCCATTGCATGCAGCAGTAGGATCACTGCAGCTACGCTCTATCTATACGGCCTAAAATAAGGATACATCAACTCATCGGCTTGTGATCTATCAAATCATGTGATCTATACGGCCTAAAATAAGATGGGGTTTGCTATGATAGTACCCATAAATAACAATGTCTTCTCACATACTCGTAGTTATGTAACTGTAGGAGAGAGATGTATCCAATAGTTGTGAATGATGTGTAGTCCACCTTTGTTAATAATGATTTGAAAATTTTATACATGCCAAAATTTCAGATTTTCAGACACCTTTAAGATATATTTTTAAGTCGGTATCACCAAAAATACTTATAACATTTCCTTGGTTGCCCCAACCTCCAAGAAAATTTAATAACCACCAAGAAAATGATAATTTATTTGTCGGCTTAAAATAAGCCCCATGGAAAAAATGTTTTTCTTGGCGGTTAAGAATAGCACTTTTTTCAAGGTCACGCCTAGACGCTGTTTTTGTTTCTTAGTTGTTTAGAAGTATGTACAATTAGAAACCTCTCTAACGAAACACCCATATTCCTTGACGGTTTACCATCCCTCAAGGAATACATATTTCCTTGGAGGTACGTTGGTGTCCACATCAGTCAAGGAAACTACATTTTTTTTTTTGCGGTTTTGTTTTGGCCCTCAAGTAAATTTCTATCGGTAAAGGTAATTCCCGTTTCGTGTTGTGATTGTAGGAGTATTATGCAACCGTGCATGCATCATCTTTAAATTGCATACGCTGTTTAAGTTGCTGTATGTTTCCAGGTACCTCATCATCACCATCGTACATCATATAGGAGTACGTGTGTATTTAATTTATAAACGACAATATGTAATGTAATGTAGTATTGTACAGCTGGTCCTGCTACCTGCTACAGTATCTTGTAGTGCCGGCGGCAACAAATGATGACGTGTATGTGTCCGAGTGTGTAACCCATGGAATAGGGATCGACATAATAAGCAGCTACTCTGTATACGTACGTACGTGCATTGCCCTGTATCACGGTGATCCAGCTCGATCGTTTATTTGCGACCCATTAACTAGTGATGATGGCTGCCGGCCGTCACGACCGGCGGTGCAAATCTGTCGCACTGTACACACACAGGACTGGATCGATCAATGCAAGTACCCTGCCGTGCATATATGCAATCTGTAATTAGTTTAAGGTACTGATGACTTAATTTATAGAGCATGAGCTTTATTCATCACCGCCGTGTGTGTTTAAACTTATCTACATAAATATATAAATAAATAAATAAACGAAGACATGGACTAAGGTAGAAAGAAGTTCACAATGATGATAATATAATGTACCAAACCACTATATATATATCCCAAATAATTATAGTTCGTTTTGTTTATTCTAAGACAAAATTGCACACAATGAATATAAAACGTACCAAGCCACCCTCCTTCCCCGGCTTGTGCCGCCACCCTGCCGATACCTCTCACACTTTCTGCGCAACACCTTTTGGTGGGCGTGTTGTTCGGACCAACCCGACTTGAGAAGTATCCCGTCAGGTCGTGCCATGCCAAGCAGGCTGAATACTCATCTAATCTAATACAAATGCAAATATGTTATGTATCTAGAAAAGTGAAACTAATGACCTACTCCGCGCGTATAGATTAAACCGGAGAGAGTACATGCATGTAGATAAATCTACCGAACCGAATGTTGTACGGAACCGGCCAAAGCTGCAGGCCAAAAAGGATACTATGCATGCACAACAATGATGTAGCAATGAGTAGAAAGGAATGTGGTGGAGATGGAAAAAAGAGGAACAACATCATCAGATAGTAATGATGAATTTCTGATGTTTCTGAAAATCTGCGTATATGCCGGCCTTGCAGTACGGAGTACAGTACGTACGTAGAAGTATCTGATGCCCGCCGAGAGCAGCAGTATTGTACAGTATATACATACCATATACATACTCCTACGGAGTAGGCATGGAGAGGAGAGATCACAGTCACAGATCAGATAGGACAAGGCATTCAGTTTTGTCATAGGAGCATCACATCGATGGTACGAACTCCAGCGACTGGATCTCACACACAAACAAACACACGTACTAGCCCGGAGCTGCGGCCAGTTTGTGTAGAGTAGGAGTAGTGTGTGACGCGTGACTGAGCTGACTTTACAAGACTAGTCGGCGACGTACGTATCCTACTGTATATTGCAGCTGCTTCCCCGTTCTTCAGGTTCGTCAGATCGACCAGGCCGGAGCCCTGGAGCTGGAGCAGCGACAGCACGCGTCACACTTCGATGGATGGATGATGGACATGGACATATGTGTAGCTAGTAGCCACCCTAGAGCAGCAGCATGTATATCCCCGCCTTTGTCTTGAGCCCAACAGCTAGCATACTGTATATGCTTTTGTATTGTTTACTCTAGCTTCTGTTCTCAAATTAAACGAATGCAATTCTTGTTCTTAAAAAAATCAAGTTTTTACGACAAATTTTGAAATCTAAAACATCAAGTTTTGTACTGAGGAGAAAGGAGACAGCAGATACTCTAGTTAAACTCAATCTCAAATCATGATTGCATCTCTCTGGTTTTTCTACGGAAGACAGTAATTGCTACATGAATATTAACGTACTACGAGTAATAAGCACGTCAGTAGTACGTGACGTAGCGAGAGGTTGCAGTAAACTTTGCAGTGGCGTACCGCAGGCCTAGATATTTACCTCGAGCTCGTGCAGCCATTGCATTCTGAACTTCTCAGTAATTGGATTCCGTGTCTTCCATTTCATGCAGGCCGGACGGCCGGTCCATCGACATTTAACTCCTCGTCGACACCATTGCTCCTACGCTTTTCCACTTTGCTAGCTGATCTACTAGGTCCATCGGTTTCCTTGAATCCAATCGAGTTTGAATTCAATTCGTAGCTAAATTCAAACACCATTCAAGCTCGTGCATCATTTGCTATCTAGGACATGAAAAGCCCTAACAAAAAAAAAAAATCTGAATGCCCCACCCTGCGGGGCTCGACGGATAGGGTCCTGCCCATCTGAGGCTGGGCCCACATCGCCGCATCGCAAGAAGGTCCTTCCACCGCGTCCGCCTCGGGAGTCACCGCGACGCCTGGCTGAGGGTCACCGTCCAGGTGACTGCACGAGCGGACGGCCCAAGGTGGTGGAGGGTCGGCCCCCGGCGGCGGCGCAGCCCCACGACCATGGCTTGTTTCCGTGGTCGTTGCTTTTCGTGCCTCGCGAGCCACAAGGTTGCTGCTTGTCGCGATCCGCTCAAGTGCCTTTCTTGTGGAGGTAATGGGCACCGGTCGAGGCACTGCCCTGACCGCCGCCGCTTCGACACTCGACGACGTTCCATGGTCGACTATGAGCACCATGCTGCTCGACGTTCTGTCCATGACCGGCTTAGCTTCATTGAGTTCCCGCCGATCGGGGAGGCTCCGGTCCACTCAGGAGCTGAGGTTGTGCTGCCCGCTCCTCCTGCTCCTGAGTTGGCAGACCTTGGCAATTGGCCCTCCTCCACCTATCAGGTAGCCCGTTCCACCCTGGATCCCATGCTTGAGGAAGCGGCTTTGCCTCCGTTGCAGTTTCAGGTGCGCCAAGCCACTGTTGTGGACCTCGACGCTGCGGGGATCGTGACTCAAGCTACTAACCCGCTGCGGATCAAGTTGTGTCGATGCCGGACCAGGATGCTTTCGAGCCCGCACTCCTTGGCGAGCTATCGATCGCCGGACGGTAGCTCCGTCTGCTCCGGCGTCGACGAAGACACCGACAGTGCGCCACACTTGCCCTCCTCCGACGACGATGTTGAGCGCGTGACATTGTCGGTCCGGGAGGAGTTGGAGGCAAGGATATGCGTCCCCCTCAGCACTCCTCTGATCAAGGCTGGGCCCAAGCTACGCCGCTCCCGCACGCCGGTGTCAATCCATTCTCTGCGGAGGAGTGGGCGCGAAAACCGCGTGCCCCCAATGCAACGATTCAAGCACGAAGGTGCTGCCGTAAGCTTGGCGAAAGGTCGAGGAAGATGCCGTGGATTCGGATATTGAGCAGAAATTTGTGGTTGCGTTTGGGGGCAAGATGACTGAAAGAAAAAGGACTTGTTTCGAGGCCACGCTAGCAGTGGGATAGACCTCTCCGCCATGGAGCTCAACATGGCTGGGATTGTGGAAGAGGAGGCCTGCTAGTTAGGCAGTCATCTCTTTGTTTCATTCTTGTTGCAAGTCTGTTCCAATGTAATCGCTCTTGTAAGATCCAGTAGAAGTAGGGGTGGTGATCCCGGTAATCGTCGTGTTACTGGATCGACCATTGTTTGTAACACTCTTTCTGCTTAATGAAAAACGCGCCTTGGCGTGCTCTTGAAAAAAAAAAATCTGAATTCAAACTCTGTTTTAAAATAAATGATCTACAATTACCTATTGCTAGATGGCGGTTGGCAGCAACCTCCCAAATGTAGGGAAGTTCAAATAAGGCAACATGCCTGGGAAGGGCATATGACACATTGATGCCGTTTGGTTGCCCATCATTTTTGAGGAAGTCAAAATTAGCGTGTCACCTGCATATATAACCCCAAGTATGGCTTCAAGTACTACTACAACGCCTTTATTAGGAAGGCAAAGCTAGAAGATTGTCACCACCAATGACGGCCATATATACACCGAGCAAGGATTTCACCTTGTACATATATTTCAGGTAGAGAGAAGCCGAAAAGCAATTATTCTTAAGCACTTTTGGTTTGCTGTCTTGAAAGGTCAGATAGCCAGTGACGGATCTAAAATTTCGTAGAAGAATTGTGAATATCTATAGCTCCTCCTTCCTCTCTTTCACACTCTGTATCTATAAAAAATAGAATGGCCTAAAGGAGGGGACCACCAGTAGATCGCTCCTATAGCCTATTGGCAACCTAGTTAAATATAGCGTCTCAAATATAATACGTTCTACATTTGTCTTAATTAAAATAGACTATTTGGCTCTAATAACCACCAATGTTAAATGAAACTCGATAAAAATCGCTTAATGTGCATGCCTATGTATTTTTTTCTATACACTTTATGATCTAAGTTAGCAAAGTTTTACCTAGAAAAAAATGCCTTGCATATTTTGGACATTTGGAGTATCACGGTCCTAGTAATTGGCCAAGCCTTGTTGTGTTGTTTTCCCTACACAAATCTTCTAGCTTATATAAAAACAACCGAGAATAATCAAGTTTGACCCAAGCACACAAAGGTTATGTTGAATTTGTTTCAAAAAGTCCTATGCCTTTTTTTTTTGTAGTCCTATAACTTTTGGAAAAGTCCCTCCAGGAGGTACTTCTAAAGAAAAAGTCCCAAAAAAGCCTCTCTTGTTTGGTTTCTTAGGGACTTAGGTCCATGCATGCTTGGTTTATTCCTATGAAAATACGTATCTAGCTTGGATTGGTGAAGTTTACATCCACATTAACTCATCGGTTGAATTAAATTGCGTCGTCCTAGCCTGCAAATTAACTGTGCTGTGTTGCAAGTACACATAGACATATACCTTGTACCTGTAGGGTATGTGCCATATATGTGGTCTGTTGCACACCAGCACGCAGGCCTCCATCATCAATAACAAAGCTAGATTCGGGCATAGCTTACACCTTATTAACTCGGCCAAATGAAGTTTAGTACGCAATCAATGAATGGCTAATCACGCACGCGCATAGCGTTAAATTGTGTGTTGGTCCTTATTAGGAAAGTACAATTAATGCATTATACTTCTCCTATGTTATACTCCAGTAATATCTTTTTTTAAAAAAAAACTTGGTGAGATTGTTGAACTAAAGACGAAACTAGTAGCGCTCATTCGATCCAAAACCGTGTGTGATCCACATCCTTAATTGTTTGCCGAATTTTCCGGCAGTGTGCTGCTACACATGCTACTACACGCTCCACACTGTGCTGTGTGGTCACGCACTGTACGATTTGCACATATATGAAGGTAGTGAATGCAAACGAAGAAGATCTGTGGGGCTAAGCTACTGATTAACTTCCATAACGTAAATATATACTCCTGTAGTCTATCTTGTGAAATTATACTACAAAATGGCATCCCACACACACACACAATTCATTGAAGAAGAATGCAATTCTCACTTTTTAAGAAGTTAAATAGTTCAAGATTTGACTATATATATATATATATATATATATATATATATATATATATATATATATATATATATATATATATATATATATATATATATATATATATATATATATATATATAAAAGTATTAACATTTATGATACAACCATAAGTACTATTAAATTTATAGGAAAAATATATTTTCTTAATAAATATATTTGAAAAATAAATGATATTTATTATTTACTAACACAAGAAAAACGTCTTTAGCTACTTTACTCAACTAGAGAGGCAACTACTACATACTATATAATGCTCGTGCTAACGCTACGACTTCGTTATAAAAAAAGGTATAAAAATTACCAGAGTTTGATTAATAAAGCTGAAGGTGTATCGGTCCTTCAGAAATTGAGAACCATGTCATAATAAGATTAGGCAATGACAACTACAATAACGCAAGTAAAAGAAAGCTAGTAAAGTGTAGATAGACAAACTAAGACTACCCACAGTGTGCACTTTTAGCGATGCTGAGATAGGGAAAGGAGTATGAAGCATCGAGGCTTAACGTTATGTGTACCGTTGCTCAAACAAAAAACATATGAGCTTGTTTATCATTGTTCACCGATGCTTGGCCAAATAAAAAAGTATTTTCCAAGCGGCCATTGGCTCTCACGACAAAAATAAGAATATTGTTCTGACACATCTTCTGACTACTCAGAGCCTCGATGCTGACATTGTGGCAATGCTTGGATTTTGGTTTTGAAATGAAGTGGCACTTGGGTTTTTTTTTTTCATCCAACAAACAATCACCAAATGGTGCCACCAAACAATCACCAAATGGTGCTCAACAATCCTAACCGGATCGAGCACACGTTTCGCTGGCTAGTCACTTATATATAATCTAGAGACAAATTTTGATCATTTTGATACCTTGTATTTTATGATAGATGGAATATCATAAGGACACATATTACTACTCGAGGCTACAAATGCTTAAGTGGTTATAACATCATTGGATACCTCTTTTATTTTTAAGGCTTTGGACAAATTAAAGTCTCAAAACCCTTCATTTGCAGTACTGTGAGCATGGATGGGATATAGATAAATGATGCAAGGTACAGTTAGCCTCAGCATATAATTTAAAGCAAACACTAGTAAATGATGTAATAAGGTACAGTTAGCCTCACCATAGACGAGTACATAGACTATACATAATATAATATATATATACACATGACGACACAGGAGTATAGGATGAGGGTACGGTATCGATCGACTAGCTGCTACTAGGTAGGAGTATGGCCGTAGGTAGGAATGCAGGAAATACAAAAAGGATGGAAGTAATTACTCACTGAATTCAGCTGATCCGCTACAGTGTTTTCCCTACCCATACACAACTACGTAGGCCACTACAGTAGACATGAAGGAGCAGCGTGGCCATCATCACCTCATAATTCCCCGGCCAGTTTCCCATTGCAACGACTGTGCAATGGAAGAGCTACAATGCAAGCGCGCTCTCTCTCTCTCTCTCTCTCCTAGTTGAAATTACACTACAGTAAAAGCTACAACGTAGATGATCACATAGAGAACAGATTGATCTGCTTACAAAAAGAGGATGAGCAGCAGCTGATTACCTTCCTTCTGAGCTCTAAACTAGGACAGCCAAAAAGAAAAACCCTAAGAAGCTCTAAACTAGGGGAAGACTTCACTTCTCCAGGCTTTGATGACAACGGTGGGCTCTGCGAGCTGCCAGACGTCTCTGGACAGAGAGAGCTTAAGGCCGTGTTTGGTTCGGCGCCACGCTTCGCCTTGCCGCGCTGGTGGCCGCCACTAATGATGGCGTGCGCTTGGTTGGCAAGCTAAGTTTAGACAACCATGCTTGTGCTCGTGCAGCTGCTTTCTCGCCAAAAGGTTAGGCGAACGATTCGGCCGCCACCGCCACAGCCACACCAAGTCGTGGCGAAGGCGTGAACCAAGCAGCCCCTAAATGTACGCATGCACTGCATGCCCGGCCTAGCTTCTCTCTATATACAACGGTATCTCTGTTTGAAAGATGAGCTAGGCAGTGCATGCAGAGACCAGCAGCGAGCGAGGCCGGGCCAGAATCAGATTGAAGGGACGACACGACGTGCTAAATTACTCACCACCAGAGAAACCATTCAAGGCTAGCTGCTGCAGGCATGCATGTACTTGGAAAGGAGCCATTTTTCTAAACAGGAATACTAATACAGTAGAGCACAGTACAGCAGCACTACGTGTACTGTGATCATCGTCTTCGATGCATAACTGAATGCGATCGTGTAGCTAGTCGTAGTAGTACCATGGACGTCCATCATCGATCGATCACCACTCACCTCGATCTGGTTAATTTAGTACCTCACTAAATGCTTGTTGTTACTGTAGCTAAACCTAATCGAATCACCATCTATCTTTGCTAGAGCAAGCAGCTGCTCGTAGGAGATCGATCGAGCAAGCTGTACTACGTGCGTAGTAGTATCGTCTAGCTACTCGTAGTACCTAGAATAGCCACTTACTGTCGCTTGACGTTTGTGTCGTACTAGTGTTGAGTAGTAGCTATTCGATCGCACGATCGAGTGACCAAATAACTGTGCACAGTAGTGCACGCACAAGTACAGACACGTACGTACGACCACGCTCGCCGCATTCGTCGATCCACAACGACGACACAACGTACGTACGTATAGCCTAGAATCAATACGCCAAGCAGCTACTCCCGCCTAACGAGGCCTGTTTGGAATGGAGGAATATAAAACAGAGGAATGGTAGGAAACACGCCGAATAAGGTAAGAGTGTTGTGGGAAAACAGTGAGGAATGAAAAATGCGGGGAAGATACAAATAGAGGTGTTTGGAAACCATTCAAGGCTAGGAATTTATAACATGGATTTCCAAAATGTAAGGTATAATTAAAGAGATGAATATTTGATTTGTTCTTATTTTGAATATTTACGAGTACAAAGCTAAATTTTAATTATAGCAAATAAACATATGCGATTATTACTCTTTTCTAGTGAATCTGCATGATAATTTACTCCGATGACATGATATATGAGAGAGAAAATAGTAACCGAAATGCATGAGAAAATAGTAACAGAAGTGCAAGATTATTGATTATTGATTATTAAAAGGAAAAGAATTCGTAACTGACATCCTGAAACCACGGCCAGCGGCCCAGGCCTTCTACGTACGGCAAGGATGATGATTTGTTTATTCCTAAGAATCCTAGCTAACCCGTCGAAGCCTCCGCTTCCTCTCGCTCCACGGGCGACGGACCACGTGATTTGCCTCGGACTTCCGCGAACATGAGCTCGGACTGGATTCTTTATTTCCTGTATTTTGCGAGCGAATCCTTCCTTTCCTCCGGAACGGGTAGGCTCATTTCATTCGTTCCAAACAGCAATGACGTCACAAACTATACGTAATCGATTTCCTTCAAAATTCGCCAAAATACTCCGTTCCAAACGGGGCCTCATTGAGTTTTTCACCCTCGATTCCGTGTCATCTTGTTCGATGATTCGTCTTATTCAAACTTTTTATATAAATATAATTTATTTTGTTATGACTTATTTTATCGATACTTAAATATTAATTAATTAATTAATTTTATTATTTTTTAAAATATTTTGAATAAGATGAATAGTCAAACATGAAGTTTAAAAGTCAAAAACGTCAAACTTCATGGGACGAGGCTGGTGTTGCCTCTTGCCACCACTGAATCCTTCCGATCCTCTCACTCTCACTCACGTACTTGTTCACTTGGCATGGCTCATGCATGCATATGGATTTCAAATTTAGATGATACGTATTATTTGCAAACAAGTTTTAAATAAATGACAACTCCAGGCCATTGGCCATCACTACTACAAAAACGATTTGTAAGAGCCAACGCTACTTTACTGTACGGGTGGCTGATGATTGGGCCGTCCCTACTATTTGTAAGAGTGGCTCTATATATATTAAGCTCCTTACAAATAGTTCCAAATAAATCACGTGCTTAATAATTTCTATATCTACTACGCGTCACATCAGCTAACATCGCTAAAAATGAAATAAATAAAGTTTTCATCTTTATTAACAATATAAACTGATCCGTTCATGCAACCACGACGATGGATGCCTCCGACAAGGTGGTGGCGGACAAGGAGGGCTTATACCGGCGGAGACGACGCTCGGACAACTTTGTAAGCAAAGGATGAACAATCACATGCAAATTTCATAGTGGCTAGTCCTAGAAATCAAGATCGCACATGAAGAACACAAGGTCATGACGAACTGGCAACTGTCGATAGTGTGTCGACAGTGCCCCTTTCACTTGTTCACAACTCAATGTTGACGAGAGGTTACAACTTAACCAAGGCGCTAACACACAACTATTACATCCGACTACGTATACCAGTAGCCTTAGCAACTGCTTACAACACAAAGACACAAGATACAAGTCGATATATGTTGATAGAAAACAACCGCTCTGCCTAAACGTTGCCGTGGGCACGGTGACCACGCTCCTGCCCCGCTCCTGCGTTTCCCGCCAAGGCTTCAACTCATATTCTACCAACTCTTTTTCCAAACCGACTTCACATCAGCACTATAGCCCCATTTGTGAACACAAGCTTACACCAACAATCTCTCCGTTAAGCTTGAGGTTAACCAAGATCACGAACACCCATCAAGTGTATCATGACACCGAGCTTCACTGCTGCAAGTGGCTTCGTCAGTGCATCAGCCTTCTGTTCCTGAGTACCAACCGTCTTGACCACAATCTGTCCACGCTCCACTCATTCACGAATGAAGTGAAACTTGATGTCAATGTGCTTGCTTCCACCGTGGAAAACTGGGATTTTCATTAGGCCTCTGGCTGAGTTATTGTCCACCATCATTGACACTGCTTTCATCTGGTTTCTAGTGAGCTCACCCAACAGGTTCATGTGCCACAAAGCCTGCTTTCTCCTATTGTACGTAGCTGCCATAAACTCAGCTTCACATGATGACAATGCCACCGTCTTCTTGTGTGAGTTCCAGGTCACTAGACTATCATTCACATAGAAGGCCATTCCTCCAGTGCTCCTTCTACCCACAACATCCCCACCAACGTAAACCAACCCATGATTTAAAGAGCCCTTTAGATATCTTAGTATCAGCTTAACTGCACTCAGATGCTTCACAGTTGGCTTCTCCATGAACCTACTTGCCATACCAACTGAAAAAGACAGATCAGGTCTAGTGTGAAGCAACTATCTCAAGCATCCAATCACTCTTCTATAATGGGGTGCAACAATTTTCTCCCCCTGCTTAACACTTAGTGGAATTATAGTCAGCCATTCCAAACTGACTCAACACTCACTAGTACAATATTCTTTTTGCGTGGTGTTTTTTATATATATTTTCAGTGGCGGTTTTTAAAACCGCCACAAAGGGAAGGTCACGGTAACTCAAAGGATTAACCGTGGCGGTTTTTTGAATCCACGGTTTTTTGAACCCCAAATAACCGCACGGTTAATGGAATAAAAAATAATAATAAAAGAAAAGGCCCAGATCGAACCCTAATGGACCCAATCTGGGCCACCACCGACGGTAGCTGTCGCCGCCGCCATGAGTGGAACCGGTGGGGTAGAGGCCAGATCTGCCCTCCCCACCACCGGATCCGGCTTCCACGCCCGGGGATATGGAGGAGGGTCGGCCGCCGCCGGGACCACGAGATCCGTCGCCGCCGGGTCCACGAGATTCGCCGCCGCCGGTCCACGAGATCCGCTGCTGCCGGTCCTCGACCTCCGCTCGCTTGGCATCCACCGCTAGTCCTCGAGGCCCGCCACCGCCCGGCGCGCGTTGCACACGTGGGCCTCGCTACCGACGGGGGGGGGAGGGGGCCGCCGCCCGGGATCTCACACCCACGAGCCGCGCCTGCGCCCTTGGCCGACAGCTTGTGTGTCTGCGCACCAGAGAAGGGAGGAGAGGTGAGGGGCTGGAGAGAGGTGGGAAGTGGCGCCGAGGAAGGGGAGGGGCCACGCGACGGGAGGAAGGAAGGGGAGAAGATTTTTTTCCTGGCTGAGAAGAGGAGGTGGGGAGTGAAGTGAGGGAGTTAGGGTTAGGTTTTCATTATATACGCTGGTGCAGTAACGGGCTCATTTGGGCTGGTATGGACCTTTTTGGTGCCGCTGACTGGGCCTCATTAACCATGGTGGTTTTTATTATAAAAAACGACCATGGTTAATCTATTTACCGTGGCATTTCTAAAACCGCCACGGTTAATGAAAAATGACCGCCACAGTTAATTAGGGTATTGACCATGGCGTTTTTTCTAAAACCCACCACGGTTAATAAAATCGAAGTGCCTTGTAAAAGATTTTTTGAAGTAGTGACTTTCTTGGCATATCCAGCTTGTTTGATAGTTATGTAATCCTCTTTTTGCTCAACTTCAATTGCAAGATAGAATGATAGTTCCCCTAAATCACTCATATTAGAAACTGAAGTCATCTTCCTTTTGAAGTTTACAATCTCACTCAGTTTGCCACCGGTCACTATCAAATCATTCACAGAACTCCATGTGGTCTGGTTTTTTACTAAGGCAACATGACATGATACAAGTATGCCTTTCTTTTTACCTACCCAAAGCTCCACAAAAGCCATATATAGTTGGTAGGCAAAAGAATGGCATTCTAAGCCTTTAGTGAGGAACAAAACCACATATATATTGAGCGATCAAGAGATCATTCGAGGAACTAATTTTTTCGCAAAAACATTTTAGAAAACCTCTAAATTGATATTTTCTCAAATAATGAAAAATAAGCAAGTCCGTTGATCTGTTCTACCTTGCAACCACTCAAGATTCAGAGACGGCTCAAAAGCCCCACAACGACTGAAGGTAATAAGGGGTGAATAAACAGGCCATTTTATTCAAACTCTAGCAGAAATTTTTGTTATAAGCATGACACTCTTAAAACATGATCAGCATAGAAGCAACTTCTGATCAACAACCAAGTCCGTAACTTTTGCAAGAGGACGAGCAAAAGGTAAGCCTGGGGGAGTTTGTTGACGGTCATTAGCGACATATTTTTATCGCTAGCATTCTACCTTTAAGGGGTGAAACTATATATTCTCATACTCTCCGAAAAAAACATAGGGGGCTTAGTTCAAAATTTCGGTAGCACCTCCCCTGCACAGGGAGGTGTCCAAACTTGCAATAAAAGCGTACGACACCAAGGCCGACAACCACATATGCAAACACATTGAACTCAACATGTCATTGCCAATTCACATCCATATACTACCACCACTACATGGCACGACCGCTCACCTTGCTTGGGTGGCGGACAGACGAAAACGGCGACAGCGGGCGGGACAACTACGGACGACGCACCACAAGCATGAGCGACGGCGGGGGGATGACGCACCAGGAAGCACCACGAGCACAAGCACGAGCGACGGCAGGCGGCATGAGCACGTCCCCCTTCTCCTCCCTCTCCTTCTTCTCCTCCTCCCTTTCTCCCTCTCCCTTCCTCCTCCTTCTTCTCCTCCCTCTACTTTTCCTCCTCTTCAACGGCAGCCAGGGCGGCGGCCGTGGGCAACGGAGTGGGGGCGGGGCGGCGCAGTGGGCTGCGCAAGACGGTGGCGCGAGAGAGGGCGGTGGGCGGCGCGGGCGGGCGGAGGGCCGACCGGCCCGACACAGGCCGGGGCGAGCGGGCCGGGGAGGGGGTGGTGGCGCGGGCGGGCCGGTGGGGTAGGGTGGGGGAGGGATGGCGGCGGGGCTTCCCGACGGCCACGGCGGGTGTGAGTATGTGAGAAACTCAGTGAGTCTGTGTGTGTGTGTGTGTGTGAGAGAGAGAGAGAGGGGGGGGGGGGGGGGGGGGTAGTGAGGGAGCGAGGGTGTGAGTAAGTAACATTTTTTTCTAAAAAGTCAAATTAATGACCTACTCTCTCTGTCCCTATGAGAATGTCGTTTTTGACTTTTTGCTATCGAAGTTTAACCATTCGTCTTATTCAAAAAAATTTCTACAAATAATAAACTAAATTATCATTAAAGTATCCCTCGTGACAAAATAAGTCATAAAAAATAAATACAAAATAAGTCATAAAAAATAAATAGTTTTATTAAAAAATTTGAATAAGATAAGTGTTCAAACAAAATGGCACGGAAACCCGGGTGACACTTTCAAAGGGACGGAGGGAGTATAAATTAGAATGGAAAGAGTATAGTATGTACTCCGTATGTAGATAAATCTACCCAATTGAACATAGTACGGCAACAACAAGCCAAACACGTAATGCATGCATGGAATAATGATGTAGCAATGAGTAGTTATCCATTATTATAGGTGCGAGGAAAGGAATGTGGTGGAGATCGAAAAAGAGGAACAGCATCATCATATAATGTTGGGGGTCAACTTTATTTTGCATAAACTTCTAACCCAAACTTTGAAGTTCGGTTGTATAAACAGAGTTTCATACGAAGGTGTTCGCGAAGATGAGCAACAAAGATTTCTTACGGGGGCAGCGAAGGTATGGTATGACAAAGACCTTCATGGGTTTCGAAGCTTCGCGAGAAAAAAACGGGAAGAGAGCTTCGTCGATAGACCTTCGCAACCAAAGTTTACTGGAAGTATGGAGAAGATCTAAGATAATTCTTGCGAAGGCATCAAGAATAGCTTCGCGATGATATAGTTAGAAATTCTTGTAATTGTAAAGTTTGTCATTTTCCCGAATTACGAAGCTAGGGGGCCTATAAATACCCCCGCACATTTCTTGTAACAGACATGTTGTACCAGTCACTTTGTGACTAAGTATTCATCAATATACGTGTTCGGAGTATTTTACCCAACATCTTGGCGCCCACCGTTTGTGTGTGCTCGAGCATTCCCACGACCAACTAAAGACATGGGGAGACCAAAGAAACAAACCTCTGCAGAAGAAACAAGATCACAAGAAGAAGGGCAAGATGAAGAAATTGAAGAACCAAGGGAAAAATCAAGATCACAAGAAAACGAAAAAGAAGAGCAAAGGCTCAAAGCACTCGAAGAAAACTTAGCAAGGAAAGAAAAAGAACTTGAAGAATGCAGCAACGCACAAGAGAAAAGACAATAAAGCAAAGAATTGAAGAAGCCGGCCGATTAAAGAAACTAAATGAAGAACTTGAAAAACAAGAGAAAGAAGTCATCAACCTTGAGGAGCCAAGCTCAGCAAACAATCCAAGAAAAGAAAACGAACAAGACAAGATCACAACAGCAATTGACACAGAGTCTCCTTTGTCAATAGATCTGCAAATAGCAAAATGGCCAAAAGGGTTCAAGTTCAACATAATACCAACATATGAAGGACTCACAGATCCAAGGCAATTCCTCATGAGTTTCGAAGCTGCAGTTGCCTCAGGAGGAGGAGATGAATCAACATTAGCCAAATCACTTATCATGGCAATGAAAGGTTCAAAGACAAAAATGGTACTCTTCGCTCAAACCAAGGTCAATCAAAAGTTGGGAACAATTAAGGGCAAGTTTGCTAGTTGATTTTCAAGGATTTCAACACACCGAGTTAACAAGTGATGACCTATTTGACATCAAGCAATATCCAAAAGAGCCATTGATCAAATATTACAAGAGATTCATTCAAATGAAAACTCAAATACCAGACATACCAGATGAAGTGGTCATCATAGCAGCCATCAGAGGATTAAGGGCAAGTCAATTATCATCACATCTAAAAAGAGAGGGCCAAAAAACAGTTGCTCAACGTATGAAGAATTCCGAAAATATGCAAAATCTGATGATGACTACTGAAAGAGAATCGAAGAAGAAAACTTTGAAAGAAACCAAGCGAAGGCCAACAATCGGTTCAATCGGTACAAAACTCAAAATTTCGAACGAAGGCAATATCGGTATCAACCACCACAAATAAGTGTGAACCAAATTAACAACGAGCAAAGTGGAGAAAATACATTCAACAATGATCAGCGAAGCCAAGATCAGCGAAGCCAATATCAAAACAGAGGTATCAACAACAATTACAGAGGAGGTTTCAACCAAGCAAGATTTGGTGAGCGAAGACCCTTAAAACCCGAAGAAATGTTTTGCCTTGTGCATGGCAAAGGGGCTGGCCACACATCAAAAATGTGCCCAGTAATAAAGAAAAGCATTGACGAAGTCCAACAAGAAGGCAGAAGCATACAAGGCCAGAAGACAATCAACTTTCTAAGTCAACCAAATTCCCTTCAAAACCAAGGATGTTACAATCAAGGATACAATCCCCATACAAATTCAGGACCTTCGCATCAAGCATTACCAGGACCTCCGCAAATTTACAATTGCCAACCTTTGGCTGCAATTCCATGGGGGCAAATACCAATTCAGCAACCAGAAACATCAATGACAAATAATCCCACAATCAATCAAGGCAACAATTCTCCATCCACCTCGGCAATCAATACAATAATGCCAAGCAGAGGCAGAATATTGACAATTTCAGGAGGAAACAGCATAGAACACGCAACAAACAACGAAAGAAGAAACTACTTCCGAAGAGTCAATTCAATAACAATGGAGGGACCCTACAAAAAGACAAAATGGTCACACCAACCAATCATTTTTACAGAGCAAGACATGAAGCTTAAAGATTATCCACACATGGATGCTATGGTCATAGAAGCAAATATTGATGGATGGGATGTCACCAAAATCCTAGTAGATGGAGGAAGCTCCGCTGACATACTCTTCGCATCAACATTAGATGCAATGGGAATCAAAAGACAAAACTTGGGAAGGGCAGAATATCCGTTAGTTGGCTTCGGTGGCAAAAGGATAAATTCAATTGGAAGAATTGTACTGCCAGTATCCTTTGAGACAAAAAATAATGCAAGAACAGAACAAGTGGCATTCGATGTTGTTGAAATGCATAGCCAATACAATGCAATCTTCGGAAGAGGAAGCCTGAACATCTTCGAAGCAGTGATCAACTACTCATACTTATGCATGAAAATTCCAGCAATCAATGGACCAATATCAATCCACGGAAACCAAACAGAAGCAAGAAATATAGAGAAAGATACAACTCCGGCTCAAAGAAATATCCTCAACATCGAAGACGAAGAAGAGCAAGAAGAAAAAGAAAATGCGAAGCCTCAAAAGAAAGCGAAGACTTGCAACAAAAAAGAAACAAAAGAAGTTCCGCTAGATCCGATGCTACCGACGAAAAAAGTGATAATTGCAAATGACCTCGACGAAAAAAGAAGAAAAAAGAATCTTATAAACTTCTTGAGAATCAATCAAGACGTCTTCGCCGGTCAGCAAAAAGATTTGGAAGGAGTCGGCAGAGACATCATTGAACACAAACTAAACATTGACCCAAGTTACAAACCAAAGAAGCGAAAATTAAGGAAACTTTCGGAAGACGTAACAATTCTTTGCAAAAGCGAAGTACAAAAGGTCGTTAGACGCGAAGGTCATAAGAGAAGTAAGATTTACAACATGGCTTGCAAACATAGTCATGGTCAGGAAAAAGAACTTGAAGTGGAGAATGTGCATCGATTTCACAGACTTAAACAAAGCTTGCCCAAAAGACAACTTCCCATTACCAAGAATTGACACATTAGTTGACCAAGCAGCAGGAAGTGAAATGTTAAGTTTCCTGGATTGTTTCTCGGGTTATCATCAAATTTGGATGAATAAAGAAGACGAGGAAAAAACAAGTTTCATCACTCCGTTTGGAACATATTGTTTCCAGAGAATGGCCGAGGGGCTTCGTAATGCCGGATCAAGTTTTATCAGAATGACTTCAACAGTATTGAAAGATCAATTGGGGAAAAATTTACTTGCATATGTTGATGACGTAATTGTGAAAAGCAAGAAAAAAGAGGAACACATCGAAGATCTCAAAGAAACCTTCTCTAACCTTCGGAAAGCAAATTTGAAGCTTAATCCAGAAAAATGCACCTTCGGGGTCAAGAAAGGCAAAATTCTGGGATGTGTTGTATCATCAAAAGGAATCGACCCAAACCCAGAGAAGGTCAAAGCAGTGATGGAAACACAAGTTCCAAAAAGCATCAAAGACATTCAAAAACTAACCGGACGACTAGCTTCGCTAAACAGATTTATATCAAAGTCAGCTGAGAAAAGTTTCCCAATCTTTCAAGCATTAAAAAACTCAAACAAGACCTTCGCATGGGGAGAAGAGCAGCAAAAGGCCTTCGAAGAGATAAAGAAATACTTATCAAGTCCAACAACTTTAGCAAGCCCAAGTCCACAAGAAGAATTGTTGTTATACATCTCAAAGATCAAAAATACAGTAAGTGCAGTATTAGTACAAGAAAATATAGAAGAACACATCAAGAAACAGCAGCCAATATACTTTGTATCCGAAGCTCTCTCAGGATCGAAGATATATTATTCAGAGATTGAGAAGATAGCATACGCGGTCCTAATGGCAACAAGAAAATTGAAGCACTATTTCCAAGCACACAAAGTGAAAATACCAACAAATCATCCCCTCAAAGATGTTCTTCAAAGTTGCAAGTCATCGGGAAGATTGGGAAAATGGGCGGCGAAAAATATCTCAATATTACATAGAATTTGAAAAAAAAAAAACTATCAAATCACAAGTTCTAGCAGACTTTGTTGCGATTGGACTCCTACTTCAAATTTAGAAGAACAAAAAGAAGCCCAAGAATGGACAATGATTTGTCAAGAATGGACAATCAATTGTGATGGTGCATGGGGCTCCTCAGGCGCCGGAGTGGCTGCAATCATAACTTCGCCTTCAGGAGTAAAAATGAGATATGCAGCAAGATTAGAGTTCAAATGTACAAATAACATTGCGAATATGAAGCAAGTACTATTGGGGCTTCGCAAGGCAAGAGCAATGGGAATTCAAAAATTACTAATCAAGACAGATTCACAAGTTGTGGCGGGGCATATAGAAAAAAGCTACAAAGCAAAAAAAGCAAATCCCGAGTTGACAAAATATCTACAACATGTTAGAGATCGGGAAAGGCATTTCGAAGGCTTCACATTGAGAAGCATCTCAAGAACAAACAATGAAGAAGCGCATACAATTGCAAAGGCTGCAGCTCGAAAAATCAAGTTACCACCGGGCGTATTCTATCAAGTATTATCGAATCATCAATTCAAGCAAAGATGGAAGAACCAAGAAACATTCACATAATAGAAAGTGAAGATTGGAGATCAGCAATAATAGCATTCCTCAAAGGATTCTATGAGCCAAAATGTGAAGTTGATGAAATCGAGAATGAAGCACAAAACAAGGAATTACAAAATCATCAACAATCAACTTTACAAGCATGGCATATGCGAACCATTGCTGAAATGTGTTTCAAGCGAAGAAGGAAAGGAAATATTACAAGAAATTCACAATGGAACCTGTGGAATTCATGCTGGACCAAGATCAATCGCTGGGAAGGCCTTCGGACAAGGGTTTTACCGCCAACAAAATCAAAAAGATAGCAAGGAAATAATCAAGACTTGTCACAATTGTCAAATTTCAGCAAACAAAACACATGCACCAGCAAACCCAATTCAACAAATAGAACCAGCCTGGCCGTTAGCAAGATGGGGAATTGACATAATTGGAAAGTTACCACAAACTCAAGGGAACTTCAAATACGCAGTAGTGGCAGTTGATTACTTCACAAAATGGGTTGAGGCAAAGCCAGTAACAAACATGTCCTCAGCAACAATGAAAAAGTTCTTATGGCAAAATATCATCTGCAGATTTGGAGTCCCAAGACACATCACCTTAGACAATGGAACACAGTTTGATAGCGAGGATTTCAGAGAATATTGTACAAATCTTGGAATCCAACTATGCTTCGCATCAGTAAAACACCCGCAAACAAATGGAGCAGTTGAAAGAGCAAATGGAATAATCTGCACCGGAATATCAAAAAATCTTGTGGGATTACCAAAGGGAAAGTGGATTGAAGAACTCCCAATAATAGTTTGGAGTCACAACACAACAACCACAAGATCTACAAAGTTTTCACCATTCAGACTCCTATATGGAGAAGAAGCTATGACTCCAGAAGAACTTCACTACGAAGGTCCAAGATTGAATGTACAAATGATAAGCGAAGAAGATCTAAAGACAAGCAAAGACTTACTCGAAGAAGAAAGAAACGAAGCCCTCGAAGAATTTAAGCAAGTATCAAGCGAAAACAAGCGGATGGTACAATAAAAAGTTATCGAAGAGAACTTCAGCCGGAGATTTTGTACTCAAAAGAAAAAGAAATGAAGACACAAGAGGGAAAATCCAGCAAAAAAAATGGGAAGGACCATTCATCATTTCAAAATCAAACAAGCCAGGATCATATCACTTGGAAACTTTGAAGGGAGAGGAGTTGAGCCACACATGGAATATCCAAGACCTTCGTAAGTACTATCCTTAGAAGATAAGAGCTTCTCTTGTAAATATGTAAATAGATAGCAAAGATCATTTACTTTCAAGCAAAGTTTACATTTCAATTGTAAAGAGTCGCTGCACTCTTTTTCCACTCGGGAAGCCCTTCGCGGGGTGAGTGGTTTTTTTTTTTAACGAGGCGCCTCTATTGTAAATTCTCATATCAATATAAATGAGAACGTAGTTTCCCCAACCTTGGCTTCCTTTACATTTTCTATTCCTTCACGTTTCATGTCAATTCATAAAAAAAAAAGCGCCGAAGAACATAACATTCTTACATCGGCGAATAAAATAAAAAGTAGGTGCAATTTCCAAAAAATTACTACCTACGATTTCCTAAAAGAAAATTTTTCAACTTCGTAGCGAAAGTTTGTCGCCCCACCTTCGCAAAAAAGAAAAGGGGACAACGTTTTTATTTCCTAAGGGAAAAGAAAATTTTTCAACTTCGTAGCGAAGTTTGTCGCTCCACCTTCGCAAAAAAGAAAAGGGGACGACGTTTTTATTTCCTAAGGAAAAAAAAATTTTCAACTTCGTAGCGAAAGTTTGTCGCCCACCTTCGCAAAAAGAAAAGGGGACGACGTTTTTATTTCCTAAGGGAAAAGAAAAATTTTCAACCGTAGCGAAAGTTTGTCGCTTCACCTTCGCAAAAAAGAAAAGGGGACGACGTTTTTATTTCCTAAGGGAAAAGAAAATTTTTCAACTTCGTAGTTTGTAAAGTTTGTCGCTTCACCTTTTTATTTCCTAAAAACAAAAGGGGGACGACATTTTTATTTCCTAAGGGAAAAGAAAATTTTTCAACCGTAGCGAAGTTTGTCGCTCCACCTTCGCAAAAAGAAAAGGGGACGACGTTTTTATTTCCTAAGGGAAAAGAAAATTTTTCAACTTCGTAAGCGAAGTTTGTCGCTCCACCTTCGCAAAAAGAAAAGGGGACGACGTTTTTATTTCCTAAGGGAAAAGAAAATTTTTCAACTTAAATAGTTTAAGTTTGTCGCTCCACCTTCGCAAAAAAAAAAAGGGGACGACGTTTTTATTTCCTAAGGGAAAAGAAAATTTTTCAACTTCGTAGCGAAAGTTTGTCGCTTCACCTTCGCAAAAAAAGAAAAGGGGACGACGTTTTTTTATTTCCTAAGGGAAAAGAAAATTTTTCAACTTCGTAGCGAAGTTTGTCGCCCACCTTCACAAAAAGAAAAAGGGGACGACGTTTTTCTTCCTAAAGGAAAAATTTAAACTTCGTAGCGAAAGTTTGTCGCTACACCTTCACAAAAAAGAAAGGGAGAGACGTTTTCGCTTCCCAAAGGAAAAAAAGGAAAATTTTAAATTCATAAACAAAGTTTGTAGTTTTATAACTTTCAAATAATCAAAAGGAACAACATCTTTTTATAAAAAACAATACTTTATTACATCACAAATTATTCATGTACAAAAAAGCAATACTTTATTACATCACAAATTATTCATGTACATTCATACAAAACCAAATCATGATTTTTACAAAAATACATTTTACAAGTCATCATTCTCGAAACAACAGTTTGTGGCGGCCTCCGTCAAAAGTTCATTTACTACTTCATCAACCATTCTATCCACTTCTTGCCTCAAAGCACCATCGCAGAAATAACTCGGAGAAGCACTTGAACAGGATGATCGAACGAAATAAGATTCATCTTTTAAAAAAAAAAAATCTTCACTTAGGAAAAATAAGAACTTCACATAAAATCAAACAAAGGCCTCACACAGTGTAAAGTTGCTAAAATCAACAACTCGAGGAATTCCATAATTAACTTTAACTTGTGAAACTCCAAGTTTACTTTCAATAAACAAATCAACATCGACATCAACATTACCAACGGATTCACGATGTTCCAAAAATTCGTAAGTTTCAAACACATAGTTCCCCTTGGCAATCATCAAAGGCAAAATATCGGGCAACATCCTCGCGCAGGCTTCGCTCGAAACACCTGCGCAGGATGTATCTTAGTTAAAAGATCATGATGTATCAACATTAACTTACAAAGATCCCTCACAAAATCACTCAAAATAAAAAAAAAAAACCTAAGGAGAACTACATCTACAAATCCCTCTCACGAACATCATCGTCGCGAGCCTTGAGTGCCTCCTCCTCCAAGCGCTTCTTCCTCTTCTCTTCTTCCTGCATATATTCAAACTCAATCTATCAAAATTTAGAAAAAGAAAACAATAGAACAATAATCATAAAGAACAAGTAAATACAGAAAAACCACTCACTGCTTCCATCTTTCTCTTCACTTTTTCAAAGCAATGCTCCCGTCCACTCACATGCCAATACTGATCAAAGTACTTCTTGCACAAAGATTGAGTACGTGAGCTAATTTGCTTTACAGCTTCAGCAGGAAACTTAAAATCATCCCTGGCAAATTCAAGATACAAGGGGTCCTTCGCTTCAGACATTAAATGAAGAAGTGCCCTTGTGGCATACATCACACTAGTATCGGCAAAAAGTATTGACAAGAACACCAAGGTCTTCATATTGACGGCATAGCCAGCTAAAGAAAGGATCAAATTCTCCTAATTCCCAATTTGGATCCTCGGGCTTCGCACCAAACTTCTCATAGTATCCACGGCAAATCTCCCACATCCTGTTAAACTTCATATGAAAAAATTCATCTTGTTCTTTCTTCTTTTTCTCAAGATATTCTTTTTCTCTTTTCAAAGTAGCTATCTTCTTATTTGCGGTATCAAGCTCAAAGATCTTTCTCTTTGATAGTATCACAAGATTGATGATAAAGACCATCCATCGATGCCACTCAACAACCGCTTGACCTCTTTCTTTTTCCTTTTCGGCAAAGTTTGAGATTCCAAATTTGAAATTTTTACGCAATAACTCTTTCTCACGCATAGCGGATGCAACAAATTTATCTTCTATTGCCTTTTCGGCCGCTGCGCGCAAGAATAGCACCCTACAAGTCATAAATAACAAATTAAAGTTAAAACAAAAATATAAATAATTAAATCAATACACAAATCAAAACATCAAGCGAAGATGTTCTCATCACCTTGTACATCAACGAAACACCGGCCTTCAAAGAAGTTCCAAAGGGTCCTTTTTAGCCAACTCTTCTTCTCAAGGTCGGGAACACTAAAAGCATCGTCTATACATTTTGCTAGACGAAGCTCAGTCTTCTTAGGCATCATGCGAAGTTTTTCAGCACCAACTCCGATAAACTTAAAAGAGTCTAAATTTACACCTTCGGAGCGGCAGAAATCAAGAACTTTCTGCAGTTTCTCTGGATCAGCAATAGAAGAAAATTCTTCAGAGGGTACCACCGGAGTACCAACATCTTGTGCAACTTCTTTCATTTTCCCCACATTAATAGTTTTTTTTTTCGAAGAAGTAGATGCATCGGGAAAAATAGTCACCGCAAAAACATATAGTCATTTTACAAAAAAAAAAAAAAAAAAAAAAAAACTACAAATCAAAAAAAAAAAAACTACCAACAATTTCTCCTTCTTTTAAAAGACAAGAAACTTTTTCTTGAGTTTCAATATTAATAATTGAATCATCAAGGCGAAGTTGTTGCGCTTCTTCAACATCCTTATAAAAATGTCATCATCAAAATCGTCAAAAGTCACAAGAGCAATCAGGTACCCTTCTTCAAAGCTTTACGAATCTTTTCAATAGATTCTCGCCTCCCGAGATCTCCCTTCATCCATCAAGTTCTCACTATCTATCTCCGGAAAGAATTTTATCAATAATTCCCGAAGCCCCTAACAGAGCGGCTTCACAAACTACGTTATCGAAAATATTACTCGCTGCGAAGATTGCAAAACATTAACATCTCTAGTGGAAATATTCCCCTTCGCCGCATCATCCACGGTCTCGAAAACAAAACAATCACCATCCTTCAAACCAGCCTTAGATTTTTGAACTTCTTTGGCAACAAGCCAATCTATCCCGATCATCACCAATGTCTTCGCCCCGGGACCTAAATGGACTTTAGCATCAGAATCAACGTACAAAATAGCAGGAGTTTTCAAATAGAACCTCGGGCGACGAACTAGTAGCTGTACCGGGGGGCAACAACTTCTTTACAACATCTTCGCCGATTTCTTACTAGTTTCTCCACGAGTAGCCAAATTCTGTAAATTTGGAGCAAGAGGTGTCAACATCGCAGAGTTAAACCAATTGCGCAAAAAGCTAAACACATTTTTCTCACCTCAAGTTGATCAGCTGAAACTCCCATCAAATCCTCATCTATAGCAAATCCTTGATCATCACACAAGTCAACTATAGGGGTAAGATTAACTCTCTTTTGCTTTTTAGAAGCCAAAGTCTTCTTTCTACCCCTACCAGCTGCTGTAGAAGCCTCAGGTTGTTTTCTTTTCTTACCCTTCGCTGGATCATCTTTCGTTTCAACTTCCTCAGCATTCTTCTCAGCACGAGAGTAAGCAGGAGGAGGGCGTTCTTCATATGGAATTTTGGCAACGTCAAAAACTCGATTAAATCGAGAGTAATCTTCACCAAGAATGTCATCCATAATTTTTTTCTCTTTATGTACATATTTCCCAATAACAGAACAGGCTCTCAGCTCAACAGCCGCAACAAAATCCTCGTCTGTCTTGAATTCTGCCGGCTTAACAATATCTCGATCAGGAAATTTGTAAGATTTTCCGCGCACCTCCTTCGTATGAAAGCGAAGGATATTCCATCCTCGACGGAGTGGCCAAACTCTGGCAGCAATAAATTCTTCAACCAAGTCTCTCGTACTTTGAAGCGAAGCAGCTAATTTGAAAGCTTTCATGCATTCACTTGCAGCTTGGGATTTCTTCGGCGAAGGCCTCACAACAAATTCACGCTTATGCATTTCAGCAGCAAGCGGATACCTTTTCACAAGATTTCTGCCAACTTTCTCTTCAACATAAGGAACCTTGTGGTAAAACCACATCTTGAACCACCCATCAGCCCATTTGTTCTTCGCAGCAGGAGAAATCTGTTTTGCACCCTTAGCAGTCCGAAAGTTGCAGCAGCCAAAATAGTAAGTAACACTTTTTCCATCAATAACCTTGCTCCGATATTGAATATGAAGCTCATGAAGATCGCAAAAAGTGTTAATATTTGGCTTCACTTCTTGGCTTCGCACAGCCCATATAAAAGTAGAGAGCCGAGAAATAGCATTCGGCGTTAAGTGATGAATCTCAATATCATATGCCCTCAAAACATCTTCCAAAAATCCCGCACGGAAATCTTAATCCAAATTTGTGAAGAAATCCTTATAGACAATACATTCATCTTTCTTTGGAAGGGGCACGCGATCTCTTCAGGACCAAAGAGGTCTGCAGTAATACCCGTTTTCAAAATTCCAGCCTTCTCCAACTCTGCATAATCTGATTTCTTCATCTTACTTTTTCCGAAAAAATAAGAATAACCATCGTCCGGAATCAATTCCGAAGGAGAAGCACTGACTCCACTGAGACCCTCGTCATCAGAATCAAGAACTCCTTTCTCAGAACCAGAATGAGAACGAGAAACACTTTGTTCTTCTGTCATCTACAAAAATTAACATCAAACAAAAATCAGACTTTTCCAAAGAACTATCTTCGTTTATTCACAAAAATAAAAATCTCAAGGAAAAATTAACAATTACCTTCGAGAGAAGAAGAAGAAGCAACAACGAAATAAAAATTTTGCAAAACACCTTCGCTACCAAAACACCTTCAAACCTCAAACAAACAAAATTTCGCAGAGTCTCTCCTCTTCGAAAAGGTGAGAAAAAAGGGGGTCCTCCGCTATTTATAAGCATGACTGGTCAAATTGGTCAAACTAGCCGTTAAAAAATTAAAGCAATAAAAATAATAATAAAAATAACTCTCTCAAAATCCACTTTCTAGCGAAGACATTAACAAATTCAAAAAAGACCAACTTCAAAGTTTGGGACGACGTTTACTACCACAAAGTTTACTAAGTTTTCGTGGGATTCATGCCTTTGAAGTTGGCATTCGCCCACGAGGGGCTGCTGTTGGGGGTCAACTTTATTTTGCATAAACTTCTAACCCAAACTTTGAAGTTCGGTTGTATAAACAGAGTTTCATACGAAGGTGTTCGCGAAGATGAGCAACAAAGATTTCTTACGGGGACGCGCGCGAAGGTATGACAAAGACCTTCGCGGTTTCTGAGCTTCGCAGAAAAAACACGGGAAGAGAGCTTCGTCAGATAGACCTTCGCAACCAAAGTTTACTGGAAGTATGGAGAAGATTTAAGATAATTCTTGCGAAGGCATCAAGAATAGCTTCGCTGATGATATAGTTAGAAATTCTTGTAATTGTAAAGTTTGTCATTTTCCTGGAATTACGAAGCTAGGGGGCCTATAAATACCCCCGCACATTTCTTGTAACAGACATGTTGTACCAGTCACTTTGTGACTAAGTATTCATCAATATACGTGTTCGGAGTATTTTACCCAACATATAATAATGAATTTCTGATGTTTCTAAAAAGTCAGCATATATGCCGGCCATGCAGTACGTAGGAGTATCTGCTGCCCGCCGAGAGCAGCAGCATAGCACAGTATATACACGTACGCATTGCATGGCGAGGAGAGATCACAGTCACAGATCAGATGAGGACAAGGCAATCAGCTTGTAACAGGTGCATCACATCGTACTGTACGTACTCCAGCGACTGGATCTCAAACACAAAACACACGTATATTGCCCGGAGCTGTGGCAGGAGTAGTGTGTGACGCGACTGAGCTCACTTTACAAGACTAGTCGGCGACGTACGTACTCCCTCCGTCCCATTGACTTTACACGTATATTGCTGCTTCTCCGTTCTTCACGTTCGTCATACAAGGCCGGCCGGAGCCCTGGAGCTCTGGAGCAGCGACAGCAGGCGTCACGATGGATTGATGATGCACATGGACATATACCGGTATGCATATATATATGCCCGCATTTGCCTTGAGCCCAATAGCATACTATATGTTTCCTAGTAGTAAATAAATGGTCTCCCTATATATATTACTGTATTAATTGTTTACTCTAGCCTCTGTTCTCAAATCGGGAAAAAAAAAGTTCTTAAGAAAAATCAAGTTTTTTACGACAAATTTTGAATTCTGAAACATCAAGTTTTGTACTAAGGAGAAAGGAGAGACAGAAGATACTCTAGTTAAACTCAATCTCAAATCATAATTGCATCTGCTCTCTGGTTTTTTACGGAAGACAGTAATTGTTACAAGAATATTAACGTACTACGAGTAATAAGCACGTCAGTAGTACGTGACGTAGCGAGGTTGCAGTAAACTTTGCAGTGGCGTACCGCAGGCCTAGATATGTACAGTATTTACCTCGAGCTCGTGCATCACCCTGCATTCTGAACTTCTCAGTAATTTTGGATTCCGTGTCTTCCATTTCATGCAGGCCGGACGGCCCGCCGGTATATTTACTCCTCGCTATAGCTCTACTACACGGTCTCCATCGGTTTCCTTGAATCCAATCGAGTTTGAATTCAATGTCGTAGCTAAATTCAAACTCCATTCAAGCTCGTGCAGCATTTGCTAGCTAGCTAGGACATGGAAAAAACCCTAACAAAAAAAAATCTGAATTCAAACTCCGTTTAGAAATAAATGACCTACAATTACCTGTAGAGGTCAAAGTTGCCACCGCTGCCAGAAACCTCCCAGATGTAGGGAAGTTCAAATAAGGCAACATTATATGCCTGAGAAGGAAGGGCATATGACACATTGATGAAGGGAATTCCTAATGAAGCCGTTGGTTACCCATCATTCTTTAGGAAGTGGTGTCACCTGCATAACCCCAATTAAGTATGGCTTCAAATACTACAACAACGCCTTTATGAGGAAGGCAAATGGAGCTAGAAGATTGTGCTTAAGCAATTATACTTAAGCACTTTTGGTTTGCTGTCTTGAAAGTTCAGATAGCCAATGGCGGATCTAGAAATTGGTAGAAGAATTGTGAATATCTATAGCTCCTCCTTCTCATCTAGAATTTCTCTAGGGACTTGTAGAGAAAAAGTCCCGAAAAAGTATCTCCTATTTGGTTTATTAGGTACTTCGGTCCATGCATGGTTTGATTTATTCCTATGAAAAATACGTATCTAGCTTGGATTGGTGAAATTTACATCCACATTAACTCAGCGGTTGAATTAAATTGCGTCGTCCTAGCCTGCAAATTAACTGTGCTGTGTTGCAAGTAGACACAGACATAATCATATACTACCTTGTACCTGTAGGGTATATGTGGCCTGTTGCACACCAGCACGCAGGCCTCCATCATCAATAACAAAGCTAGATTCGGGCATAGCTTACACCTTATTAATTCGGCCAAATAAATTTTTAGTACGCAATGAATTAATGAATGGCTAATCACGCACGCGCATAGCGTTCAATTGTGTGTTGGTCCTTATTAGGATCGATCAGTACAATGCATTGTAATATATTCTCCTATCTTATAATATCTCCTTTTTTTTTAAAAAAAGAACTTGGTGAGATTGTTGAACTAAAGACGAAACTGGTAGCTAGCTCATTCGATCCTAAACCGCGTGTGATCCACATCCTTAATTGTTTGCCGAATTTTCCGGCAGTGTGCTAGTGCTGCTACGGCACTGTGCTGTGGTCACTGTACGATTTGCACACATATTTGCAGGTAGTGAATGCAAACGAAGAAGATCTGGGGCGAAGCTACTGATTAACTTCTCTAACGTAAATATATACTCCTGTAAATATATACTCCGGTAGTCGATCTTGTGAAATTGTAATACAAAATGGTACCCCACACATATATACTCCACGCATATATAGTATGATCTATTATGTCTTTTTTTCTAATACAGGTGTATTAAAAGAATATAGTACTCCCTCCATTCATTGAAGAAGAATGCAATGCTCACTTTTTAAGAAGTTAAATAGTTTAAAATTTGACTAAACTTATATTACAAAAAGTATTAACATTTATGATACAACCATAAGTACTATTAAATTTATGAGCAAGATATATTTTCATAATAAAAATATTTGAAAAAATAAATGATAATATTTTTACTAACACAATAAAAACGACTCTAGCTACTTTACTCAACTAGAGATGCTAACTGTACCTTATTGCATCATTTAGGACGGGGTGGTATCTATGGATGAGCTGCTACGAGGTACAGTATAGCCGTATACGTAGGAATACAGGAAATACAAAAAGGATGGAAGAAGTGAATTCTGCTGATCCGCTACAGCTTTTCCCTACCCATCCATACACACAACTTACGTAGGCCACTAGAGTAGCCGCTGCATCACGATGCACTGCAGCACGCAAGTGTCCTGACGAGAGCCAGGAGCCATCAAGGAGGGGCGGGGCCATTGCTACAACTGCAATGGAATGCATTGCTCTGTCTCCTCGATCGTCTGAAGGAAATCGTAGGCAGATTTCCAGAATCCGACGTGTAATTCTCCCCTTAAATGCACGCATGCACTGCACTCTGCATCTCTCTCTACAGGATCTCTGTCTGAAGAGTCACCACTCATCTTTTTTATTGTCTCAAGGATCGATGAGCAGGCAGACTTGTGCATGCAGAGACCAGCAGCTACGTAAGGCCGGCCGGGGGCCAGAATCAGAATGAAGGCACGACACGACGTGCTAAATTACTCACTCGCCACCAGAGAAACCATTCAAGGCTGCTGCAGGCATCTAGTAGTGCAAAGCAGCCATTTTTCTAAACAGGAATAATACAGCAGCACAAGCTGTGCATAACTGAATGCAGTGTTGGATGCATAACTGAATGCCATCGAAAAGTGAACCTTTCTGGTAAATATTGTCGTAAATTTTGTCATGGCCTAATTAGGCTCAAAAGATTTATCTCCCAAAATACATCCAAATTGTCTAATTAGTTATTTTGTTTATCTATATTTTATACTTCTTCGATGTGATAAGAAATCTTGACGATATGATGAGAAATTCAAGTGAACTAAACACAACCTAAATTAGGGGGTCAGAAGTGGGGTCTTATGATTCTAGAAAGGAAGAGTAAAAGACAACCCCTGTAGGAGGGGGGACAGTACTAGAAAAAACTCAAGCTCTGAAGAAACAACACAATGTGGAAGCTACTGAAGGTAACAAACAAATTCCAGTTCTATTTGAGTCCTCTCTAGCTTATATTGGAATTTTTGTGGGTTTACATACTAGTCATCAATCTGGTTGCGGAAACAGTAGTGGTGTACTAAATGAGATTTTACTGTTAGACAAAGAAAGAAAGAAAACTTTTAGTGAGATTTGTTAGGTTCCTTCATGTGTTCATAAATATGATTTAGGAGAGATGCCTCCTAAGAATCTTGGTGTTAAGTCTAGAGAAATGCCTCCTGTAGTTTCTAAGTTTAGTAGATCTCAAAAGTGTGGTAATGGTAGAAGTTCTAGAAGATCTCTGAATCATCAAAATAATGATCATAGATAAGAATAGTCAACAAGTTTTTAATGTGGAGGAGAAGGGAGATGACCATCATCCTCTTGTAGATGATGATGCTGATCTAGAATTGACTATCTAGAATTGACTAATATTCTTTTTTTGGAAAAATATAAAAATGAAAAGTTTAAATGATAGGTCTTTTTGAACAAAAGGCTTGAACAAAACTGGAAGGTTACCTGTAGTTATTAGTAGGATTAGAAGTACTCATGATGATGTTGTAGGTTTGATTGAAACAAATAAAGAGTCATTTACACTTAGTTATCTTAGAAACTTGATAGGAAATATTCCTTTCAACTGGTTTAACCTCACTGCTAAAGGAACTGCAGGAGGTCTTTTAGTTGGCTGTAACAAAGATAAGTATATATAATTCATGTATTTTTGAAGTCCTAGATTTCTCTATTAGCTTGATGATAACTGATTTGAAGATCAATTTCTATTGGAAATTGGAAGTTGTCTATGGTTCACCATATGAATCTGGTAAAGTAGAGTTCCTAGAAGAGTTGGATAGACTGATGCTTAGTTGGCAAGGCCCAACCATGGTTGGTGGTGACTTTACTTTGGTGAGGTTTGTACAGGATAAAAGTAATGTTGTCATGAATTTTAGATGGGCAGAAGCTTTTAATGAATGGATTGATAAGTGGGCTCTAGTAGAGCTGAACCCAAGTAATATCAAATATACATGGACAAATATGCAAGACAGGCCTATCTTAGCTAAGATAGATAGGATTTTTTTGAACATTGAGTGGGAACAGGATTTTCCTCTAGCTAGAGTCAAAGGTTTAGAAAGACCCTCCGGTGATCACAATCCACTCATTATTGACTCAACGGATAACTCTTTCTTTGGCAAAAAGCTATTTAGATTTGAAAAATGGTGGACCCATCAAGATATTTTTAGTAAGGTAGTAGAGAAAGCTTGGTCTACTTATTTCCAAGGGAGTAGCTTAGATAGATGGTAGGGAAATATTAGATTTCTCAGAAGGTTAGCTAGGGGATGGGCAGCTAATGAAACTGCTTCTATGAATAGAGAGAAAGTAGAGCTAGCTTTAGAATATAATGACTTAGAAAATGAGATGGAATCTAGAATTTTATCTGACCACAACAAACTAACTAGATTTAGGCAGGTTTCTAGAGAGATTGATAAAATATGGGCCTTTGAAGAAATAAAAGCAAGGCAGAGATCTAGAGATAAAAATATTTTAGAGGAAGATAGAAACACAACCTATTTTCATGTTATAGCTAATCATAGAAGTAGGAAAAGGAGGATGGCCCTTAGGGGCCGGTAGAAGACCAAAAAGGCATGTCTGTTGACTTTCATAGGAACCTTTTTACTAGGAAAGATAGACCTAATGTTAGACTGGATGGTGATTTTTGGAATGCAGATGATCTTGTTTCTACGAAAGAAAATGATTTTTTTAACCAGACACTCTGAGGAAGACATAAAGTCAGTTGTTTTAGCTGCTATACAGATGGAGCTCCTGGTCCTGATGGGATCTCCTTCATCTTCTATCAGAAATATTAGGAGTTGATAAAAAAAAGGACCTACTAGAGATGTTTAATGACTTCTAAATCTAGGAAAACTAGACCTCTATAGATTGAATTTTGCAATGATCACCTTGATCCCTAAAGAAGAGGGTGCAAAAATCATGAAAAAGTTTAGGCTTATTAGACTAATTAACTGTAGTTTTAAGATTTTTTTTCAAAAACCTTGACTCTAAGGCTGGGTAACATACTAGATAGATTAGCCTTTCAAAATTAGAGTGCTTTTATCAAAGGGAGGTACATTTTAGAAAGTGTGGTCATGCATTTCTCATGAGTTGGTTCATAGTCAAGGTTTTGAGGTTTTGAGTTAAAAGATTGCCATGGTTAATTTTACACAACATTTGGAAATGATTTTCCGTGGCGGTTATTTAGAAAACCTCCATGATTAATGCTATGATTAACCATGACGGGTTTTTTTGAACTAATATAAAATCCCGAGCCCAATAAACATATTCATCCAAATCATATAAAAACCATCCCTTGGGTTTGAGCTCACCTCCCTCACTTCTCTCAGTCACTTCTCTCTTTCTCTCCTCTCTCTCCCCCAACCGGCCGTATCCCCTTCCCTTCCCACCCTCCGCATCCGGCCGCCTCCCTCGCTCCTTCCCTCCCTCTCCAACCATCAGTGGATAAGCTGTTAGAAAAAATAGTTGGTTGGAGAGTAAAGTTAGTTTCTTATGCAGCCAGAGTTACCTTGATTAGATCCTGCTTAGCTAGCATTCCTATTTACCTCTTATTATTCATCAAATTCCCCAAGTGGACTATTAAGACCTTGAACACTCATTTGGCAAACTTCCTTTGGAATGATAGTGAAGAGAAACATATGATCCACTTAATACATTGGGATAGCCTATCCATAACGAAAGATTTTGGAGGTCTTGGGATCCCTAGTCTTAGAGATCTTAATATTTACCTATTAGCTACTTGGATTAGGATATATAACCTGGACAAGAACAAAATGTGGAGACAATATTTAGATTTTAAATATAAGACTATGATCCAAATATATTCTGTTGCCCCACTCAAGGGGGCCTCACAATTCTTTTACTCGGCAGGGTTTTTGTTAGCAGCAGGCTAGGCTAGGGTAGGAAGAGGAATTCGAGTTTTGAAATGGGGCACACGGCCGGACGTCCGGCTTCTTCGCTCGGCCGAAAAATACAATCCAGAACTGGGTGTGGTCACACCCAATATCTGTCACCGTTCACAGCCATATTACTTTACATCAGCGACGTACACGTGCAGGGACCTGTTGCCGCCTGATTCCCTGCTTGCGCAGCCCGCTTCACCGGTATCTCGCGAGATTTGATTTTGCGCGCTGCCGTTTTTTTGTCTCATCGTTTATTTTCGTTTTGCATTTTTTTCCCGCTCATTCACTTTTCGCATCCAGGTTACCCTTAGTGTAATTTTCAAAACTGGAACTTGCAGTGTTTTTATAATTTGTAGTTCTTCAAGACGATTTTATATGTCAGGTATTGTAATCTAACATGTATTTATTTTTATACATTTTATTATGTTTCTATACTGATTGACAGTTGACGAGATAGTCCTAGTTGGTCCGCATGTTTTTAACCTCTATCGTGATCTGTCAGTCTTCCTATCTTGATTTCAATTCTCCAAACCTTCACATACCCATTAGGCCATTATCATGAGAGACGTACATTAATTATTAGGGAAAAAATGCAATCTACATATGCAAACCATGCACAATCATTTAAGTCAACTCAAATGCTCGTACTCATTATATTCTTCCCTGTAATCATGACTAGTGTTATGTGGTAAATTAAGGTGCCACCTAGAGTTCATTTCTTCTTATGGCTACTCTCTAAAAGTAGAAACCTTACTAGGGATAATGTCAACATTAAAAAAAAAGGCTGCTTATTTTGTTCTGAACTGAAATTGGGCAACATGTGTTTTTTGAATGTACTGTAGCTAAGCTGGTGTGGTTGGCCATGTCAACTTTGGATAGAAATGTTGGTGATGATTTTATTTCCATAGGACAGATGTGGCTTAGTAATAAAAAGTTTGTTATCCATAATGTCTTTTGTGTTGCTGCCCTGTGGGGATTTAGAAGCTAAGGAATTCTATTTGTTTTTCAAAAAGTCTATGGTTAGATGTCGGAAACATGCTTTTCAGCATTGCGGCACTCCTCCACAATTGGATGATCCTGTGTCCTGAAGAGAAGAGAGGGGGATATGCAACAAGGTTGACAAAGCTCAATGAGATTGCTTCAAGGCAACCAAGGATCTGTGGCTGAATCAAGTTGATGACAAATGGGATAGATTATTCATGTTTGACAAGGCGATGGACCGGAAAGACTCCAAGATCCCAGGGTGAAGCAGAAGTTGTGGAGTGATGCAAGTCTAGAAGACACTACTACATAAGGGTTCTATAGGGGCGGCTGGTAAGCCTCAGGGGGGCGGTTTTGCCGCCCGCCCCTAATCTCCCATTCCTACAGTTGATTTACGTAGGGGCGGTTGGTGATGCAACCGCCCTTCTTTGTATGAGCCGCCCCTCAGTAAAAATTTCAAAATTGCGTTTTCAAAATTCAAAAAAAATACCAAAACATTTTTAATTTGCAAGTCGCGCATTTTTTCGCGTAAAATCGCGCGCTCGTGGCGGCGGGATTCGAACCCAAGAACCTCGTGCTTGCGCGCGACCCCTCCCTACCACCAAGTCTACACACTCATATGTGTCCATATCCCATTCCGCGTCCTCATATATTATACAAATCCGAGTGTAAATTGACTATTTGAGGCCCTAAATGGATTCAAAGTAAAAAGTGGTCAACTACAAAGTTTCATAACTTTTCGAGATCTACATTTCATATGTAGGAAGTTTTTTCATCCGAGGTCGTTTACGAAATTTGAATTTCAAATTTGAGACATTTCAACACAACTTTTGCATGCCTAGATGATTTCAAAGTAAAAAGTGGTCAACTACAAAATTTCATAACTTTTCGAGATCTACATTTCATATGTAGGAAGTTTTTCCATCCGAGGTCGTTTACGAAATTCGAATTTCAAATTTGAGATATTTGAACCACGACTTTTGCATGCCTAGATGATTTCAAAGTAAAAAGTTGTCAACTACAAAGTTTCATAACTTTTCGAGATCTACATTTCATATGTAGGAAGTTTTTCCATCCGAGGTCGTTACGAATTTTTAATTTTTTAGTGCCTCGTTTCAAAATCGAGTCCCAACGTAGGGCGCCTCAATATAGAGCCGCCCCTACGTGGCCCGCATTAGGGCGGCTCGTGATTGAACCGCCCCTAGTAATAGTAGGGGCGGCTCGTGAAACCAGCCGCCCCGAATGTGGTCACTATAGGGGCGGCTCGTATGGTGTGTACAGTAGGGGCGGCTCGTCTCACTATAGGGGCGGCTCGAAAAATGAACCGCCCCTAATGTAAACGGCTGGTGTTCTCTTAGTAACCTTTTGTAGTAGTGAGATATGCTGGGGAAGCGCTGGTTTAGCCTTCTTCTTGTCGACAATGAGCGTTGAGTTGTAGGTGAAAATGGCTTATGCATGTTGTTATGTGAGAGCTGCAATAAGTTTTGAGGTGTTTGAATTCATGGACAAGGGTAAACACCCCCCCTCCCCCGAGAATGCTTAAAAATGTATGAATTTTGTCCTTGCAATGGAATGACAGGGGCTCCGCCCTTCAACTAAAAAAACACAGCCTAAATTACTTGCCACCAGAGAAACCATTCAAGGCTGCTGCAGGCCGGGGTGGAAAGGAGCCATTTTTCAAAACAGGAATAATACAGTACAGTACTAGCTATGTGCCTATGTAGTCGTAGTACCGACCGACGTCCATCATCGATCGATCACCATGCATTCATCTCTGGTGAATTTATCACCTCACTAAATGCTAGCTTGTTGTTACTGTATTAGTAGTAGGAATCAGCTAATGCATTCATGCTAGGTGGTGATATATCGAATCACCATGCATATATCTCTATAGGTTTTGCTAGAACAAGAGAGCTGCTAGTAGGAGATGGATCGAGCAATTAAGCTGTACTGTACGTGCGTAGTAGTATCGTCTAGCTACACGTAGTACCTAGAATAGCCACTTACTGTCGCTTGACGTTTGTGTACTAATGTTGAGTAGCACGAGTGACCAAATAAGTGTGCACAGTAGTGCACGCACAAGTACATACACGTACGTACGCTCGCCGCGTTCGCGTCGATCAACAATACGTACGTGTAGCGCGCTTAGCAATCAATACACGCCAAGGATAGATCGAACTGATCGATCCAACTGTTGTTGTTGCCTCTTGCCTGTACTGTATCCTAGCTAGCTTCTTCCTCTCACTCTCACTCACTGCATATATCGTTTCTCCTGTTCTTTCAAAAAAAAAAAAAAAAAAAAAAGATGATGGCACGTACGTATTTGCAAAGAAAAGTTTGAAATAAATGACAAGTCACAGGCCATTGGCCATTACAAGTAACGGCCGGTTGGTTGGTACGAAACATGTTGGATATGCGGTGTTAATCGGTCAGGAAATCCATCTTACAACAGTACGTACACGGTCGTTCTTGATTATCACATTGATTCTTTCTCTGATTACTTCGCCACAGTCGCTATAGCTGTCTTTGGCTGCCTGCGATGCTGCTGCTGCTGCTCGATCAGTGAGAAAAGATGACTCGCTACAACTGGCCACAGTACCTAACCTTTGAACAGTACACAGCAGTTACGGCCCTTCCATATGCCATTGCAAATTGCCACTCTCTCTCTACATAAACAGTCACTGCAGTACACACGTCCTTTCGCTCTAAAGTCCTCAACTCAACTCCTATGGAGATGGTGGTGGTGAGCATGTGCGCGTGTAACGTATAGTGTCTGCATCCATTATATATACTGCAGACAGGAGGAACGATGCAGTGGCCCGGCCTCCTCTCGTCCATTATATGCTTCGTCTTCGTCTCATCCTCCTCTGATTTCCTCTTCAGACCTCCACCCACCCAACCATCTATCTGTTCCTCCTAGTACCCATTTTGTCTCTCCATCCCTCCCTCCCAACCAACCAACCAACAACAAACAACAAGCTTAATTTGCTAGCTCATTCACAGACAGCTTGATCATTGATCCATCGAGCACGTACGTACACAGCTAGTCCTCAAATCCTTGCTAGCTCTGCAAGTACACCTACTTAGTTGGCAGATCGATCGAGGTAGACGACGACATGCCGTCGCAGCCGCAGCAGCAGCAGGGCCAGCAGGTGGTTCCGGCGTCGACGCGGTGGTGCCCGACGCCGGAACAGCTGATGATCCTGGAGAGATGTACCGCGGCGGCCTGCGCACGCCCAACTCATCCCAGATCCAGCAGATCACGGCGCACCTCGCCTGCTACGGCCGCATCGAGGGCAAGAACGTCTTCTACTGGTTCCAGAACCACAAAGCCCGAGACCGCCAGAAGCTCCGCCGCAGGCTCTGCATGAGCCACCACCTCCTCTCCTGCGCCCAGTACTACGCCGCCGCCGCGCACCACGGCCACGCCGGCTACCTTGGCGCGCCGCCGCCGCCGACGACGGTCGTGCCGCCGTATGGTGGGCATCACCATCATCATCAGTTGCTCTCCCCGTCCACGGTGACGTCGCCCACCCCGGCTGCTGCTGCTGCCGCCGCCGCCGCCGCCGCCGCGGCCTACGGCTACTACTACCCCGCCACGACCTTCGCTGCTGTACCGCCGAGCAGGTGTGCCGGCAACACCACTCCCCATCGCCGACGACGACCCAGCTCTTCCACTATCAGGTACGAGAGCAGATCGAGCACGTTGTTAATTTCCATATCTACTACGCGTCACATCAGCTAGCATCAGAAGAAACTGATCGATGTGTTCATGCAACAACGTTACGACGATGGTGACTCAACTCAACAGGGTGGTGGCGGACGAGGAGGGCTCATGATGCCGGCAGAGGAGACGACGACGCTGGGCCGGCCAGAGTACACGTCGTCTCTGGGAAAGCTGGTGGACAACTTCGGCGTGTCGATTGACGACGTCGTCATGAGCTCCGCCGCCGCCGTTGACGTGATGGCAGCAGCAGCGCCGCCTCCGGGTTTTTCGCCGGTGCCGCAGCCGGCTGCCTTCTGCCGGCCGCTCAAGACGCTGGACCTCTTCCCTGGCGGGCTCAAGGAAGAGCAGCACGACGTGGCCTGATGGACGAGGACGACCCATGCATGCCAGCCATTAATTAGCATTAATCAGTTATTAGCTAGTCGATCTAGTCTAGTCGTCGCCATCATCGATCAGTTGTTTAATTAATTTGTTGATGCATGTCATGCAGTAGTCGTACACACACTGACATGATCGATCTCGTCCCTCCCAATCAATTTAGCTACAGCAGCTAGAGCTAGCTAGAACTAGAACTAGAGCTAGGGCTAGCTTGCTTCTCTCACTCTTTCCAGTACTAGATCTCCATGGCTACGATGAGCTATATGTTGTTGTCGTCGTCGCGTCTTGTTCGTCTTCCTGATGCATGTGTTTGATTAGAGGGTGTACTTAGTTTCAGAGATTAGTGCACGTTCGTCTACACGGTCTACACTAGTTAGAGAGAGTGGGAGTGTGAGAGCACTGAGCAGCAGGAGCCAGCTACTACGACTTCAGAGTAGAAGTGGCCGGGCGGCCGGCCAGCTGTGGTGCGTGGCTCAGGGCAGTGAAGTGAAGTGCAGTGATTGAGTTATTATGGAATGAGACCGTGGGTACAGTGCGTGTTTATTAGGCATGCATGCAGTATGAGATGAGATGTCGTTAACGTTGCAGCAGAGCAGCTTGTGAAGCTTTTTAGCTGGCCGGGTACGGGTAGGGTACGGCACCTAGTAGCTACACTACACGTATGTAGGCTTTAGTTTACAGAGCTGATTTAACTGGTGGGAGAGGAGATCAAGCTAATAAGTTCATATATGGAATATGATGAAATGGAATGTTCCTTATGAGTGCATTGCGTGCCGGTCCGGTCCCCCAACTCCCAACCTCCACCAAACTCCATGCATCATCCCTCTCTGTCTCTCTCTTGATCTAGAGATCGATCTGTTTCTCTCTCTAGATCATCCCCAATGCAAACACTGTACATGTGTGTGTCATGTCGACTTTTTTTTTTGGCCTGCAGTAGCCTGCCTTGTGTTTTGTTTTCCCACCAAAGAATCAGCCTCAAACTAAACTGTACTAGCTAAATGGTGAATGATGATGCGAATGCATATACTCCTTCCGGGTTGGTATTAGAAGTCGTTTAGGACAGTGACACGGTCTCCAAAACAAAACTTTGACCACTTGTTATTACAAAAATATTTATGTAAATATGATATATATATATACTTTTATCAAAGTATTTTTTTAACACAAATCTATTCATATAATTTTCACATTTACAAACTCAACAACTTAAAAGTTATTAATGATTTATATTCCCAATGTTTGATCCAAACCTTGTTCAAAACGACTTCTAATACAAAACGACCACTTGTTCAAACCTTGTTCAAAGTATGCATGATTGAAATAAAATTTATTTGGTGACGATAGATCCGACATCCGATCTAATCAGACCGCGGTATCGATCGATCGTGTACGTGGTACGTGCTCACTGGCGGAGCTACATGGATGCCTGGGTATTCCCAGGAATACCCAACTTTTTCTCTACAACAATAAGTATATATATAGGTATACACAAATGTATAATGTATATTGGTCATTATTTGTTCATTCTCGAGCACAACAATCTCAGTCCACGGCTAATTCCCCGCGGCCTTTTCGTTTCCAGCTTCTAGACCGCCCGCGAGAGGCAAGGGCGCAAGGCCCAGTAGCCCAATAAGGCAAACAGAGCGTCCTCCCGCTGGCCCCCTCTCGTTCGCTGCCTACGCCCGGACACGCCGACGCGGATACGCCCCGACGCCGCTGTAGGACCCGACCCGGCTCTCGATTCCCCAATCAATCCCCAATCCTAATCTTTGGCCTCTTCTCCGATCGACGACGGCGAAGTCGCGGCGGCCACCGCCGCCAGCGGTGCTCGACTTCGGGTAGGGCGCAGGGCCGGGCGGAGCGGAGGCGGGGCAAGGCCTGCTGGGCGCTGGTGCTGGCCAGGTGCCTAGCGCTTGACGGCTGGGCTGCCGGGGCAGCTGCGGCGTGCTAGGACAGGATGGCCGCGGCCAGCTAGCCGGCTGGGCGTTTAGCCGTTTATTTAGCCGAAGGTGAGGCAGTTGATTTTCCCCAATCCCCATTACTGGATTTGGTCATTTGGATTTAGGAAAGTCCGGATTGATTGGATTTTCTCCTATAGATTACTTTCAGTTTTGCATTTTGCAATATGAAGAAAACCCTTGATTTGAAGAGTTTGTGGGATAGAGCAGCAAGGTTCCACATCAATTTCAGAACCAGTTGCAAACCTACTGCTATGCATTGGAAATTTTTTTTTTTTTTTCGATCGGAATACCCAACTTCTAAATCCTGGCTCCGCCACTGTACGTGCTGCATATATTCCCTGCAATTAGTAACACGTACTACGATTTATAAGCTACAGCAGAGGAGGACGAGCATGAATTAAGCCGGCCGGTCTAGATCAGAGGAGCTGCACATGTATACTTTGATTAACGTGTACGACGTGTGTGTCGTTTTCTCTGTATTTTTGTCGTTGTTACGGTCCAACATATATATACTGACGGGATACAGTCATTAAAAAGCTAATAGTGGTATATACTTATATCGAGAGGAGAGCAACGATCTCCGGGACACGTACCATATGGCACATATATATACGTGCGTGCCGTCCTGAATCCTGATGCGTGTCGTCGTTGCATGTTCTCATGTACGTGCGTGCTACACATATATGCGCGTACGGAGCACGGTTACATGTTTCACGTTTCAGTGTCGACTCGTCTGGCAGGCTGTATACCGTGCGTGCGTATAGACTGTCTATGTTCAGCTTTTTCAAGCTCATTATTATAACCATACGCTCGATATCAATCACTCGATCTTCAAAATGTACTACTGAGAAGCTGCATATATATACTCTTCTTGTAATAAAAAAGCGATATTATTGCCCCGTTATCTGTTGAATGAAAATTGGGTACAAATATGATTTTTTTTTGGGTAAAATGCAATTACAAATACTTTTGGCCCATCCGTGGCTAGTCAATCCAGCCCACTCAACGTAACTTGTGGCCCATCCTTGGCGAGCCAATCCAGCCCAAATCAAGTTTCAGCCCAGCCCATGAAAGCGAGTCGTAATGGGGAGGAGTTCTCCTCCGACTCCGACACGCCGTGGGGCGGAGGCTCTAAAAACACTGCTCGCAAACAAATCCGCTCCACCCCGTCGCAGATCGCCGATCGCCGGATCCCTCCTCCGTTCGCCTCGCTTCCGCCGCACGCCAGGACGCACGGCCTTTCCCTCCGCTTCCCCGCCCCACCCTCAGGTAAGGTAACTCTCGTCGCTCCCGGCTCTTCTCGTGGCGCTGCTGCCCTCCTTGAATCGGGCGAGGTTTAGTTCGGGGAAGGGGGCTTTGCTTTGCTTGCTCGGTCGGAATTGGGAATAGCCGTCCTATCGCTTAACGCAGGTTGGGATTTGCTAGCTAGATTCCTGATTGATTCACAATTTAGTTCAAATAAAAAAAATCACGGGGGTATCTGAGGGTGGGCAGCCTGAGCCTAGTTGAACTGGTGTTCGTGGATGTGGATGGATGCATCAATGGTTTCTGTTATTTCTGCTCACGCTTCAGAGTTTGGAGTAGATGTGTAGGTCTGGTGCTGGATTCGACATTAAATATTCGAGACACTAGGGCTAGTTTTTGTGAGACATTCAGTGCTCAGGTTAATGAAGTATGTCAATTTGATTGTGTGTTGTATCTCTGAACTGAACCTCAAGCGGTTTATTTGCATGTTAGTTTTTCAATTGATTTACTCAATCAAATAGAAAATGTATAGTATATCACTGAACAAGGGGGCGTTTATCCTGTTTGTCATGGATGTTTTAACAAGTGGAACGGAAGGCAGGGTGGGGTATTGGTTTAGTTTACTTTGGTTGCCTACTGTCACTCTGTTTTGCATTGTTTTGTCCCTGATCAGCTGCTAGTATTTTAGCATCTATGGCCACTGTTTTTTGTGTCTGCTTTGTCCATGCTGTTTGGTGTACATCAAGTTTGATAGCTGGAACAAATTGAGCCTAGTTAAAAATGGTGTTCATGGATGCCTGAATGTTTCTATTATTTCTGCTCACGCTTCAGAGTTTAGAGTAGATGTGTAGGCCTGGTGCTGGATTCAACATTCAATATTCGAGACACTAGCGCTAGTTTTTGTGAGACATTCAGTGCTCAGGTTAATCAAGTCAATTTGATTGTGTGTATCTCTGAACTGAACCTCGACCGGTTTATTTGCATGTTAGTTTTTAACAAGTGGA
The DNA here is from genome assembly GCA_015847255.1 of Hyparrhenia diplandra. Lineage (NCBI taxonomy): Eukaryota > Viridiplantae > Streptophyta > Magnoliopsida > Poales > Poaceae > Hyparrhenia > Hyparrhenia diplandra. The sequence continues at coordinate 449,439 of JADLZK010011992.1, read as the reverse complement.
AGGCAGGGTGGGTGGGTGGGGTATTGGTTTCGTTTACTTTGGTTGCCTACTGTCACTCTGCTTTGCATTGTTTTGTCCCTGATCAGCTATAAGGCAAAAAGGTTGAGATGTGATACTGACTGTCACGATTGATCCATTATGCATGAGCAATTTTAATGGCATTATTTTTTTGAATTCTCACGTGTATGTTTGAAACATGTGGCTGCTAGTAGTTTAGCATATACGGCCACTGTTTTGTGTCTTGCTTTTCCATGCTGTTTGGTGTACATCTGGTCTGACAGCTGGAACAAATTGAGCCTAGTTAAAAATGATGTTCATGGATGCCTGAATGTTTCTGTTATTTCTTCTCACGCTTCACTGTAAGGAATACATGTGTAGGCCTGGTGGTGGACACTAGCACTAGTTTGTGATAATGTGACATATTCAGGCTTCCGGGTAATGTAGTCAATTTTATTATGTGTATATTTGAACCTCGTGCAGTTTATCTGCATGTTAATTTTTCATTGTCGTAATGTAAAACGAAAAAGGTATATGTCACTGGAGAAGGGCAATTTACCCTGTTTCTCATGAAGTTTTTAGCATGCCAAAGGCAGGGTGGGGGTATTGATTTAGTTTGGTTGATTTCTGTCACTCTTTTTGCATTGTTTGGTCCCTGGTCAGTTATAAGGCAAAAGTTGAGATGTATACTGAATATGACGGTCCATCATGCACGACCAATTTTGATGGGCATTTTTTTGGTGAATTCTTATGCATATGCTTGAAATATGTGGCTGCTAAGGATGAGATCAATATGAGATAGCCTTTATAGTTAGGATTAGAAGGTTTTTGTCCATAATATCAATATATTTGCTACTAAGGTTATCTGTTTATGTATCTAGCCTTTATAGTTAGGATGAGAAGTTTTGTTGACTCAGAAACTTAATATTATAGAACCAGAGCTATCAATTTCTGTCAATTTAATTCATGTTTGATTTGTTTCACTCTTATTTACAAGAAGATGATTTATTTTAACATGTGCATAACTATGGTCTGTGGGGGTGGGGGTGGGGTGGGGGGACATTGCTGGTTTCCACTCTTAACTGTTTGCAATTTGTCAATAATAAGAGCACAGACTAGGAAAGATTGGGTTGCTACAAAGTTTATAACTTGTATCAGTGGTTCCCCTCGCCATGCTGTATGTTCTGACATTATTGTACTGAAGATGGAGTTGACAATGTCAGAACATGTGCAATATTTGAGTTTGCTAATTGATTAGTTGCATACAGCATTTGACTCTGAATCCTAGCTACTCTGACAGCTACATGTATTGATTCATATGAATCAGGTTAGTGGGGGTTTATCATGTCGATGTTGCTGACTATATTGGTTTTGTTGTTCTCCCCTGCAGCTCACTTCCGATGGGGTTCCTGAAAAGCACTTTCTCGCTGTTGATCGGCACCGGCTGTGGCATCTACATTGCCCAGAACTACGAAGTCCCGAACATAAAGAAGCTCGTGTGGACTATGATGGGCAAGGCCAAGGAGTTCGAAGAATCGTACAAGAAGCAGAGCAACGGCAAGAACAAGGATAATGAATAGCATTTACCTGCACTCTGCGCTCCACCATCTTTCTGTGTAGAAAACCACCGTTTATAGGTAGCTAATTGTTGCAACAGCATTTGGATTATGAGGTCGGTACCGCCTCGGATAGGACCCTCTGTCTAATTTTCTCTCTTTAAGAAAGGGGCGAAAACATACAACTGCAACTGTGTCGTACTCTTGCCCGGGATTGAATCTGTCCAGATGGCAATAGAATTTTTGGGATGTGAAGGCTATTGCGTAGGTTTTTGAATATGAAGTGTCATGATTGATTTTGGCGTAATTGGGGAGGTCCTTTTCATGGCTGCATCATGATCCAAGTATCTGATGATGACTGATCATGGGTATTTAGTGTTATTTATTTATTTGAAAAATAAAACGAGTCCACGACTCCATGATCCTGGATTTATGGCAGCATGTGTGAAATTGAAATTCTGCCTTTATATAGAAGAATGTCATTATCTGAGTTTAGAAACTCAGAAAAAATGGAAAATGAAATTGACTTCCACATTTGTCCCTACGCTTTTCCTTCTCCCGTGAGCAGCTCCGCTTCGTCGTCTTCACGCCGGAGCCCAGCGCCACGGCGGCGGCGGACCAGCGATCTCGCTAGCGCGGTGCCCTGAGAGAGTACCATCCCGACCAAGCATCGGGCTCGCGTAGCGGCGACGCCCTGGAGGCGGGCCTGGACGCAGCCATCGTCAAGGCACGAGCAGCACGCGGGCATGGCGTTCCTGGACCTGGTGGCGGGGCAGGTGGATCCTGGCTCGCCGGGGTTCTGGCGCGACTTCCTGCTGGGCATGCTCAAGCCGGTGGCCGCCACGGCCGTGGTGGCCATGGCCGTCGCGCTCAGCTTCTCGCAGCGCCTGGGGGTGGAGGGCGAGATGCTCTACGCCACCGCGCGCGCCTTCCTCCAGCTCTCCGTCATCGGCTTCGTCCTCCAGTTCATCTTCACCCAAAAGAACGCGCTCTGGATCCTCCTCGCCTACCTCTTCATGGTACCTCTCTGCTTCCTCCCTGCCATTTTTTATGAGCCTGATCAGTGGCTGCAGCTAAAGATGCCATTTTTTTTAAAAATAAACTCTCCAGTTCATTTGACCAACGCGCGCAAGCGGCACGCTCTCCCCTTTCGTCTCGCAGGTGACGGTCGCCGGCTACACGGCGGGGCAGCGCGCCAAGCAGGTGCCCCGCGGCAAGTACATCGCTGGTGTCTCCATCCTCGTCGGCACAGGCATCACCATACTCGTGATTGTCCTGCTCAGAGTCTTGCCGTTCACCCCCGCGCTACATCATCCCCCTCGCCGGCATGATGGTTGGCAACGCCATGACCGTCACCGGGGTCACCATGAAGAAGCTCCGGGAGGACGTCAAAATCCAGAGGAACCTGGTCAGTCAGTCACCTCTTCAGCTCTGACATTTGTTTGCATTGCTGCCCAATTGTTTATGCTCCCTGCTTGTCGAATTCTGCTTCGTTCTGTGAGGACACGACACGAAATTCACAAGCTGTTACATCAGAAACAGAGCACACATAGTTGTTTTTTGACGAAAAACAGGAGGGATTTGCACTCCAGATTTTAATAATAAGTTGGGAAGTTGAAACTTACAAGATCGAGTTCCCAGGCTGGGTACTCAAGAAACAAAAGAAGAGGAGGAACACCAGGGGGAAGGAAATGCAAGGCTAGGTTCTGTATCCATTCTTCAATTTGGGGAAGTACTTCCTTTTTTGCTCGCCAAAGCAATGCATTGAATTCTTGTTGAAAATTGCTTTGCATCTCCTCATCCAAATTGCCCAGCAAAGAGGACTAGGATCTCCATGAAGAAAGGTTTATTGATCTGGACCTTCGAGAAATCCAAGTTCTGAATTGGATCAAGATGTGGCTGAGTTTGCAGTTGTAAGGTTCCCCAGGCAGCTGAAGCAAAACTGCAGCTAATGAATAAATGGAAGGCCGATTCCTTCACAATTTACCCACAAAGGACACAGTTATAGCTTTGTAGTTCCATATTCCTTCTCTTCAGGAGTTCCCTAGTGCTAAGCCTATCCTTCAACAAAAGCCAGAAAAAAAAAAAAAACATTTGTGCTTGTTTTGGCATGAGCTTCTCTAAAGCTACCTATACACTGGGTCATGTGACCACTAAGCTGCCGATATGCCTTTCTTGCAGAGAAGTAGTTTGTAGCCCAAATGTACCCCTGGGAATCTGCTGTATCTTGTAGAACCATGTTGTCTAGGCCTTCTTGCTCATAATTTTTAGTTCTTGCTTGTCCAATTCTTCATAAAGTTCTGACTGAGACCACCATGAATGGTATGATACAACTGTTATTACTCACCATAGTTTTAAATAGCCCGCTATGACTGCCGCTATAAAGTACGAGTATTAAGTACTAGCGGGCTATTTAAAAACTACGGATTAGGTGTTCTTGCATTAGGCTAATTCAGATCGTGTGAGTATTAAGTACTAACCACAAGGACAGAATGAAAGTTGGCTTATAGGTTTCTGCATCGATCAATCATCAATCAGGTGGAGACGGCGCTGGCTCTGGGTGCGACGCCACGGCAGGCAACGCTGCAGCAAATGAAGCGGTCGCTGGTGATCGCTCTTTCGCCGGATATCGACTTCGTCAAGACGGTGGGGCTGATCACGCTACCGGGCACCCTGACGGGGCTCATCATGGGTGGCGCATCGCCACTGGAGGCCATCCAGCTGCAGATCGTCGTCACGGCCATGCTCATGAGCGCCTCCGTCGTCAGCAGCATCCTCTCCACCTATCTCTGCTGGCAGGCTTTCTTCACCAAGGCTTTCCAGCTCGATGACAGGGTCTTTGCTGACTAGGCACTTAGGCAGCATGTTTTGTAGCTTGCAGGGAGCTCGATGACAGGTGTAAGAAGGGAAACGAAAACTGTAACTTTGGCCTCTGCTGTCGGTAGAAATTTTAGCTTCTGTTATTTCTGAAGAGCACTACACTACACATACCTCTTTTTCCTTACAACATGCTCAAGAGGAAATTGCACATTGCCAGTTTTTGTGGATCTCAAGGTGGTGAACTGGTTGGTGATGGAGAGCTAATTCTGTCAGTTTATATTGGAGGCTCCGATTCAGAATGTACGAAATCTCCAGAACGGCACTCAGGTTTCAGACAAAAGCTAATTGGAAGTTCTAATGCAAGCTTTGGAAGTTCTGATCAGTCTGAATTCCTGATCTCCAAAAACTCAATGTCTTAGGATTGGGCCTTTTCAAATCATTTCCAAAATCGGAAGTTTAACCTCCACAAAACCACCGTGTGTCGTTGGGGTGGCTCGTGCTAGGCGGTTTCCGCGTTGGAATCCGGCACTTGCCTTTTCTTTTTTTCGTCTAATAGAAATCGTAGCAAAGCTTTTGCCGCTCCTTCTAAAAAAAAAAAAAAAAAAAATCGGCACATCCTTGGGGTGGGCTGATGGGTGCTACTGCTGGTGGTATGGATTCGGTCTGACCAAACAATTCGGTGTGGTTTCGATTCAATATTTTTATTTTATATTATATTAGCAAATATGTTTGTGCGTTATCACGGGAGAAAAAAAAAACAAACAAACAAACGTGAAAAATGACGCACAAGATGATATCTATTTCCTTTTGGTTTTCTATAAAATTGAAGAGATATAGTTTATTTTATGATGATGAGGACATCCATAATTTAAACAAATGTTGGCAGTAGTGCACGACAATGTGCTATTAAGTCCGTATCAAATTTAAAATAAATTTTTGACGTATTTTTTCTGATGTTACAAAGCATAAATATCTTCATACTGTTTATGCGTTGATAGAGTTAAATATTGAGTTCTATAACTTCCTTTGTGGACCCATTATCAAGAAATGGTCTATCGCTTATGAGTAGAACTCTTTGAAGTTTTCCACTAACAGAATAATCTAACATGTCTCCAACATTAGAGTATCTCCAAGAGTTTGTCAAAATATACTTGGCAAATCACAAGATTTGCAAACTCCCAAAACTATGTGCCAAGTAAAAACTAGTCTCTCTCTAATAGTTTGCTATGGCAAAATAAAAAAAGACTCCCACAACACTTTATTTTGCGTGTAAAAATTTATAATTTGTAACGTGATCCTTGGCTATCTGCGATGACGAATGGGTCTGGGCTCGATCGACTGAATTTACCATGCAAGTGCTTGTGCACACACACTACTCTTTTCAAACGTGCCATGATGATCTCTATCCATGCATAGCTTTTGGAGTTTCAACTTTCAGTTGTTTTCATAGTGATACAGTAGAATAGTAGTAGAAATTCATGTCAAACACCAGTAGCAAGGACCTATCTCTCATGAACCGTATTCGGCCTGGACAAGACGGAATAGATCCCGGTCAAGATGGATGGCCGATGGACTGATGTGGATGGATGGGCGAGGGACAGCACGTACCGTACCACCGGCGACGCTGGAAAGGAGCCATGCGAGGGATGCCAAGCCAACGCCAACGTGAAAGGTGGTTTTTGGCAACTTGGCAAAAGTTGCCAAGTCAAATACCAAGTTGTTGGAGGCAAGTTTTTTTTTTTTTTTTTTCATTTTTTGCAAAAATCCAAGGATGGTAAAATAGTTTAGTAAACTTTTAGAGATGCTCTAATACCAAACATATCAGCATAAGCCCCTACTAGAATACCTCCAGCTGAGCCTCTAGCTCTTAAAGAGCACCAATTAAATATGGTATTTCCAAAGTGATAGATCTAAGTAAACCTACCGGGTATTCACTTTTCTTAGAAGTTGTTCGGCTGATTTTGGCTGATTTAATAGTATTTTGTGAGAGAGAATAAGCTGAAAACAAGATAAGCCAAGACAAGCGAACACGCTGTTAGTCTCCACTATACCCACAAAATCTGTATGGTTTTCTCTAATCTTATTAGCTAATGCAGGAATGCTACCAATTTGACCCAGGCCTCTAATATTCCAAAAGAAACCTTTAATTTTTATATCTTTTGTTTTTCTTACCCTTCCTAACTTTAGTCCATTCACCTTCATTATCTTCTACTTAAAAGAGCCTTGCCTATCACCACCATTTGGGGTTGTTGGGTATCCACCCCTTACCCCTTCATGGTCCTTGTCTTGGCTATAGTGTCTTGATCACCGAAAGCAAAAACCCTATCAAGTTATACCTTTGCCTTGATCTCTGGGTTTTTGCCTTTCCAACAAGCGAGCTCGATGATCCATCATGTCCATCAACATTGTCCACGTCCATGATCATGTAGCTCCACTTCACTTATGCTATCCTATCTCATAAGCACACTTAGAGTAGAGGATTAGCATAATAAGGTGTCATCAATTATCAAAACCAAACATGTGATTTCAGTGATGCAAATTGTCAAAGGGGTAGGTTTGTGTCAACATTAATGGCACTAGGGGGCATATTTTGAAACTCTTAGAGGGATGAGACAAGGGATCCTCTCTCACCTCTTCTTTTCAATTTAGTGGCTGATTCTCTAAGTGCTATGTTAGGTAAGGCTGTCAAAAAGCAGCTCACCGGAGGAGTGATGGATCATTTAATTCCCAATAGGATTTCACACATTCAATATGTAGATGATACTTTGTCATCATGGTGGATGGCTCAGATAGATCAATAACCAACCTCAAGATGTTACTCTCTTTGCTTTGAATTAGCCATAAGGAGAAAAGGAAAGAAAGCTAACATGTTAAACTGCAAATTGGGTGTACCTCCCTATCAAATACCTTGGTATCCCAGTATGTGACAAGGTGTTAGGTATTGGGCCCTTTCAGGGATCCGCAACAAGATGATTAAAAGGTTGGACCCTTGGAAAGGGAAGTTTATGACATTTGGTGGGAAACTGATCCTTACAAATACCTGCTTAAGTAGCCTATGTATGTTATGGGTTTCTACTTTCTTCCAAAAGGCGTCCATTCCAAAATGGATACTATCGAGATCAAGGTTCTTTTGGAGAGGAGCAAATGATGTTTTTAAATATCACATGGCCAAATGGGTTTCTATCCGCAAACCTAAGATCCATGGTGGACTGGGTATTATTAACACAAAATTCATGAACCAATGCCTGTTAACAAAATGCATATGGAAAATTGAGCAAATTAGATCCAGAGGAGATCTGGTGTGAAGCTTGTCAAAGGCAAATATATGCATACAGGTTATTTCTTTTGTTCCTCATTTATAGGGTCATCTCAATTTTGGAGAGGGCTCCACAAAGTTAAAAGTATTTTGTTCCACAATTTTCTTTTCAAGACAAATCTATTCATTCATATATATATTTTCCATATTTCCAAACTCAACTACTTATATTCCACCCAAAAAGCCTTATTAGTTTGGAGGGAGTACTATATGTGTATTTCATTTATAATATAACAATACATGTACAGGGCTATGGTCCTGCTACCTGCAGCTGCAGTATCTGGTGCAGGCGGCAGTAACAAATGATTTGTCTCTGAACGTACTAGTGTAAACTGTGAAATTAATAGGGATCGACATAATTAATATAAAGCTACATACGTGAGCGAGGCAGTACATGTACGATTTTGTTACGTACTTTATATGTGAGCTACACACACTGAGATGCATATGAATGCATGCATTTTCTCCAAAAAAAAAAGCGGATCCAGCTCTCGTTTATTTTGCAATATAATTCAGATTCACGTAGTTGGCCAGCTGTCGTCCTGGCTTGCTCAACATGAAGAAAGAATCTATCAAATTGAAAATGTGACGTGTTAGTTAAATAAATATCGAGCTACATGCAGTGATCGTACAAGAAACCACGTGTCTCGTACTCCTGTTACAACGCACATCCATTTTGCTAGTAATATAAAATAAACAAATCGTCAAACTATAATTGGGGCACCGTATCATGTCAAGTCGCGTCTTAGAAAATATTATGGGGATATAAACTAGCTTACTTTATTTTTTTTTTTATCTTTTTTGTTATTTTTTAATACGCAAAAAGATTTACATTTCATTATATTAATAAGAAGAGTTTAAACATACCGTTAACGCGCTTTTATCGCCGAAGGAGGTCGACCTAAAACAGTCGTAGTTAGATCATCCTATCAAGAGACCTCTAGTTTTGATATTACATAAATGGAAAACAACCAAAACCGACACAGCGGTGCGACCTAGGAGGTGGTCTTGCGCCTTCACGGTTGCCTAGACGCAGCCCTTTCCACCGTCTGGGAAGAGCGCGTCCAGTCAGGTTGCCGTCGAAGATATTATCAAAGGGCTCTAGCTCCGATGCGAATGGTGCTGTTAGACCCTTGGTAGCCCATACGTGATCAGTACCTCACCTCACTTGGAAGTAGCTAGGTACTTGATAGAGGCTCTGGCCCGCGTTGTATATGTGCTAGCAAGTTTGTTATATTGTTGTGGGTGCTATAAAGACCAAGCCACTAGGCACACACACGTGTTGTTTTTTCTTAAAGAGATTTGCTACACAATATTTATCTGTTAGTAACAGATTTCTTCGACGAAATATGTTGAATTTCTCACCACATCATGATTTAGCATAGAGATTGGCATTGCACTTCTTCTCCTTCACCCCTTCCGATGAACTCCAATAATCTCCATCAGCTCTCGGTAGCGGTAGGTGGGATGGTGAGGCAAAGGCAAGTGATATGGTACGACGGTGAGGTTGTGAGGAGGCGGGGCATGGTGAGGGGGCATGGTGAAGCGGTATTTTGCCCTATTCACTTAAACTTATTGGCACAGCTTTTGAACGATGATATAGTGTTTTCTCTTATAACAAATAATTAAACATGAGTCACCTTATCACCCGCAGAAACTATCAGCTGAACAACTATGCGGCAAGGCTAGAGGCAGTGGCGGTGGACTATGTGGCACGAGGATCAGAGAAGATAAAAGTTGGAATAAGAAGAAGTATGTGGACCGTATATTTTTATTTTTTTGACAGATAAATAGCAAATCCTTGAAAAAGTTTTATTTATCCGGAAACAGGATTAACCGTAGTATATCTATACCTACTAATAAAGAGATAGTATATCTATACCTACTAATAAAGAGAGAAAATTTCTGCCCTTTTTTTTCCACTGCCGTTTTCTTCCGCCAGTATCCGTCCGCAAATAGGTAGGAGTATTTGTTTTTGGAGAGAGAGCTATCCAGATCCGTATGTGTGGTCCGTCTTAGCTTAGTATAGGACTCTGCATGTAGCCATGCAACGGCCTGGCCAGGTCCTAGAGGCGAGCGGTGCATACAAAACCTGTGGAGCAAATCTCTTGTTGTTATTTTTTAATATGGTAATAAATATAAGGTAGTAGTCAAATAAAACAAACAGCCGATACGATGCTGTCTACTACTTGTAAAACTAAAAGTGTTTAACAGGTTAATCACTCGATAGTTATTATGAACCTCAGAGGTTATGTTTTTTCTTCAAAGGATGCTATAGGCCAAACAATGTTTAGATGTCAACGGCTATGTTTTTCTTCAAAGGATGTTTAGATCTGATGTGAATTATGGTTTTTAAAAGATAATTATTTTCTACAATATAATACTATCCGTTTCAACGCACGGGGCATATTTCCTAGTATATGAATAATTAATGAAAGTGAACCATGTATAAATGCAGTGTCTGTGGGTGTTGGGGGAGCATCCCCAACCTGAATTTTCATTGATCAGTTGGCCATTAGAGCCTGATAGTGCAAAAACAATGGTTTACCCCACCTGAATTAATTCATTGATCAGTTGGCAGGTGTCTGGCAGATGTCTTTGGCCCCATGCATGCGATCGATCTCGGAATTACTACTTTATTCTACGGAGTACTGCGTAGTACGTACGTTCGTGTCTACAGATACACGGAGGCAGTATATGCACGCGCTCGATCGTATTATTGCACGCCGCCGTATCTGGGTATATGTCTCTTTCTTAGATCGTAGGAGTATTGCACATTTACGCTGTTATTAGTTAGTTATTGTATGTTTCCTGGGTAGTACGCGTACTCCCTCGTCATCAGCATCTTTTTATTCATGATAGAGTAAATTGTATTGTACATACCTATATTATGGGATGTTTACAGATGGGTACTCAATTAAAAAAAAATAACATCTAGTACTGTAACTTCATATATGGCTCAAAGATATCAGGCATATAATTTAAAAAACTTATACAAATATAGTCAAACCTAAATCATTCTTGAAGAACTTTCATTAATAAAGTAAGCCACGATAAAAGAAGTGATATTTTGCATAGTTTTTTTTTTGATAAGACAAGTGGTTAAATTTGGTGTCACAAGACTTACAATTTAGAACTAGAAGTATAATATAATATACATGTACAGCCGTGGTCCTGCAGCGGATACCCCTCCGTCCCAAAAAAGAGTGTCGTTTTAGGTTTTTATCCATCATGTTTGTTCATCCGTCTTATTCAAAAAAGTTTTATAAATATTATTTATTTATTTATTTTTATCACTTATTTATCGTTAGAGATACTTTAATATAGATTTATCGATTTTATAATTGACACAAAAATTTGAATAAATCGAAACGGTCAAACATGATGTCTGAAAAGTAAAAAAAAACGACACTCTTTTTTTTTGGACAAAGGGAGTATAGGCGGCAGCAACAAATGATGTGTGTCGTGTCTGAACTGGAATTAATAGGGATCCACGGCTGCAACAAATGATGTGTGTCTGAACTGGAATTAATAGGGATCGACATATTTGTACAGTTTTGTCAGAGAGCGACATGTACACACTGAGAGATGCATATGAATGCATGCATTTTTCACAAAAAAAAAATGAATGCAGGCATGCATCACGGCGATCCAGCACGCTTATTTTGCAATTTGGTAATTTAGGGATAGGTCTAAATAAGATTAAAAATTAGTCTCTAATCAATCCTAGAAGGAAACCGGAGCATCTCGATTGCAGACTGGTTATGCCCAGTCCCAAGAATCCATTAGCATGCAATCTCTCAGGAGGTGATCGAGGCCAGCTGTCGTACGTCCTGACTTGCTCAACATAGCAATGAGTAGCTAGCCATTACTAGCTGCGAGGAAAGGAATGAACGTGGCGGTGACCATAAAAGAGGAACTGCATCATATAGCAATAATGAATTTCGATCTTTTTCGAAAATATGCATGTATGCTATGCAGTACGTACGTACTTATACGTACCTGCTGCCAGTTGAGAGCAGCAGTACGGTAGTGTAGGACATATACATATACATATACATATACATATACATATACATATACATATACATATACATATACATATACTCCCTATGTTTTAAAAAAAAAAAATACAATTATAGCACGGTATTATGGTCTAGTATTTCAAATTCGATTAATTATAGATAAAAAACTATCAATATTCATGTTATCAAATAATTTCACATTCAGTTGCATCAGAATTTCATTTAGAAAATGCAGCACCTGCGCGTGTGCACCGTGGACACGAGATGGTGTCCAGGACGACCAAAGAAGGCGCCGCCGTCGCCCAAACTTCGTTCGCGGGTGCGGCAGCGTCACCCCATTGAAGCCGTCGCCAACGCTAGTGGCGCGCCGCGCCATGCAGTCCGCCATCGTCTTTCCCCGTCACCACTACCACCAAAGCGCCCGAGGGAGCCCGCTCAAGTTGCTCGCGTTGGCGCCCGCCGTCATCGCCGCCTCGCCGACCGTTCCACCCGCTCCTGCCGCCGCCTCCTCCCTCAAGCGCCGCGCGCCTCACCGTCCTTGGCAGCCCACGCAAGCGCCACGCTGCCGCTGCGGGGTTCCAGCGCCTCCGCTCCTCCTCCGCCGCGGCCGACTTTGTCGACGAGGTGCTCATCCACTCCTAGACGGGATCTCGGAAGGGATGGACAGGATACGAGAGAATGAGTGGTTGAGGAGTGGGGATGCGGTTGGGTGGAGAATACGAGAGAAGTGCAGACACGAGCTTGATGTTAGCCAAGATGAATAAAAATTTCGGGTCCGAGTCCATATATTACTACCGGGTTAGATGTTACAGCCAACACTGATAGACTTTCACTTGTCGGATTTTTTATACCACCCGGTAGTGATGTGAACTTTCACTATCGGATCTTGGTCAGTCCCAGTTATTTTCTGATTTTGAAGCCACAAAAGGGTGTTCACTATCGGTTCTCTTACTTCCGACAGTGATGCCGGCGGCAGTGATGTAAGAATCTGTAGTAGTGGAGAGGATCGATTTAGAGCATGAGAAGTGCGGATAGCCTTACCCGACTAGTCGGCGACGTACATACTTGATACTACTGTACTCCCTCTGTCCCTTTTTTATTGTCGTCGGGGGGACTGATCCTGTTACCAAGGTGTGTGGTAAAAGACCCTGCAGACCCTATACTAATGATTCCTTCAATGCACCACATTTAAATTTGTGTGGTTGCAGGCTCCGACTCCGAGTGGGAGGGGAGAGATAAGACATGGTCCGGTCGCCTGTGCTTGGTGTTGCATGCTGTACGACCTAGCAAAGATAGTAGGCAGTGACTAGAATTTTCGGACAAGCACCTGTAGCTTCGGCGACAATAAAAACGAGATGGAGGGAGTATATTGCTTGCTTCTCCGTTCTGTTAAGTTGTTCAGTTTTACTTCGCGCGCGCGTCAGGCAGGCCAGGGCCGCCGCAGCCGGATCAGCGACAGCACACGTCACACTTCGATGGATGGATGATGTCATGACATGGATCAGCCGCAGCATAGTACAGTACTAGCTAGTACAGTATGCATATATATGACCTGCCTTTGCCTTGAGGTAGATGTACTACTCGCTTTGTTCTCAAACAAATGCAATTCTTGTTGTGAAAAAAACATCAAGTTTGTTACAACAAAATTTGAGTTCTAAAACATCAAGTTTTCTAGAAAGGAGAGACAGAATAGTATATATAAACCTTGAATTGTTAAATGTAAAAAGTTTAACCCAGTCTCAATTTTTTTCAAAAGCGTGCATTAGCACGTATTGCATTAAGAGAAGTGAGAAATTACATATCATTCATAGGTAATCCCGAATCACACAGGCACAAACAAACAACAAGAAACGAGGGGGGGTTGGGCGGACCCTCCAACTAACAACCCCAACAAACCGAGCCTACTACAACCAAAAACTCAACACCCGGGTAGCTAGCGGCGGATCGAGGCATAGAGCGACGGCGGCAAGGCATCGCTAGAACTCGACGGCAAAGCATCCGTCCCGCACCAACCTCGGCAAAGAAAGCATCCGCCGGAAAGACGACGACCACAATCTGCGGCAAAGCATCCGCCCGAGAAACGACTACGACCTCGGCGACACGCCGCACACCGAAACGTAGGCTCGTAGCGACCGTGACCTCGGCAACGCGACGATATCGGAAACACAAGCTCGTGGCGACCGCGACCTCGGCAACACGCGTATAATCGGAGACGCAAGCTCGCAAAGGATACACGGCGGCAAAGCGTCCGCCCAAGCAACGAAAGGTCAAGCACCTCGGGCGGCAAAGCATCCGCCCGGAATGACAACGACTAGAGCTACCACGCCGCCGGCTAGACACACACGGGTGAGGAGTAACAAGAAGCACAAGTAGGAGCAGCATGACGACCAAACCGACCAAGATGTAGGAGCTACGAGTCGCGGCTGCGGGGAGTGCTCCAGCGTTGCCTTCGGGAAGGAGATCAAAGTCCGCGAACGGCGACAACGCACAAAAGAGCACCGGAAGGTCTTTCGACCCTAGCCCGCACGACGAACCGCCATCTCCCGGACGAGCCGCAGCCACCCAACTTCCGTTGTCTACGCCGGTGAGGTGGCACGGCGTGCCGAAGCGTCACCACGGCCTCGAACGCACGCCCGCACCACCTCGGCCCCCACCACGAAGGCACCACCACCATAACAAAAATGGCGGGAAGAAGGATCGGGACGCCGAGCAATGTAGTGCCGCGAAAAATGGATGAACAACGACGCCCCCAAGGAGGAATGTGGTGCACGAGGCGTCACCGTTGCCCCGCCCGCCAAAGCCGGCCTGAGCTTTCCCATCTGCGAAGAGCAGCACAAGCCGGTGGCCGGTGGGGGTAGCGACGGCCCGCCATGGCCCTCGCGGCGCGCAGCTCCCATGAACCAACTAACGACCCGCCGAGGCCCCCTCGCTGCAAAGATCTCCACCGACACCTACACGGCCGGGGGCGGTCACCACAACCGAGAGGGGTGGGGTAGGGCGACCCTAGATCCACGACCCAAGGGTTCGGATCCGGCCAACCACCACCAGCCCCGGCCACCGGTGGCGTGAGCGCCGCCGGGCCGCATGGCCGCCGGCCGGAAGCCACCGCGTCGGAGGAGGAGTTGGGGGTGCGGAGGTCGAGGTGACGCCGGATTCGCACGGGGAGAACGGGTGCGGACCGCGCCGGAGGGACCGAGGCCTGGTCGGTTGCGCGTCGGTGACCCCGCCCCTGGAACGCCAAGGACGGCCGCCGTTCTTTGCCGAAGGAAAAGAGCGGGCGGGGGGGGCAGCCAGTCGATCCCGACAGTAGGGCGCCGGATCCGGCCGCGCCGCCAAGGTTGACGTCGCCCGGTGGAGTTGTGGGTGGAGGGGAGCGGGAAGGTTTGGGGTGGAAGAGGGGTGAAGGCGCGGCGAGCTCCGTTCTTTGGAGGACCCCACCGTTGGCCGTCTCGAAATCTCATGTTTGGTTTTGGAAATTGATGACACACTTGTTATGCTAATCCTTTGCTCTAAGTGTGACTTAAGAGATAGGATTACATGGATGACGTGGAGCATGATGATCATGAACATGGACGATGATGATGGACATGGTGGATCGTCAAGCTCGAGATCGGCTTGAGAGGAACCCGGGATCAAGGCAAAGGTATACTTGATAGGGTTTTTCTTTTCGGTGATCAAGACACGATAGAGCGTGTGATGACATTATAGGATAGATGGCCGACTATCAAGAGGGATGCCGTGACAATCCTTTGGTGAAGTGCTTCTAGGTCCAATTGACTTGCATATTGCATTTAGCACAATGAGAGCACTAACTTCGTTCTTACCTAACCGATCAACATGCTAACATAAGTGATAACGTGATCATCTTCGACGTGTTGGCAACTTATGGCAAGAGGCGAAGCAAGGTTGAAGCAAAGGGCGACAACAAAATGATGAACACGCGGCTTTGCCGGACCGGACGCTCGGCCGGAAGTCGGAACTGGCCGGAAGCAGCGGCCGGGACGATCCGGTCGGTGGAGTCCGATCAAGACTTTGTTGACACCTGTTATAGCATAAAATTACTAGTCAACTAACTTGAAATAAAGGCTTAAAATGAATATCAACATAATTCTAGGGGTTTAACTAACATAATTCCACGAGCTTTGGTGATTTATACATTTTCAGGGACTTAACAGATAAATGCGAGAAGAATGGAGAAAGTTCGGAATATACATCCAATATGATGACAAGACTTGACCGTGAAGTAACTCAACCCGAATTGTGGACTAAAACATTCTAGAAGACACCGAAGCCACCGGGAAGGACTGACGACTGGGCCCACCATGGCTTTGGCGGCCGCCGGTGGAGATTAGGCCGGCCGCCGGGTGGGTCCCACCCGCCGGTCTCACCTTTCTAGGTCGGTTTACTACCGACTTTGAGGTTGTATCTACACCGTTGCCAAGGTCGGTTTGATCCAAGGGTTCACGTTCATCGCCAAGGCCTATATAAGAAGACCCCACGACCCGGGTGAAACCCTAATTCATTATCAATTCATTCTATCTCATTATCTCTCGGTTGTAGGGGTCCCATGTAAGGATCATCTCTCTCTAAGGGATTAGTGAATTAGAATGTAATTAGAAGCATATTAGAACTACAATTAGAAGAGTTAGTATAAGAGGATTAGAACTCATTAGTTCTAGTCTTTAGAACAAGAGAGATAGAGAGAGGGAAGGAATTGGAGGAAGTGCTTTGGCTCATGGGTGCTATCTCCACACTTGTACCTCGGTGGAAGTTAATCTACATTTGGAATTACTACGGTAATCTACTTCTTCTTTTAGTAAGTTATATTGTTTATATTTATTCTTATTGGTCTAACGAGTCTCTTTGGAGTACTTTAATCACGGGCGCCTAGATTAGAGTAATATTCGAAGTGCAAACGCGTGATGTTTGGACTCGGGTATCTCGTTAGATGCACCCTACCTTCCGGTTGTGGTAGTTAAAATGGTAGTGACGGTACCATTGATTCCTTTGGATTCTACATCCCGTTGGATAGGACACGTAGGGACCTAGTTACTAGGGGAATAGTGAGTTTCGCCTTACTTTCCTTTGAGTACGTCCCCATAAGAATACTATCAACATCACTTACCAAATTAAGATTTAGCTATCTTAGTAAACCTCTCTATACCCTCAACCTTCTTAAGTCTTGTATTACTCCGGGTTAAGATTAGATCATAGTCTCCCTCACCCGTTTCCCTGTGGATTCGATATTTAAAACCCTCTCCCGTGAAGTGCTTACGGTATCCGTCCGCTTTGCGGATTATACAAATTATAAATATTTTACGTGGGCTTAGCAAATACCAACAAACATTTAAAGGCGCCGTTCTTGGGAAACGGATTGCCGAGTTGACTTTTGAATCTACCTTATCCTTGTATCATATTCTTTTCGTTTATTCTTTTTATCTTTTAACTCATCTATTCTTTTCTTTTCCTTTTCATTATGAATTCCACGCCTATCTATAAATATCTTATACCCTCAAGCGAAAGCTTTAGGCAACCGTAATCTTGAGCCTATCCTAGCAAAGTCCTATGAGCTACGCTTGGGTTATTTAAGAATGGTTCAGGAACTAGCCTTCTCGGAGAAGGTGAGGCCAACCCACACTCACACCTACGAAAGTTTGAGGAAATTATGGGATGCTTTCATATGGAAGGCATATCCGATAATACCTTACGCTAGAAGTTCTTTCCAGGTACTCTTTGACGGGGAAAAGCTAAACAAAGGTATTACTTGAATGTAGAGAGAGAGAGAGGAGATTGGGAAACATTAATGTCCAATTTTTGTACCTATTTCTTTCCCACCTCCGAATAGCCCGTCTTCGTATAGAACTTTTAACTTTTAAACAAGAATAAAAAGAAGAGTCTCTTAAAGCATCATGGGATCGTTTTTAATGACCTTATCAACTTTGGCCCAAACCTTGGTATTCCGGACCCAATCCTTCTTCAATATTTTTATCCGGGTCTTAATAAGAAAGATGCAAGGGACCTTATTGCAGCTTCAGGAGGAACATTCCTTTCTCTGTCTGCTATAGAAGCAAGAAATCTCATAGATAGATGTTGCGGATACGTCACCCCCACTAGAATCTTTCCCGAGAACAAGGAAGAATCACCCTCCGATCAAGAAGAAGAAACTACGATAGCTAATTTACAACAATTCAAAATTCAAGACTTAGCTATCTATCCTGAACCACCAACATCCCAAAATCCCCCAAAGGAAGAAGAAATTCCACCTTTGGAAAAACCTTATGAACCTACCTTTAGTGATTTTGGGAGAGTAATAAATTCTCATCCGCACAAGAGACCTCTAAGTAACCACAATTCAGATTCTTCCGAGATGTCTCTTATTGAGAGTGTTTATAAGAGATCTCCAAATGATTATAATTCGGATTCTTTTAAGGAGAAATCTCTATTTGAATATGCTTATTCTTTTAAAAGACATTGGGAAGAACCCAAGGATGACATGTCTGATCATGCCATAGAAGGAGAGCAAAGCTATCTAGAAGACAATCTTATCTTCTTTCCTTCTATGCCTAGACAAGATGATTTCGAACCCATCTCTAAACCCATCCTTGTCCCCGATGAATCCACATATGCTTCCTTCTTTAAAACACATGATGATCCTAGAAATTCACTACAACAACCTCAAAGATAGGGATCATCAAACCGACCAAGAAGAACCACAACAATGGCTTGAGAATGTTAATGACTTATGTGCCACAACCATTGATTGTATGGATGACATTTTAGACACTACTAGCCCGAGAGAGACAAACCCAAGAGATCCTTTAGAAAACTATGATAGATTAACCTTGGAGTTTGAGAAGGAGGACAACATCGATAAGTATGAGAGTCGCTTCAAAGACACTTCATCTAGCCCATGTTCACATGATCACCTTCCTAGTCTCTCTATCACTATCCCACATGAGATCTTCAACCCCCTCATTCTTTCTCCTCCTACAGATTTTGAAAGGGTGGTTGTAGATGCATACATCTATAATAAATATTCTAGATCTCGTTGGCATAAAATCTTAAGGAAGATTGATGTTGGAAGGGAAACCACTTCATCATCATGAATCGAGAATCCAATAGGTTTCCCAAGGACAAGCTTGCTGTCCTTAAACAAGCACTTCTTGAGAAATAACATGAGTGTTTATATTATTGCTATAATATCCTTGTGAAATGAGTATAGAGATATAAATGAGGAAATATTCCTTCGGTATTTTTGTCACTAACCATTCCGTGTCTAGAGCAAGAAGAACGAAGGATTACAATTTAAGGTATGTCCAACCAATCATTATGCAACATAAAAAATCACATGGAAAGAATTTCTTATCATGTTGCTACACTATCTTGGTTGCTTCTATACATGCTCAATTTACTAAAACAATCTGTCATGCTTTTCACCTCTCTGAGTAAATCTCTATATTGCCTTCATGCTACTCTTTTCTACCATAGTATGCTTTGGTTTGGGAATGCATCTAGAGTATTTCCAAAGGCTTTTAAATTAAGCGTGGTGCTTAGGTTAGAATGCCTTCCTTAATTGAATTAGACATGGAGTCTAGTTTAGTTTTTGAACTAAAAGTTGCTTGTGTAGACATTGGTATATTTTGTTGGACTAACCCTTGTAGAAAAAGAAGAAACTCTCAAATAAGCTTGGGGAGGTCCTGAGATAAACTCATACTAGAGATGAATAAGAGGAGTGCTACAAACAAAATCTACAAACAAAAGCACTTGCTCAAGGATCAACTTAAGGATGAATGGCATATGGAGAAGGAAGACCAACTCCACCAAGGATAATCCAATCATGCTCTTCCTCCTCACATGCTCCCATCACACCCCACACGCTGCAAGAAATAAAACCATAAGAAGAAGCAAGACTCAACAAAATCTTCACAAGGAGGACACGCTCGTACATAGAAGAACCTTATGGAACAAAGAGGAAAAAAAGATAAGTTAGGAAAAGCTACACAAGAGACCAAATAAAGAAAGCTTCAAGCAAAAGGAAAGCACCATCACAAGTTGCTACAAAGCCATCATGCTCCAATAATAAGGTAACATCTTGAGGTGAGTTGTCAATAAATAAGCTTTCCCTTAATTATGGCATGTTCACAAATAAAGAACCAAACATGTTAGAGTAACACCCTTGCTTGATATGACTTCTTTAGCTCAACATGTTTTGTTTCTTTTGTTGTTCCTAACACCACCTTCTTGATCTCATAGTCCTAATCATATTAACAAATGTGTTGCAACATTCATGTTCCATCTTCTGATCTTATCACCCTTTGTTATAGAAAAGGAAACATATAAACATTAACCTTATCTTGTTTGATGTGCTTAAGGTTTTAGAGAAGAATGAACTTTTGGTTCTCGTTGGTGTTTTTCCCACCAACAAAGGGCCCATGCACTTGATCTCGCCTTGTCTTTACACGCAGGACACACTTCGAGCAAAATGTGGAGGAGTCTGCACTCTTCCTAAATTCTACAAGTGAATGTCCCGAACTCACAAAGCATGCACACAAAATAAGAGGCTCGCCAACCCCTACTATCAAACTTTCACTTCTAAATGTTGGACCAAAGAAAAGAACATGGGTGATACCACTACCAAGATCGATGATACACTCAAGGAGTAACTAAGGTAAGTAGTCTTGTTCAAAGGACTTAAAACATTGAACCCTCGCCAAAGGTAACTTCGGTAGTTATCCATATTTAATTTCTAGCATTGCATACCATATTTATCTTTTCTCGCATCTTGCATCGGTATATTTACTTCTTTGCATAATTATTTTCCTATAGCATATTTAATTTCTCGCATTAGCATTGCATTGAAAAATTCTAAAGCCCCATGTGAATAATCTTGTGGTGTGTAATAACCCATAAAGATATTCACCGTGGTGGCATAAAAAATAATTATTCATTCATCTAATTGCATTTGCATCATAATTCTTTGCATACATATAAATTTATAAAAACTCCAAAAATATTTTCCTACTTGAAGTTGTACATAGAATAATCACGATCCATATCTAGACACATAAAGCTAATGTGGCTAATCCCTAATGCTTAATCAAGTTCCACTAGCTTTGTTGTCTATTTGAGTTCGCCAGATTCGAAGGAAGAGAGATAAGACAGTCGACATCATCGCCGCCATCTACCTCAATTTCCTCATCATCAATGACCCTACACTTCAATCCAAAATTTTGGGGAGAGCACCCCCAGCTATCCCGATAAGTATCTCTACTATAGTATTATTATTATTATTAGCTAAATATTTAGTTTGCTTGATTTGTTAGGAGTTTAGTTTTATAAATATTTAATCGTTTAAAGAGTCTTTGCTAGGGTTTGAGAATAAATAAATAGGAGTGTACCGCAGGTTTTTCTTTTCCACCTATATAAAATGATCTCTAAAAGTTAAGTCTCATGTATGGAAATGATGAATAGTTGCTCCGTCGTAATTCCTTTTCAAGTACCTAGCTTTCAAGCTTAATTTCTCTTGAGCCTTAAAATGCAACTGCTTTGACTTGAGACTTACTTTGAACCTGAAACCCGTGGGTTGCAAATTGCTTGCTCTAAAGTCTAGGTAATTGACTGATATGATATATGAGAGTCTCGAGCTGCTATTGATCTTATTCCTAGTGATGCTAGATTTCGAGATTTATTTTGAAAATTTAAAAGTGCACATGATAAGTTCCTGTGTGACAAAGTGTTGAACCTCCTACCACAGCCATATATGCATGCTCCCTAGATTAGGAAAACATTTTTTGATATATATATAGGCTGCTTGCTTTGCATTGAGTTTGTTCAATCTTTGTTGACCCTTAGAAACTTGTCATGCTGATCATGTACACTCTACCACCATTCCACTCATTCCATTCACTACATTCCACTCCACTTTCGACTCCATACACCTATATGCTATTTCCACTCGAAGTACGCATCCGCTATATATACATCACTATCCATTTTCACTCTAGCCAAAGAAATGTTCTACTCCTATCCTAGGAGAGAGCAATCAAAAATATTTCCTATACCCATCCATTCATTGCTAGCCAATATCTTACAAAAGCTCCATTACATTTGTTTATCTCTCAAAAGTTATTGCAAAAGAGGCTTGGGTTGTATTCATTAAATATATATATATATATATATATATATATATATATATATATATATATATATATATATATATATATATATATATAATATAAAATAATAATAGTAATAGGGAGATGAAAAATGGACAAGTGTCCTACGGGCGAGTAGAGCCTACCTCCCAAAAAAAAAGAGATGAAAAATGAACAAGTGTTCGAGGGCGAGTAGAGCCCACATCTCTAAAAAAAAAAAGAGAGAGAAAAAATGGACACAAGTCCGAGGGGTGAGTAGGACCCACCTCTCTAAAAAAAAAAAAAGAAAGAAAAAGATACAACCCAGGTTCTCTCAAAGTTTTCATGTTTCAAAAGAGAGATGATTCCTCAAGGAGCAAAAGTAAGATTTCCCTCATTCATTCCATACACCTTACTATATTCCTACCATATTCATTCCCTCATACACATGCACCACTTGATTAGTGTGACTCGTGACTTTGGATCCATTGTTTGAATTTACAATATATGCTTAGTAAGTAAGTTTAGTCTTCTCCCACCTATAAACTCCACATATAAGCTTTAGATATAGGGTGAGAGAGAAGAAGGCATAGTGTGCTACTTGCCTTAGTCCAAAAATACTACATATCATGAGAGAAAGGCAAAACAACCTTGCCGCCTTTAGTGAGGATCCACAAATACCACAAATGAGAGACTTGAGAGAGTCATACTAGGAACTTTGAGTTTTATTTTTGAAAATCAGCAAAAACTCGGAAGGACCAGTTGAACAAAGAGTTTGAGATATGGTGCTTGACTTGATTGTTCTATCTTTTTAATTGGCCAAGATCAAAGAAAAGGCTATAAGCTCCATGGTTAAAGGTAATATGGTAAGTTGAACAATGAACAAATTATTCTTATCTGGAGGAGAAATTTTGTTTGAAAGCATGTGTATTGTTGAGGTGTGAAAGCGTTGTAGCAACTTCTCGATCCATTGCTAAGTTTGGCTTTGCTAGGGACTAGCAAAGGGTAAGCTTGGGGAGCTTGTTGACACCTGTTATAGCATAAAATTACTAGTCAACTAACATGAAATAAAGGCTTAAAATGAATATCAACATAAGTCTAGGGGTTTAACTAACATAATTTCACGAGCTTTGGTGATTTATACATTTTCGAGGACTTAACAGATAAATACAGAGAAGAATGGAGAAAGTTCCTAAGATACATCCAATATGATGACAAGACTTGACCGTGAAGTAACTCAACCCGAATTGTGGACTAAAATATTCTAGAAGACACCGAAGCCACCGGGAAGGACCTCGACTGGGCCCACCATGATTTTGGCGCCGCCGGTGGAGATTAGGCCGGCCGCCAGGTGGGTCCCACCTGCCGGTCTCACCTTTCTAGGTCGGTTTACTACCGACTTTGAGGTTGTATCTACACCGTTGCCAAGGTCGGTTTGATCCAAGGGTTCACGCTTCATCGCCAAGGCCTATATAAGAAGACCCCTCGACCCTGGGTGAAACCCTAATTCATTATCAATTCATTCTATCTCATTATCTCTCGCTTGTAGAGGGGTCCCATGTAAGGATCATCTCTCTCTAAGGGATTAGTGAATTAGAATGTAATTAGAAGCATATTAGAACTACAATTAGAAGAGTTAGTATAAGAGGATTAGAACTCATTAGTTCTAGTCTTTAGAACAAGAGAGATAGAGAGAGGGAAGGAATTGTCCGTTTCGACCGACGCATGTTCTCGCTTTGATCGACGACCGGACCGACCCGCCGGGTGGCCCCGGTCGGAGTCCTGTCCAAGGCGCTTGAACCGGCCCCAACGCTCCATTTCGAGAGGGGGTCTTTAAATACTTGGATGGCCGGATCTTTTACCTCTCTTTGCACATTTGAACACTCCTACACACTTGTGAGCTTGTGAGACTCCCCTCCACTCATCTCTTGACTCTAACTTCGATTCTTGTGTGAGATTGAGAGTGATAGAAGTGCATTGCTTGATAGTCTTGCATCTAGAGGCACTTCATCCTTGGAGAAGCCGCGGATTTCGTTTCTCTTGGGAATTTGCTTGGTTCCCTAGAGGCTTGGAGCAAGAGGCGGTGTTGAGCTTGATTGAGCTTGTTCGAGGCCACACACCGGTGGTTTGTGAGGGGTCATTCCTTACCCCGCTGGAGATTCGCGAAAGGAGCACTAGTGGATTGCTCGTGGCTTGTTTGATCCTCTCTTGTGATCGGTGTGCTTGAGCTCCCACCGGGGATTTAGCACCGGCCATTAAGCTTAGCAACCGTCAAGTGAGTGTATCGCCACAACGGGGACTAGCGTGCCGGCAAGCACGTGAACCTCGGTGAAAAATCATCGTGTCTACTGTCTTGAGCTCGTTGGAGATTTCTCATTGTACACGGTGATTGGGATTAACCTCTACTCTCCTCGGTGGTATTGTATTCTAGCCTCTTTGCATTATCTTCTCTAGTATACTTGTGTAGCTTGTTAGTTTGCTAGACTTGTTTAGCTCCTAGAGTTAGTTTTAGTTAGCTTACCTTGCTCACCTAGGAGTAATCTAGCAACATAGCCTTTGTGTGGTACTAGAGACATTAGAATTACCACACTTGTGTTGTGGCTTGCCTAGATAGCTTGTAGCACCGCTTTATTTAGCTTCGTCATCTTATATACTAATCCGGTTGCTTAGTGTTGTTGCAAGAATTTTTAATAGGCTACTCAACCCCCCTCTCTAGCCATTAGGACCTTTAACCGTAATCGCCGCTGGAAGGGCAGCGACGAGGCGCCGTTGGGGGGTGCGCTCAGGGGAAGATGGGCCCGAGGTGCTCAAAGTCCACCCAGTATCAAATCATAATTGCATTATTTTTTTACGGAAGACAGTAATTATATGAAAATTAAATTAACGTCCGAGTAAGCACGTCAGTAGTACGTGACGTAGCGAGGTAACAGTAAACTTTTTTTTTTGAAACAAAACAAAGCAGTAAACTTTGCAGTGGCGTACCGCAGGCCCCGCCTATATATGTACATATATGTACAGTATGTACCTCGAGCTGGTGCCATGTCGCAGCATCTCGGTAATTGGATTCCGTGTCTTCCATTTCTTGCAGGCCGGACGAACGGCCGGTCCATTTCCGAATTACTCCTCGCGACACCATTGCTCTTGCTCCCTACGTTTTCCAGTTTGCTAGCTACTCCCCTCCGTCCCAAAATAAACGACGTTTTTGGGTTTTAACGTGCCACAAGTTTGACTTCGATTTATAGAAAATATGTAGAAGATTTAAATCTCCAAATAAATTTGTTAAAAAACTAGATCAAAAAATCTTTCCAATAATACTAATTATGTAATATAAATATTAATCCTATTTTAATATATAATTGCCGGTAGATATTTCTCGAAAAGCCAAAAACGTTATTTATTTTGGGACGGAGGGAGTACTTATTAATGCCTCGGTATGTCCATGGGTTTCCTTGTTTGTTCAATGTTCATATCTTGTTGAATCGAAATCGAAGTTTGAATTCAGATCTTCGATCTCTTAAAAAGGGGTGGTATACTTCCTTGCTACTATAATAAATACTCAGTCCATTCTCAATTATAAGACGTTTGAATTTTTTTGACACAAAGTTTGACCACTTGTCTTATTCAAAAATTTGTGTAGAGTATTAAATATAGACGAAATAAAAAAAAACTAATTACACAGTTTGCTTGTAAATTATGAGACAAATCTTTTAAGCCTAATTAGACCGTGATTAGAAACTAAAGTGCTATAGTAACGCATGTGCTAATAACAAATTAATTAGGTTTAATAAATTGCCTCGTAGTTCACTGGCGGATTCTGTAATTTAAATACTTCAAATATGTACCGCATATTCAATGCAACATCAAGAACTTTACTTTACACCAACTAAAAGTTGCATTGTTGCTGTTGCTACTGTGATCGTTCCATGCATAACATCTCACACCGATCGATCATCTCTCGGTTTATCATTTGAGACCTCACTAAATGCTTGTTACTCACTACTACGTAATTGAACTTACATGGTGTTTATTTTTTTTTTTTTTCGTGGCGGGCATTTAGAAAACCGCCACGGAAAATAGTTGGCCCGCAGCCCCGGCCGGCGAAATGCCCGCCACAGTTAATCGATTAACCGTGGCGGGCATTGTAAAATAACCGCCACGGTTAATGGGGATTAACCGTGGCGGTTTTATTACAATGACCGCCACGGTTAATCCCCATTAACCGTGGCGGTTTTATTACAATGCCCGCCACGGAAAAGTCTCGGGCTATAAATACAACCCAAACCTTCTTCTTCCCCACGGATTTAGCCATTTCCTAGGGTTTTGAGCTTCAAAACTCTAGAAAACACCATTTCGGGGGAAGGTTTTGCCCTTGGTTTGATTGAAGTTTGGCACCGGTAGGGGGTAATTTCTCCTCTTTCTCCCCTCTTTTTTTCTCTCCCTCGATCTCTCTCCCTCTTTCTCTCCCTCTCTCTCTCCCTCTCTCTCCCTATGCATGGTCCTCCCTCTCTTTGAGATCCAATTGAATGTGGTTTGTGCTCTCTCTCTTCCCCCCCTCTCTCCCCCTCCCCTCCCCTTATCTCGATACCCCCCCTCTCTCTCCCCCTCTCTCTCTCCCTTTCTTTTGAGATCTAGTTTTGATCTCTCCCTCTCTCTCTGTCTCCCTCTCAAGCTAGCTCCTCTCCCCTCTCTCCTCTCCTTCTCTCTTTCCCTCCCCCTCTCTCTCTCCCTCTCTCTCTCCCTCTTTCTCCTCCCCTCCCCTCCCTCCCCTTATCTCTCTACCCCCTCTCTCTCTACTCCCTCTCTCTCTCTCTTTTCGTATTCCTCTTTTTGCACTTTAATCATCGATACTTCGATCTCTAATCATTGATCGCTCTCTTTGCTTTGGTTTAATTAATTTGAGTAGGCCGTCATGGCGCCGAATAGGGATTGGATGTACAAAGCAAGGATGAGTTTGGATTTAAGTTGATGATGTGCGAAAAGAAGTTTATGCCCGTCGCCGGAAGCATCGAATCGGGCGGGGGTTCGAAGTAATGGTGTGCCCGTGCTATCGATTGCAAGCATATGTTCTTACACAAGGATGACGACGTCGTGGAGCACTTGCTGCGGTATGGTTTCATCGAGGGCCGAGGTACACCGTGGTGGACGTATCATGGTGAAAAGAACCGAAAGTGTCGCGGCCGGTTCATCTAGAGGACCCCGTCGACCGCAACGACGGAAACAACGGTGGGTGGGCGAAGGGCGAGAACAAGTTGATAATCGTGATTACATCACCGTAGATGAACCGCTTGAAGACATGCCAGAAGAAAATGCGGGTGGAGATGATGGTGAACAATCGAGAGTTGATGACATGTCGCCGAGGATGCCGAGCTTTTCAAGGATATTGCCAACCTCAAAGATGAAGATGATGTGTTGTTTGGCAATCCAAGATGGCTCGAGAATTTTAGACGGATGAAGCAGCGGCAATTGACCCTCTATACAAAGACGACGGCAAATGTCCGAAGCATTGCACGGTCCTACGTTTTAATCTTACGATGTTGATGCCGGCTCTCGCCATGGGTGGTCGACCGCGAGCTTCAATGACCTGTTACGGGTCCTCGGTGACACCGCTTTTACCCGAGGGGAATAAGGTGCCCGCCAATACCTATCGCGAAGAAGCTGATTAGATCCCGTGGCGATGAAGCTTAGGAAGTTTCATGCGTGCCTAACCACCGTGTTCTATACCGGGGTGACTATCGCGGACTTGCACAACCGTCGCGATCGCGGCGTGAGTCGTTACAAGAGGAATGCTTTTGGCCGTGCCACCGGATGAGGAGGGACCGTCGAGAGGCCCAAAAGCGTAAGACGGCCAGCAAGAAGAAGCGATGCCACCTCCCGAGGACGAGGAAGAAGAGGGTTACACCCGGAGGAAGATCCCCGCCCTATCGGTTGTGGTACCTACCCGTGCTCGATCGACCGCGTGCAATTTTTGGGAACCCGTAGGATGCCAAGCGATGTCCCGGCATGCATCGTGAAACGCCGCGAAGGGCGATGGCAAGCTGCGACACCCTCGGATGCCAAAACGTGAAACGCATCAATGACATGTTCCCGAGTTCAGGGGACGAGCCCGAGAACGTAAGGTTCGCGATTGAGTACTGATGGGATGAATCCGCTCGAGACCTCGATGGAGTTCGCGACGGCACCCGGCGGTCACCCTCACCATATACAACCTGCCTCCCTACGAGTGTCCGAAGCGCAAATATCTTCTATCGCCATGCTCATTTCGGACCAAAAGCAGCCCGGCAATGATATAGGTGTTCTCATTGAGCGATAATGGAGGAATTGGCGAAACCTGTGGAAAGGAGTCAAGATTATGGATGCGTCCGAGAAGAAGAAGTTCACTCTAAAGGCCATGATAATGGTCACCATCGCGATTACCCTGCTCTCTTTTTCATTGTCGTAGGCATTAAGGGGAAGATAGCTTGCACGGTTTGCATTGAGAATACACGCTCCACTTACCTTAGCGGATCCCAAAAGACGGTGTACATGAAGCATCATAAATTTCTTTGCAAAGAACACAAAACCGGAAACTTTGGATGAGTACTTTGACTACGAGCCGAGGTTGAAACGGAGGAGCCGGAAAGGGTAAAGTACAGTGCCAAAGGTGTTTGAAATGGTGAAGAACATAAACCACGAGTTTGGAAAGAAGAAGAAAGCCGGTGAGCCAAAGGCAAAGAAGAAGCGAAGCGGAATAAAAAGGCGATGGAAGAAGAAGAAGAAGAAGAAGAAGCGTAAGGTAACCCAATCCGCACCTCCCAAAGTCCCATTCAAGAAGCGGTCGATTTTCTTCAAGCACCTGCCATACCGAAGATGCTCCATACACCTCATGCCATCGATAACATGCATCTACGGAAGAATGTCTTCGAGAGCTTGGTCGGGATTTTCCTAGACATCAAGACTAAGACGAAGGGCGGTGTCAAGTCACGTCGATCTTGCCGACATGGGCATCGGGCCCGAACTTCACTTGACACCCTCGAGAATAGCGAGAAAAAGTCAACCTTCCAGCCCGCGAGCTACAATCGACACGGGATGAAAAGAGAGATTTTTGCAAATGGCTCGGGGGATGTCAAAGTGCCGGCGGTTTTCGTTCCAACATGAAGAGCATTGTATCGATGAAAGACCTCACACTTTGTCAAACTTCAAGGCCCATGACTGCCATGTCATGTTGACGGTGTTCCTTCCAATTGTGATTAGGTGCATCGCCCGAGTTCGTGAAGATGGTCGTTACACGCCTGTGCTACTTTTTAATCGCATCACGAGAGAAGGTCATCGCTGAAAATGACCTCCCCGCGACCGAAAGAGTTCATCGCGGAGACTATATGCCCGGCTCGAGATGTGCTTACCACCGTCTTTCTTTGATATTATGCCACACCTCATGATACACATGGTCGATCGGATAGAAGAACCGGGGGCCTCTCTACCGCACGAGATGTGGACGAACGAGCGGTTCATGTCCTCTCTTAACAGATCCGTCCTTAACCGTGCATACCCGGAGGGCTCTATGATCGAGGCATACACAACACAGAGGGCGTTAATCTTCGCTGCACTAGATACATCCGATGGAAATGCAATCGGCCTACCCGAACACCCGCACGAAGGAAGAACCGCGGGGATGGGCTGTTGCTGGGAGGAAAGTACGAACCGATATAGACCAAGAAACAATCGAAGAAGCCCATGACCGCCTCCGAACCGGTTAGTATCAATGGAAACGTGGGGTGAGAAGCATCCGAGGAAATTAGCGGCAAGCGTGGCGGCGCCTGAAGGGTGGGTGCGAGACAACACCGGTTGAATTTCACAACGTGGATCGGAGAACGGGAGATACCCCTAAACGCGGATAATGAAGAATCGATGCTTGCATACGGCCCATCTAGCCAAATCATCACATGGCAAGGTTACGACATCAACGGATACGGGTTCCACCGCGAAAAGAAAAGGACAACAAGAGCGCGTCACGTAACAGCGGGGGTCCCAGTATGAGGGCATTGACATGGCCACCAAGGAACTCAAGACATACTATGGGCAAATCCAAGAGATTTGGGAACTTGATTATGGCGTAGAGAGCTACGATACCCATTTTCCGGTGCCGATTAGGTCAAGCCAACGGCGGTTGGCGTGGACGGTTGGGTTAACCACCGCTCAGCTTCGAAAATCTTTGGAGATGATGAGTGGGTACTTTCATAAGTCGCGTGGCCCGTAGCCTCCCCCCCCGCCCAAATCGCCGAGGGCAAAAAGCAACTACATGCGGTCGTGGGAGGGAAGCAAAGGATCGTGGGAGCCGATGGAGTGCGAGTCCTGAAGAGTACAACAACTACGCAGAGTTTACGCTCTTTACCGATCATCCAACCAAGATCAAGGAAGTCGAGACACGCGTGTGGGGAATGTCATCAAGACCAAGACAAAGCCCCAGTGCCACACGGGGTGGTCGAGAAAGAAGACGATGGCAGCCCCCGGCAAAAAATAAGTCGATCCTTTTGTAATAGAACCAAATATGTAATGGAACCAAATATGTATGTCACGACATTTATGTAATGGAACCAAATATGTATTGGAGATCGCCGCACTTGCTCGAAACCGACTCCCCCACTCGATCTTCATCTTAAAATGGCTCTAAACTTGTCAATTAAAGATTGTATTTTTAAATCATGCAAAAACAATTCAAAATTCAATTCTCACATTTTTCATGGGTACACATACTCATAGGAAGGCCACACAAAAAAAAAATCGAATTTTTTTAGTCAACATTTGAATTGATATGAATTTTTCAAATTCATGTTTTGAATTTATTTTGCGTGGCGGGCATTTTACAATGCCCGCCACGGTTAATCTATTAACCGTGGCGGGCATTCTAACCCACGCAAAAAATCGCGGCGTTTATATATGGGGCCGCCCGTCACGGAATACGCTAAGTCCTCCGCCCGTTCACTTTCACCCCGGGGCTGCCAATTTGACGGCGCCGCTGCCCGCTGCCTCCACGTCCTCCCTCTCCGCCCGCGCGCCCTCCCCTCCCCTCCCGTCCTCCCTCCCCGTGCTCGAGATCCGCTGCCCGGGGCTGGTAAACCCTAGCCGCCGGGGGACTCAAACGATCCGCCCGCCCGCCCGGTGTGCTCCTCCCCGGCGTCAGCATGTTTGCTCCTCCCACGCGTCAGCCTTTGCTCCCACGATATTCAGCCGCTTGCTCCTCCAGCGTCCCCGCGGCTGCTCCTCCCCGGCGTCAGCGCCCGTCCTCTCGTCTGCGGCGCTGCCCTCCCGTCCCACCACTGCTGTGCGTCTTGCTGCCCGTGGCGGCTGCTCCTCCCCGTCGTTCGCCCGTTTTCGGTGTGCTCCTCCCCTCTCCACTGCTGTGCCGTGCGCTGCCCGGCTCCTCCTCCGTCCGTGGTCTGTGATGCTGTGATGCCATTTTTGCTTCTGTGATGCACATGATGCCCGTGATGGCATTTTTTCATACTGTGATGCCTTTTTTTTTTTGTGATGCTCTGTGATGATGGTTCTTGAGCATATGCCGAATCTGCTTGCCCATGATGCAACTTCACATTTTTAGATTATTTATTAACGAGCATATGCGAATGCCACTTGCCCATGATGCAACTTCACATTTTTAGATTATTTATTAACGAGCATATATTGATCTCTATATTATGCCATCATTACCCTACGAATACCACTTTGCATACTTTATCTATATTTTTGGATTTACGGTGACATTACATGGCGGCGTGAAAATTTGGCAGCCCTTCGGGGTGAAAGTGGGCGGGGCGGAGGACTTAGCCGCGTGGTGGTTTTTTTTTCGTTTTTCCGTGGCGGGCATTTACTATCTTTAACTATCTACTTATGCCATTTGTAATGATTTGAATCTTAATCTTGAGGCGGTGGCATATGCGATGATGTGAATCTATTAATGCCGAGGCAGTGGCGATGATGAAATGTCCCCATACTTATGAGCGGCTAAGCGAGGGCGGCTTGTATATCATATACAAGCAACCGGTTTAAACGCGATGTGATAAGGATAGTTGGGTACTTCTCGAGCCAAATTTGTATTTTTACACATTTTTTGTATTTGTAGACATCTGTTCTTAATTTTTTTGTATTTTTAGGTATTTTTGTATTTTTAGACATTTTTTTTTTTAGGCCCTCCTCCTTCTCCCGGGTGGTGGTGGCGATGGCGATGATGATAACAACGACCATGGTGGCCGAGGTGGCGGAAGTCCTCGTCCCAACCCACCTCCTAAGAACCGGAAGGAGGAGACGGCGGCAAGACACCCTGCTACGGCGGCGTAGAGGACACCTTCTCCTAAAAGCGTGACAAGGGGGCTCGCCGCCCTCCCACGCCCTTCAAAGCGCCCAATGGTCGAGGAGGTTTGAGAAAATGTGACGGTATTCAAACAAAAATACATGGCTAACTTGTACTATGCATTAATTGGTGGCTAATGTAGTTCAATTCCACATGCATAGGATTGTCAACACCGCCTCCTCAGCGGTCGGAAGGAGGATGAGGCCGAATTTTCCCCAAGCGCCCCGGAAGAAGAAGAAGCTATCAAAAGAAGATGAGGAAGTTCTTGCCCGACCAACAAATACTTAGATGATGAGGCCGGGGAAGGAGCTAGCGGAGAAGAAAAAGGACCTCCGATTGGCTAAAAAGAACCTCGGGGGCGTGAAGACCCGGCGATTACTAGGTACATATATGCGTGCTAATCTCAACCAAACTTAGCGGACATATTACGTATGCGTGACGTAGCTAGAAGATGCTAACGCATTATCTCCTTCGTATAGGAATTATATACCCCATCGGGGGGACAATGGGTCAGCCCGGACCGCCCGCACTACTTTGAGCTTGGCAAGTTCATGGTGCCCAAGGGCCGACTAATCGAGGAAGAGGAGTGGGACACTCGCAGTTCCACCTATTATATAAGCATGCAAGTTGATCGGGGGTGAGGGAGTTCTATTTCGTGGTTCCTAAAGAGCTCTTTCACTTGGACTTCGACATTTCACTTTGCCAATAGGCTTCGACGAAATGTGGCGGTTGCTACGGCGCCCGGACCTCGACCAATCCGTTGTCACCCTCTATGCCGCGTGAGTTTGTTTACCGATCATTACGGCTCGTACCGCGACTAATTCTAGCTCTCCGATTCTATAATGGCGTGACCACATGTGCTTGCGGGGATGCAAGCATTGATAGCCCAAACGATGGATCGGCCGGTTGTGTTTCTATGTCCAAATGTATATAGGCGTGGTCGAATTTTCTCATTCTTTGGATGGAGAGCCGGGAACCCGAGCTCAAGAAGTTGGGCAAGGCCGAACAATATAAACACTATGAAAGATTATGCGATGCAAGAGTTAGAGAGATGGCGGACTACATGCGTAAGTGCATGAAGAAGATCAAATCGGAGGCCGGTTGTCTCATTGCGCCCAACATATCAAGTAAGTCAAAAGCAATACTTTTTATTTTTGAACACTTGGAATCTATCTCTAATCAAATAAAATGGTGTAGCATGGCGGTATAGAAACAACAACACACATTGGCCCTTTGGATTACTTGGCTAATCTTCCCTCGGGATGGAGCGGCCCTTAGGCTGGGACTCGTTGTATGATACGCCAAAAAGGCCTCTACAAACATTTTGAGCAGGCCCTACGCGGTATGTAAGTCCGCGACACTTGTATACTATTTCATACCACAAACTTCGTAAGTCATGACACTTTGTAGGATTTCGCATTGGGGCTTACAAGGATTACTTGAAAGA
This sequence comes from Hyparrhenia diplandra, assembly GCA_015847255.1. NCBI lineage: Eukaryota > Viridiplantae > Streptophyta > Magnoliopsida > Poales > Poaceae > Hyparrhenia > Hyparrhenia diplandra. The sequence goes on along the minus strand of JADLZK010011992.1, from coordinate 415,821 downwards.
CCCCGAGTCATTGGATCGGAGGATGAGCATACGCAAAGAAAAACATAAGGGACGAAATGAAGATCGAAGCGAGATTACGAGGTATATGCAGCATTACTCTCGTTTGCTCGTCCATATTGAATGGTCTCATAATATTCTAACCATTTTCTGGTACATATATCGCGGCATGCAAAGGTCGCGGTAAGCGCCTTATGGCAGCAACACGTGGTTTCTATGCCTCATACGTTCATATCCCGCAGCTGGCGTGTACCGCACTCACGTGGCGCGGTGACGAAGAAAACCACGCAAGGTTTTTGGAACAAAGGCTTGGGCGACCTTAAGTTCAAGAAACCGGTTGGCGCCATCCGTAGGGGCGTCGTTGAGGACGTTATTGCTACCTACCGCCGTTTCTTCGACCCTAACAAATGACCTTGCCGTAAACGAGGACTTATGGGAACTACTTTCGGAATTTGGAGAAATAAGCTAGACATGAAGGACTATATGTGGGATGACATTGATTTGTAACTTTAGCTAAACGTGATTGAGCAATCGATCTTTCGATCGAGTTTTGTAAATTCTGATGTGTGGTGGTCACTTTTAAACTCGAAGTGCTTTAATTGAATGTCCATATGTTAGTTGAATGTAAAATTGTGATGCATGTTTAAGATTTATGTGAATATTCTCTTATTTTATTATTTAATATGTGGTTTAAATCAAAATTTATAATTTTATAATATTTTTGAATTATTTTTTATTAATCCTGAACTAATTAACCGCGGCGGGCTTTTAACAAAAACCGCCATGGTTAATAAATTAACCATGGCGGGCGCGTAGCGATGCCCGCCATGGTTATCTGATAACCGTGGCGGTCTTTGTTATGCGCCCGCCCGCGGTTAATCGATTTTGCATGGCGGGCATGGAGTCCGCCACGGTTAATCGAACGATTAACCGCGTGACCCTAGCCGTGGCGGACACAATGCCCCCCACGGAAAACCTAAAATGCCCGCCACGGAAGTTCGTTTACGTAGTAGTGTACTGTATTAGTAGTCAGCTAATGCATGCTCTAGCTAGCTGAAACCTAATCGAATCACCATCTCTATATATAGGTTTGCTTAGCTATAGCTAGCAGATCGAGCAAGCTGTGCAGAGTAGTACTAGTATCTCGTCTAGCTACAACACGTAGTAGTAGCTACAATAGCGCCACTTGACGTTTGTGATGTAGTGCTGGCGAGCGAGAGTGTCGTAGCTAGCAGATCCAACATGTTGCCCTGAACGCTCGATCGCCGCGTTTCGTTTGTTCAAGCACAAAATCGATCAAAAACGACACAATGTACGTACGTTGTAGCCTAGCAATCAATACGCCCATGCAAGGAACTGATCGATCCAAACTGTTGTTGCCTCCTCTTTCATGTCATGCGTACTGTATCCTAGCTTCCTCTCACTCTCACACTTGTTCACCTCTCTCATGCTCATGCATATGAATTTCAAATTAAAACATATATTTGCAAACAAGTTTGAACTCAGGCTAGCCATTGGCCATTACACAACTAACGGTTCATGGAGGGCCGACAGGCCTGTCGGTACGAAACATGTTGGATATGCGGTGTTAATCGGTCAGGAAATCCATCAAGCATACATCAGTACGTACTCGTACACTGTCGTTCTTGATTACCACATTGATTCTTTGATTACTTCGCCACCGTAACTGCAAGTACAACCTAGTATACCTCGCTGGCTGGCTGCTGCTGCTCTGCTTCGCAGTGAAAAAAAGATGACTGCTGCCTATTGCCACACAGTACCTTGGAAAAGTACCCATTCTGAATTCTGAAACATTGGTTCGGCCTCACTGCAATCAATACCGTGGCCAGTGATGGATCCCTTCACAAATATTGGCGGAAATGCCGGACGAAGATTGACAAGGCTCAGAGAAGGTTTTTCGACGGTGTCATGATTTGTTTTTGGTGGAATATATGGAAAGAGAGGAACAGAAGAACCTTCCAGAACAAAAGCCTAAAACCAGAAGAGGTGGCCTTCCTATGCAAGGAAGACATAGAGCAATACCGGCCGGCGACAAGATCTTATGCGCAGACAAATCAACATCAGCACCAGTAGTAGCGGCCTAAGAAACGTTTGGAGTTTAGTAGATACAGTTTAATTATTTTTCCCATTTTTTCCTTTATGCGTTTTGGGGGTTTTTTCTCAGGCTCAAAGTGTGGGTGTAATAGTAGTGTAGAGTCGCAGTGGCGAGCACATGCTCGTTTGTAATTTTGTAAATGCGTTTTTTTTTTACCCTTCTAATAAAAATCCGGCAAAATCTTTTTTTTTTTTTTTGCCGCCTTTCGAAAAAATATGCCGTTGCCAATTTGCCTCATCGGTCTCTCTCTCTCTCAATAAACAGTCATTTGAGTACATGTCCTTGTCTCTCTCAAGTCTACTACTAACTATGGTGGTGGTGGTGAGCATGAACGTGTGCGTGTATGTATAGTGTCTGCATCCATTATATATACCGCAGACAGGACTCATCTCCATTATATGCTTCGTCTTCGCCTGTCATGCTCTTCTGAATTCGTCATCAGATCCGCCTCATCCACCCATCTGTTCCTCCTAGTACCCATTTTAATTGTCTCAAAACACCCGCCCACCCGCCCACCCAACCGCAAACAACAAGCTTATTTGCTACCTTATTCACAGACAGCAGCTTGCAAACAAACAAACCGATTGATTGATTGATCCAGCGAGCACGTACGTTCACAGCTAGTCATCAAATCCTAGCTAGCGGGAAAGTACACGTTCGTAGTTGGCAGATCCAGGTAGAAGATCGACGACGACGACATGCCGTCGCAGCAGCAGCAGGTGGTGGTGGCGGGGTCGACGACGCGGTGGTGCCCGACGCCGGAGCAGCTGGCGATCCTGAAGGAGATATACCGTGGCGGCCTGCGCACGCCCAAGTCGTCGCAGATCCAGCAGATCACGGCGCACCTCGCCTGCTACGGCCGCATCGAGGGCAAGAACGTCTTCTACTGGTTCCAGAACCACAAGGCCCGGGAACGCCAGAAGCTCCGTCGCAGGCTCTACATGAGCCACCTCCTCTCCTGCGCCCAGTACTACGCCGCCGCGGCGCACCATGGCCACGGTCACCACCACGCTGGCTTGCTCGCCGCGACGCCGACGGTCGCGCCGAATGGGCATCAGTTGCTCTCTCCGTCGACGTCGCCCACCCCGACAGCTGCTGCTGCCGCCGCCGCGGCAGCGGGCCGCTGCGGCGTACGCCTACTACTACCCCACCACGGCCGCCGCCTTCGCCGCCGCCGCTGCACCACCGGCGACTAGGTGCGCCGGCAATGCCACTCCCCGTCGCCGTCGACCCAGCTGTTTCACCATCAGGTAGGAGCAGAGCACGTAGTACTTTCTATATCTCTCTGCACGTCACATCACTAGAAATGAGATAAAGGTCACATCACTAGAAACGAGATTAAGTTTCAATCTATATATTAACACATAATGATCCGTCCATGCAACGACGATGGATGACATATGGACAGGGTGGTGGCAGAGGAGGGCTTGTGTCGGCGGCGGAGGCCCTCGGCCGGCCGGAGTACTCATCGCTGGGGAAGCTGGACAACTTCAGTGTGGCGATTGGCGACGTCCTGGTGAGCTCCTCCGCCGTCGACATGACGCCTCCGGGGTTCGAGGTGGCGCCGCCGCCGGCTGCCTTCTGTCGCCGGCCGCTCAAGACGCTGGACCTGTTCCCCGGCGGGCTCAAGGAAGAGCAGCACGACGTGGCCTGATCGACCCTATCTATGCATGCCATTATCATTAATTACTTAGCTTTAAGCTGTGTACGGTACCTAGTAGCTAGGCTTTATTTGCAGACCTCATTTTACTGGTGGCAGAGAGGTGATCAAACTTAAGTTCATATGAATATGATGAAATGGAATGTTCCTTGCATTGCATGCCGGCCGGTCCCCAAACTCCCAACATCCACCAACTCCCAACACTCTGTCTCGGTACTCTGCATCTGATCCCTAGTGTGTGTGGAGTTTTTTTTACCTGCCTTCTGTTTTATCCCTACTTGTGTTTTTTTTTTTTTGAGGGAACAGCAGAGGCTCAGGAGTTTTCTAAAGAAATTTTATTAAGAGCAATTACAAAGGATTACAAGATAAAAAAACTGGAAAAGAAGGGGGCAGAAAAGGGGAGTTCAGGACACAAAGAAAGAAACAAAGAAAATCGAGGAAACTACACAATTTGCTAGGGAAATAAGCATACCAAATGTGCATTTGAAGATATCTAAACTGCGTATACGGCTTGCAGGAATCACTCTAGCTAGAAATGACACCGTTCCTAATTGCCCAGATGCTCCAACTCATGATGATAATTATTTCCATGAAGAAACTGATACTTAGCTGCATTCTAAAGCTCTCAAAGATGCGGAAATTGTCAAGGGCGGGAGATGCTAACCGTTAAAACTATGACGTTCCAACAGGCTTTAGCCATCTCACACTCGAGGAACAAATGTTCAACCGTCTCAAAGAAGCCAGCTGCATGTTCTTTCTCCTCAAAATATCGCGAGTGCTAAGCTAGTCTTGGGAGAGCAGCCAAAAGAAAACCTTGTGCTTATGCTGGCACGAGGATTTCCAAATCCATTTAAAAATTAGATGAGCCCAATTCATTCCCAGAAGGTGACAATAAGCTTTCTTAGCTAGATCAAATGAGCAAACAATTCCTTTGGGCAGGAGACGACGACTTAACTGGGGCAAGTGCAAAGTTGCCTGGATCAAGGTGGCCAAGACGATTGAATTTGGTGGGCTCGGTATCATTGATTTGGAGAGATTTAGTAGAGCACTGCGAATCAGATGGCTCTGGTTCCAATGGACCAACCCAAACAGGCCATGGTGTGGGACACAACTTCCTGTGGATGAAGTTGATATTGCCCTTTTCAATGCAGCGATAGTGGTCACAGTTCGAAATGGGAACAAGGCATCATTTTGGCACTCTAGTTGGATAGACGGGAGGTCCCCAGCTAGCATCTGCCCACAGCTCTACGAACATAGTAAGAGGAAGAACCAGTCAGTAAGAGAAGCACTAACAAATGAAACCTGGGTCCATGACATTGCCCACCACCTCAACCACGACTTACTGGACGATTTCTTCATGCCGTGGACAGTCATAGAGCAAACCCAACTAGACTTGGATGATCAAGAAGAGGATTCAATCGTTTGGACCCTTGAAAGTTTAGGACAGTACTCCTCAAAATCAACGTACAACATCCAATTTGCTGGCCAGCTGCTCTCACCCTTCCCGATGCTAATTTGGAAGGCTTGGGCAACCCAGAAATGCAAGTTTTTCCTTTGGCTGCTTCTCCAAAATAGGCTATGGACTACGGCGCGCCTTCAGGCAAGACAGTGGAAAAACAACTACTTTTGCGCGTTGTGCGAAAGAAACCTTGAGACGGCACATCACCTTTTCTTCGACTGTCCTTTCTCAAGTGTTATCTGGGAACAAGTTGCAGTTTGGAGCTGTTGCCCGAGCCTTCAACCGACAACCTGGGAGGGACGGTCAGACCTCATCGACTGTTTCAGCCAAGCAATAAGCTCCGGAGGGAAAAAGACTCATTCGTTGGCCATCTTAACTCTATGGAATGTTTGGAATCTTAGGAATGTGATCGTTTTCAGAGAAGAAAGGAAGACAGCTTCAGCAGTGATGACTGACATCAGAGACATGGCTTCACAGTGGGCGCTCGCCGGATGCAAGGAACTGCGTCCTGCATCTATTGTAACAAACATTAGCGAGTAATCAATTTTTAGCTTATGTAACCCGACATGCTTAGGCTAGGTTGGGTCGCACCCCTGGTGTGTGTAATCTGACGTTCTGCTTCTTACACTTAATTCAATGAAGCCGCGTAACCTGATCTTTAAAAAAAAAAGCTTTCTTAGAAGTAAAGGTGCAATTTCCCCAAATATACATCTAGGTGTCAGTTTCATCTATCAGCTGAATGTTTTGGAGAATTAATATTCGAAAAGACTGTTTCGCGATCGTCCGCGCAGAACGTTTCTGGCGAACGATCCGGCGGGCTCCACTTTCTATTTCGGGAATAAATAAGAACCACCACTTTCTTTTTTTTTTTGTAAGCATGTGTTTTTCTTTTCCTTTTTTATTCATTCTCTTTCTTTTTTGCCTTAAGTTACGGTATTTTTTTAAGATTTTTTTTTTTTTTTAGAGACATAAAACATTCGAGGGGCAGTGGTATATAGGGATAGTAATGGTGGGGAGATCAAATAAAAGCAACTTTTATATAATAGTAATAAGCAACCATGCTTTTACGCATGTGTTCATGTCAGATGATGATGTCGTGAAAAAAGAAAACATTTTTTAAAACTGCTATAACTCTTGAATGGTGTATCCGTTTTTAATTCCGTCTGCACCGTGTGTGTTCTACGCGACGAAACGAACAAAACTAGATCCCACTTTCGAATATGTTTTGAAGATTTTATTTTTTTTTTAATTTTTTTAATAGCAAATTATGTGTAACTTATATTATATAACTTATAGAACATAATAGAAAGAAGACCAAAGTACAAGATGTACTGTGTAACATATACATATAACTTATAGTGTATAATTTATAGAACAACAATAAGACCTAACTACGACATGTAATCTTTGCCTAACATATATGTATAACTTATATTATATAACTTATAAAACATAACAAAAGACAAAAACTATAATATGTACTGTGTAACATATACGTATAACTTATAGTGTATAATTTATAGAACATAACAATAAGATCGAATTACAACATGTGATGTCTAACTTATACTTTTTAACTTATAGTGTATAACTTATGGAACATAACAATAAGACAAAAACTAGGTAATATAGTGTCTAACATATATGTATATCTTATACTTTTAACTTATAGTGTATAACTTATAGAACATAACAATAAGACCAAACTAAAAGATGTACTGTCTAAGTTATATTGTATAACTTATAGAACATAACAGAAAGACCAAACTACAAGATGTATTGTCTAACATATATATATAACTTATAGTGTATAACTTATAAAACATAACAATAAGACTAAACTATAATATGTATTATCTAACTTATACGTATAACTTATAGAACATAACAATAAGACCAAACTAGAAGATGTACTGTCTAACTTATAGTGTATAACTTATAGAACATAACAATAAGACCAAACTAGAAGATGTATTGTCTAACATATACGTATAACTTATATTATATAACTTATAGAACATAACGAGAAAGACTAAACTAAAAGATGTATCATCAAACATATATTTATAACTTATAGTGTATAACTTATAAAACATAACAATTGATATTAAAAAAAAAAAAAAAATAAAGTCTTCAAAACATAGTCGAAAGTGGGATCTAGTTTTGTTCGTTTCATCAGCGTAGAATACACCTGCAGGTGCACGGAATTAAAAACGGATACACCATTCAAGAGTTATAGCAATTTTAAAAAATATTTTTACTTTTTTTTTGACATCATCGTTTACATCAAAGATATGCGAAAAAAAAAAAAGGAAAGAGAATACGTTTTCCTAAAAAGGAAAAAAAAGCGGGAATGATTAGTTTCAAAAATGGATAACTTACGCTGGTCAGATCGTCCGCGAGTTAACGCGGACGTCCGCGATTTAGCCACGCCCATTAATATTTTTAATCTGCAGAAATTGTTCAAAGGCTTCCACATTGAGGGGAGATTGGAAAGGTTTTCAACCAATTGTTATGTGGTTAATGTTTACCTGCTTAAAGTTACCTTATTTACCTGCTTAAAGTTACCTTATTTGTTTGTCAAACTACTCATAATAGTACGTACCAGTTAAGACGTGAAAGTAAAAAAATTACCATATTTGTTTGTCAAACAGTTTAGAGCCCGTTTAGTTACAAAAAAATTTGGCCCAAACCCCCCAAAAGCTGTCCGTGGCAGGTATACCCAAAAAGTTGGAACCCAAAAAATGTTGGGAGCTGCTCCCAACATTTTTTTTGGCTGCATCAACTACTCCCAGGACGTTCGCTGTGTACAGTGCAGTTTGTGTACAGTACCGGCCCAAAATTTGTTGGGCACCGTTTAGTTGCTTAAAAGGCCGACCCCGAAATTTTTTGGCCGAGTTGACCCAACCGCCTCTGGGCATACTGATAAGTCACTGTCCTGTGGGCCCGCAGTGGACATCCACCACCGTACTAGTACCTATCTCTCCTCGGGATCCCCACCCAGCAGCCTCCCCCGCGTAGGACAGGAGGCGTACGGCACGGCACGGACCGCACCGCACCTCACCAGCCTCGCTCAGCCGTCGCCTGCCTCACTTGGCCCCTCCCCCTTCCTCCTCACAGGCTAGCTCCATGCACCGTCGGCTGCTCCAGCCATGGTCGAGTAGGCGCACCACCCGTGTCGTCGGCGTGCAGCTGAGCAGCGACTACGAGCCACGATTCAGAGGCGCCGCGCGCGCCGCCGTGGTGGATGCCGGCCGGAGCGCTGCTCGCTGAGGCGGATCAGGGTGTGGCTGGCCGCACTTCGTGCGTGCGAGCGAGCCCGCCGCTGCGCATCACGACCCGCCGCCGCAAATCGAGGCGAAACATGCCGCCACAAATGGAGGCGAAACATTTTCTCTACAGTAATTTTCAATGCCCAATGGCTGGCAGATTGCACATGCCGCTTCCCATAAATCGAGGCTCATGGACTCTTTTTTTTTTTTTCAATCAATCAATAAAGAACAATATACCCATGACCATCAGCCACCATCTGATACTGGTCATGAAAACGACATCCCCATTGAAGCCAAATCAATCATGACACTTTTGATATTCCAAAATCCAGGCCGTATCTGTGTGACCTAAAAAATATATATGATGGCTACTAGATGGAACCTAAAGGTTCCCTTATCTTAATGAAACACGAGCTGGGTGATAGCTTGTTCGAGGGGAAAAGGAAAAAAAAAAAAAAAAAAGGGAGATGGAACCTAAGTTCCTGAAACAGAAGTTAAAGTACTTCACCCGAATCTGTAAAAGGCCGGGGTCTTTACCTTACATGTGTCTTGATGTTTGTGTACATCAACATTGGATTGGTGTCCAACAAGGGCTTTTTGTCTTTGATAAACTGGACTACTAGTTGTTGTTAGTTTACTAGTAGATGTTACAACCATTTGGTAGGTGGTTAGTGTTAAATCGATCAAAGTTCAGGCCTATTCTTACCAGTGCTAGTTAAGATGTGAAAGTAAAAAAATAATTTATTCCTTTGCCAAACAGTTTCAATGTGCCAGTAGAACTTTACATGAGTGACCAATAATTACTCCCTCCGTCCACATTTAACTCAACATCCGGGTTGAGGGAGAGCAAATTAGCGGGCATGCGAAATGACCAAACTACCCCTCAAAAGGAGCACGCCATGCAAGTCTGACTGTCAGGTTCCTGCGATGGGGATTTTTTTTTTCTTGTGTCCGCTCCGTTGGGATTGAATTGAGTGGATAGGAGTACTCCAGCTGTCCTGCAGCTTTTCTTTTCTTTTTTTTTATGTGCACCAGCAGCCCACACAAAGTACTCCATAAGAAAACAAAGGCCACCGAGACCTCATATTTGTATTTGTGGATTTTTTTGACTTCAAAGGTGAAGTTATTACCGGACGGAGGGGGAGTAGTCCCAGCACCAAACCCTTTTCAAACTGAGCCCGACCGGTGCCAAGAAAAAGATATTTTATTTTATTTTATTTTATTTTATTTTATTTTCTTTTCTTTTACAAGTTGCTAGGAAAGTTGGGTAGCCCACACCACATGTCCGGCCACACCTAGTCATATCTGAGTGTGAGTGCTATTCTCCTTTTGGCCTTCCTGTCAGTGCTTTCTCCTTTCTTTTTTTCATTACCTCCATGATGAAACAAAAAGGCCGTGAATCATTGATGGATCCGTGCACAGAGCAGTAGAGCGAACAGGACACGTGGGGGCACGTGTCTGTTCCCGGCCGTCGCCGGACGCCGGCCGGCGACGCCAACTCTGTCGGAATCGAGTTGACCCGACCGACCGACCGACCGCCGCCCCTGGAGAGCATCGATAAGTCACTGCCCTGTGGGCCCGCCCGCCGTACGTACCTAGGGTATGTCTCGTCGGGATCCCCAGCCTACAGCCTCCCCGCGTAGGTACAGAGCAGAGCAGGCGTACGGCCCCGCACCTCACCAGCCTCAGCCGCCGCCGGTCTCACTTGGACCCTCCCCCTCCTATCCTCCTACCCTCCTCTTCAACCTCAAGGCCACCCACCTCCTACTCCTCCTTCCATCGATCCAGAGACCTCGCCGGCAGCAGCATCCAGCAACCTCAACACAGCACACAGCTAGCAGCTAGTGGTATGGAGCAGCAATCGGGCATGGCCATGGCGTTCCTGGACCTGGTGGCAAAACAGGTGGACCCAGGCGCGCCGGGGTTCTGGCGCGACTTCCTGCTGGGCATGCTCAAGCCGCTGGCAGCCACGGCCGTGGTGGCCATGGCCATCGCGCTCAGCTTCTCGCAGCGCCTGGGCCTCGAAGGCGAGATGCTCTACGCCATCGCGCGGTCCTTCCTCCAGCTCTCCGTCATCGGATTCGTCCTCCAGTTCATCTTCACCCAGAATAATGCGCTCTGGATCCTCCTCGCCTACCTCTTCATGGTAGTAATTTCTTTTTATCAACTCTCCAATTCGATTTGTTTCTCGTCGATCGTGTCCTGTCCTCCATGGCTGGCTGACAAATTGAGTTGACCAACGCGCGCGCGCGCCGCTCTTGGTCTCCTGTCCTGTCGTCGTCGTCCCAGGTGACGGTGGCCGGCTACACGGCGGGGCAGCGCGCCAAGCAGGTGCCTCGCGGGAAGTACATCGCCGGAGTCTCCATCCTCGTCGGTACAGCCATCACCATGTTCCTCCTCGTCGTGCTCAACGTCTTCCCCTTCACGCCACGATACATCATCCCTGTCGCCGGCATGATGGTCGGCAACGCCATGACTGTCACCGGCGTCACCATGAAGAAGCTCAGGGAGGACGTCAAAATCCAGAGGAACCTGGTCAGTCTTCTACCTTGTCCAATTCTTCAAGTACAGAACACCAAAGTCAGAAGCTGTGTTACATCAGAAACAGAGCACGTATTGCTCATAATTCTTTTTTATGAAGTTTTTTTTAGTTCTTGGTTGTCGAATTCTTTATAAAATTCTGACTGAAACCGCCATGAATGAATGGTATGAATGGTATGGTACAACAAGGACAGAATGAAAGTTTCTCACAGTTTTCTGCATGGATGAATGAATCAGGTGGAGACGGCGCTGGCTCTGGGCGCGACGCCGCCGCGGCAGGCGACGCTGCAGCAGGTGAAGCGGTCGCTGGTGATCGCACTGTCGCCGGTGATCGACAACGCCAAGACGGTGGGGCTGATCGCGCTGCCGGGCGCCATGACGGGGCTCATCATGGGCGGCGCGTCACCGCTGGAGGCCATCCAGCTGCAGATCGTCGTCATGAACATGCTCATGGGCGCATCCACCGTCAGCAGCATCCTCTCCACCTACCTCTGCTGGCCGGCTTTCTTCACCAAGGCCTTCCAGCTCCATGATAAGGTCTTTGCAGATTAGGTAAGGTAGGATGTTCTGCAGGGAAGCAGAATCTGTAACCTTGGGCTTTGGGTGATGCTGAATTTACTGAGTTTGCAGTGATGATGTTGATGGTGACTTTCAGCATCAATGTTGATGGTGAATTACTCAACTGCAATACTAGCAGTTTCGAGATTGCGAAAAGCGTCCGTGTCTGTAGAAATTTTAGTTTCTGTTATTTCTGATGAAGTACTACACATGGCCTCTTTTCCTGGCAACATGCTCCAGAGGAAATGCCACATTGCCAATTCTGACCTCTTTTCCTTACAATATGCTCAAGAGGAAATGCCACATTGCCAATTGTTGTGGATCAAAAGGAGGTGGTGATGGAGAGCTAAGGGCATTAGCATAAAAAATTAGCTAGTTAATAGCTAATATGTGCTAATTTTTAGAAGAGGGCTGTTAGTAATAACCTGCTAATAGGTGGGTTGGATAGTGAGTCGAAGATGTGTATGAATTATTAGCACTTATTAGCAATTCCAAACTTGCTAATGGAACTAATAGTTAGCAACCCTCCAACTAATAATTAGTAGGTCTGTTTGGACTGGATACAATAGTATTAATTTGAGCTACTAATTTTTCGTGCTCACAGATTCAAATAGGTCTTAAGTCTGCTAATTGAATGTTCTGATCAGTCCGAATGTCTGAGATCTCCAAAACAAATGTCTTTTTTTTTGGCCACCTAAACTTCACACGTATTTCATTAAGACGGAGAGTTGAAAGAACGACATACGTGAAGACGGAGAGTTGAAAGAACGACCTACGGAATGCAGCTACGGGGAGAACCCATAGTGCCGATTACTCCCTCCGTCTCAAAATGATTGCATGTTTTTACTTGGTGGATAAGTCAAACCTTTCTAACTTTGACCACATGTATAGAAAAAATAATCATGTTTATCATGTGTAACAAGTATCATTAGATGGATATTGGAACATACTTTCATAATAAATTTATTTGGAGATCTAGGTATCGACATTATTTTCTATATACTTGGTCAAAATTAAAAGTTTGTTTGACTTCGAAGCGAGATGTGCAATTGTTTTGAGATGGAGGGAGTACACAATTTAGAACATAGACGACAACAGAACGTAGAAAAAAAGACGTTAGGGAGAGGCCCACCACCACAGGCCTTAAACCTAATCGACCATACCTGCAAGTAAAATACATCAACGTAAGGGTGCTAGCAACAGAGATGAAGCCGCGGTGGCAAAGTATCAACGGAGAAGCAACAAGACTAGGACAACGAAGTATCTAACTGATCAACACGACAGCAAAGCATCCATTAGAAAATGACAAAGCAAAGTAACTGCTGCGAAGAACCAAATGGCTGCAGCGGCACCAAGCATGCTCGATAGACCATTGCGAAGATGAGCTTGAAGCACACATAGGAACATCACAGAACGGGCAACTCGCGAGAGAAGCGGGAGATGGGCTGCGAAGTGTGCCAACAATGCCTTCGGAAGGATATTGACATCTGTAGATGCCAAAAACGTTGATAGAGAACACGAGCAAGTACTTTCGCCCCTAGCCCCGCCCTAACGAACAGAGGCTTCGAATGCCCCAAGAAGGTAGATGGCGCAGCCTACATCACCACCGCCGTCTCGGAGGAATCGAGCATGGTTTTCACCTAGAGAAACCTGCGCCGCACCGACAAAGAGCCAAAGCCGCCCGGTCTAAGGGGCACCATGACCGCAACAAACTCCACACAACCACAGTAGCCACGCTAAAACGAGGTGAGGCACCCCAAGCCCCAAGGCTAGGATCCAGCCACACGAAGAGAGGGGGTGCCACCGCAGGTCAACCTTGGTCTCGCTATGTGCCGCTAGATCCGTAGAAAGCATCAACTACCCGCTTTCCAATGAAGACCGGATCCACGTGTCCACGGAGCTCATGCGCGCTCACGCAGGTTTAGTCTAAAATAAAACAATCATTGTCCCGGGTGATTTTGATGTGTGTGCCCGACGCTCACGCCCCTCCCGGACTCGGACTCCTTCCTCCTCGCATCTAAACTCCGACTCTCCGAGACTAATTGCGCTTCCCACCGCGTGGCGTGATTCCGAGTCCGGTCTCGCAATAGAAGAATGATCTTCCCCGCCAAGATAAATTTACACCCGGTATCAGCGGAATGTTCGCCTTCTACCGCCGAACCTAACACTTGACCGATGAACGCTTGGACGAAACGCGGACGATGGACGTGGATGCCCCTCATTGCCGCCTCCTTCGAGCTCTTGCAAATGGTGCGGGAAGAGAGCCAGGCGGCGCTGATCGGCGAGGCTAGGGCGTCTTGTTGCGGCGGTCGCTACGATCCGGTCGCACGCCATGAGCGCAACGGAAAAAGAAACAAGGATCTCGGGTCGCATGCCATGAGCGCAACGGAAAAAAAGAAACAAAAAGGGAGACGATGGAAGAAAGACCGAGATGGAGCCGAGGATGAGGGTGGAGGAGATTATATACATATAGAAAACATAATAAGTGTCAAGGGGGCTCACGGCAAGAATGGCAAAGGCGATTGGTTGGAGGGCTCCCACCCGTGGTTCAAATCTCGGGTGCGACACATTATCCCTGATTTATTCTAGGATTTTCCCCGCGCTTATGCATTAAGTGGCGCGACGATGTCCCCTGTCGACAGAGGCGCCCTGGGGTAACTTCGTGAACTTCAAGATTTGCCTACCACCCTTCGAAGGTTCCTCATAGGGAGTAGGGTTTGGGTGCGTGTGTTCATAAGGGTGAGTGTGCGCGTGCGTGTTGAGCGTAGGAGTAGGGTTTGGGTACGTGTGTTCATAAGGGTGAGTGTCGCGTCGTGTAGATTTGTCGAATTTCCCCCGCCCCCGGCCGCCATAGGAGTAGAGTTTAGATGCGTGTGTTCATATGGGTGAGTGTGCGCACGTGTTGAGCGTAGGAGTAGGGTTTGGGCGTGTGTTCATAAGGGTGAGTGTCGCGTATGCGTGTTGAAAGGCTCTGCGTTGTACTGTGTAATCTTAAAAAAAAAAAAAAAAAAAAAAAAATAATAAGTCAGAAAAAATAAGAAAAGAAAAAAGAGAAAAATATATATCCGATCAAACACGTCCTGTCATGTCTTGTCCGTTTCCGCTACAAACACCGGATCCACGTGTCTGTGTCCAATACGATTTTTGTTGCTTTCTAGTTTCTACAAATGTAAGTGTCAACAAAAACTGTATAGTTTTTTTGTTTTGATAAACAAAAACTGTATAGTTACTGTGCAACGCACGGCCATTTATCTAGTTCAGTAAAAAAGATAACAAACTTCATGGGCTAAACTAACCGGGCTCTGTTGAGCCACATGGGCCGCACCTAGACACCGACGCCCCACCCCGACGCCGACAGGCCAGGGGCGCGCGACCTGCCTGCCTCACTTTTGGGCCCTCCTCCTCCTCAACACCGTTGCCTTCTGTCCTCCTCCTCCTACGGCGACTCGTGGCAGAAAGATCTGCTCAACTCTGCTCAAAAAATATTATAATAATAATAATAAAAAAAAACAGAAAGAAAGAAAAGCAGCTGCTTTCTGTTCTGCAGGCTGGTCGGTGATGGAGCGGCACGCGGGCATGGCGTTCCTGGACCTGGTGGCGAAACAGGTGGACCCGGGCGCGCCGGGGTTCTGGCGCGACTTCCGGTGGCGGCAACGGCCGTGGTGGCCATGGCTGGCCGTCGCGCTCAGCTTCTCGCAGCGCCTGGGGCTGGAGGGCGAGATGCTCTACGCCACCGCGCGTGCCTTCCTCCAGCTCTGTCATCGGCTTCGTGCTCCAGTTCATCTTCACCCACAAGAGCGCGCTCTGGATCCTCCTCGCCTACCTCTTCATGGTATGGTATCCACCATCTCCGATCCACCTCCTTCCTGCTTCATCCACTTGTTTTTGTTTAAGGTCAACGGAGGGAGGCGTTCCCCATCTTGTTTTACATCTTGGTCTAAAACGGCCGTTAGATAGTTTTACAAATCTGAGTTTTGTACAAGACATCACACAGATGGTGGTGTCATATCGAACTTAAATAGAAACATTGTTCAATCATGTATTGCGGATTCAAAAACTTGACACCATTTGTCAGCAATGTGTCTCTTTTTTCCTTGAAACCTGAAACGCTATCGCTCTGCTGCTGTCCAAACAGTTGTGTGATAGTCTGCCTTTCTCCTCTGAACACCGCTGCATTTCTTGCTTTTCATAACTTCCAGCACGACAAGGCGATGAAAGCCGCGAACTCATCTTCTGGAACACCGCTTGGAAAGCGTCAATGTGTGCAGATCGCGCGTACTGGTTCTTGGCGTCGATGCAATTCCGATCTTGGGCCAGAACTGCCTGCCAAGGACACAGCCACATGAACATCTAAACTAAACGCGTGGTGGTGTAGCAACGCCAAACAAAGGCGGATCTCTCATCAGCTGACTGTCCTCGCGTCTTGAGTAGCAGATAGATGGATCCACTGTCCAGTCCAAATTCGTCCCTGCTGAATGGCGACGTTCTCTGATCCGGTTCATTCGTCAGGTCAATATTTGCTACGATCCCTTCAGCATATTGCAGTGCCCTTTCGGTACCAGTCCATGGTGCAGTCCGGAGTGCACCACCTCCCCTGACCGTGGCGTCTTTCCTTGTACAGTGACTGAATAGCCGGGCAGGTGTCAGCTAAAGCCTCGTCACCCCTGCCAAACGTCCATCCAGAATGAGCAGTTGGCTCCATTTCCAAGCTGAACTGAGGTGATCGCCTGATAGCTTCATCCACTTTCGTCTCTTCCCAATCGATCAGAGCCGAATTCAATTTCCAAGGACGCGTGTGTGCTCTGAGTGGCATCGCTTGTTAGCAGCACTACTGGAATAGTTCACCGATAACTCGATTCAGGGGAAGAAGGATACAGGACCTCGGGGAAGGGAGGTCGGAGTAGAGAAGAAGGGGTGCAGAGGAGGAGATCCTTGAGGAGGAAGATGACCAGTAAAGTAAGAGAGAGGTATTGTGTTTCTGATAAATGTTCGATGCCCCTTCTGATTGCTGCTGAAACTTTTGTATTTAGATTCAGGATTGACCATGCCGAGTTGCCGAGGCCCATAGCCCATAGACTGAGCTGGCGGCCCAACATACATTCCTAACATTCCCTCTCCT
Organism: Hyparrhenia diplandra; assembly: GCA_015847255.1. Classification (NCBI taxonomy): domain Eukaryota; kingdom Viridiplantae; phylum Streptophyta; class Magnoliopsida; order Poales; family Poaceae; genus Hyparrhenia; species Hyparrhenia diplandra. Next base: position 399,099 of record JADLZK010011992.1, on the reverse strand, counting down.
GAAATTCGGCTTGCCCCAAGCCGATGGAGAAGTATGGAACCGCCGGGATCCGAAGGGAACTGCAGAAACTTTGGTTCGGAATATGTCGAGCTCAAGCAATCAGCATTGTACTGCAGCATCAATTCCCAGCAGAAGACCGAAGACACTAACTGTGCAACAATTAATGCTCCCAATAATACTGAAATTGTTAGTACGAGAGCTGAACAGCATCCCCAAACACATGGTGACCAAGGGACACTCAACTGCCTAAACATATCAGATGTATAGCTGCCCAACCATGGCCAAAACTTCCAAGGAACTAAAGCAATTGGATCGGTAGTCAAACACTTAGGTGCACGCATGTGTAAGGTTCTCTGATCTTTGCACGGGCATGTTGCAGTGCTTGCTCAAATGCATCCACCACTTCCTTGCAGTCCTTCAGGAAGTTGAGAGCTGCACCCTGACGGTACCAGGCCTTCGACCAATGAGGACGATTACTATGCAAAGATGAGCATTTGACTGAGCTCGGTTCCCTTCTCTCAGCTGCAACAAGCACAGGCTCCGGTTGGCAAACAAAGTGGCCGCAGGAGGATCATTCTTCACAGGAATCTCAGCGGCATTCATAGCATTCGAAGATCTTGCTTGTTGGCAAACACAAGCAACACAGCGTCACAGACCTCATTCTCATCCAGCACTCTGAACTGGAATTCTTGTTGACTTAGTACTGGTATGACAGTCACCTGTCCTCTTGTATAACTTCCCAAATATATGAGCTCTTGACAAAAAATCTGCACAAAAACTGAGCAATGAACATTCTCTTCTGATGTTGCAAATATCTCTTGATTCATGGCTTCTATGCATTCAGGTGGAGGCCATGGAGTTGGTCGAATAGCAGCACTGCTACACACGAATTCAACTTGCATGGGTGGTGGTACAATTGTAGTGTAACTGATGCAAGAACATAGTGCTGGCAACTAAACCTTCCTCAACCAACTCACTGTTAATGTTAATTTGAAGTATTTCAGGAGGTGGCCATAGCTGCAACTCAATGCAGCAAGTCGTGTACCCATTCACTCCAACCTTGAATAAACAAGTAGTTGCCAAAAGCGTGTCCAAAACAGGTACTGAGGTCAAGTTGTAGTCCAACCAAGCCTTCATATCAATCTGTGTGACTTCAACAATTTTCCTCTCATGTAGCAAGAAAAACCATTAGCCATCCATCCTGCAGTCCCAACAGTCAATAAGAGAGCAACTATGGTACTTCCATTGAGCAGTAACGGAGAAGTAGAAGCCAACTGGAATAACAAATTCAACAGCTAGACAGGTTGGACCAATCTATAATAGATGCAATAGAGTCTGATAGAGTGGAGCACATAAAGTTCAGATGGCGCAGTAGCTGACGACTGCAGGAATCACCACTAGCAATCCTTGTCTTGAGAAGCTCATGATCAACCAGCAGCTCAGAATAAAACAATGGCACACTAACCCACTGATCATGGCATGTAGATGGTCTGAAAGCTATGTAGTGCTGCTCCAAAAATGAATGCAGATCCCCACGGTCAAACACACAGCAGGAGATATTTGAAATGGAATGATAAGTCACAAGCACTTCACATTGGCACCTAGAATGCCACCAAGCTGAAAGCAGCATGATCAAATTGAAGCACCATTGTACAGTCAATTCATGGAGTGCACTGAAGGATGGCCATGATATCGGTCGAATGTCAACACTATCACACATCACCATAGCACCAAGCACTGATAGCATCATGTATTTCCGGGGCACTGCAAGGTCAGTGAGCACGAACCTGATTTGTTGGCGAATTTGTATAGGCCATGGGGGCTTCCAAAGGTGACCACAGGAACACCTGACAGAGCACCTCTCAACCATGTTGAAAGATGGCCATTGTAGAGGACGCAGCCCAGCATCACAACTCGTCAACCTCAGTTCGTCAAGTGGTGGCCATGGTTGGTGTTGATTGACTGCAAGTAGTAGTTCTACCACCACTGGATTGGTGGCACCAAAGAACAGCAGAGAACTCACTGAGTGAACAGAGTGAGCGGTGGTGATGTACGTGCTTGGCATTTCTTCAAACACTAGTCGAGCGTGATTCAGGACCTCCGGCGTGGCCAGATTCAGTTCTGGATGCAGCACATCGCCAGCAGCAGCAGCAGGGCCATGGTGTTGTATTGTCGCCGGCAAGACCAACTGGCCGTTGGTGGCGCAGTACCTCGGGGCCCAGCAGCATCACGTCCAGGTCCGCCTCCCGCGAACAAGCTCGATGGCGAAGTCCTTGCCGTGTAGGAGATGCTTGGCGCGGCACACGACGGCGTCCGGGGGGTCCGGGCGGGCAGAGGTACAGGTGCCCCCACGGAGCTTGGCAAGGAACGCCGCCGTGGGGACACCGTACTCGAAGCGGTGGAGCGCGCCGTTGAAGCCGAGCTTCCAGGAGAGGTCGGCGACCTCCGTGCCCCCGCGGCGAATGCGGACGCTGGTATGCGACGCGAACTCGGGGCCGGGGTAGAACGGCGCGGGGTCGTCGGCGTCGTCGTCCTCGGCGGGTACGAGGAGTGCTTCATCGCGTTGATGAGCATCGGGACGGGCATGGGACCTGCGGCGTGTCGAAGACGTGGAGGTGGTGTCGGCCGCGGGGACGGAAGAAGGCGCGGGCACGAGCTTGACCGAGGCGGAGGCCGAAGGCGCAAACGCGGGCGTGATGCAGGTGAGGTCGGACGTGTCGAAGTCCTCCTCGCTGATGGGGCCCGAGAGCTTGTACCGCGTGCTGTCGTGGCCCTCGTCCACCACCTCCTCCTCCAGCTCCTTGTCGGAAGCGGGGATGTACTTGTTGTCTACGGGGCCGCACTGGACAAGCTTCTGGCCAGCGTCGAACTTGTCACACAGCTTGCGAAGTTCGTCGAGGATGAGCTTGGCGGCGAGGGGATCCATGTCTCAGAACAATAGGAACGGAGGACCGGTGTCTCTGATACTGGTTGTTAGCAGCACTACTGCAATAGTTCACCGATAACTCGATTCAGGGGAAGAAGGATACATGACCTCGGGGGAAGGGAGGTCGGAGTAGAGAAGAAGGGGTATAGAGGAGGAGATCCTTGAGGAGGAAGGTGAACGGTAAAGTAAGAGAGAGGTATTGCGTTTCCCATAAATGTTCTCTTTAGCTTTTGTATTCAGATTCAGGATTGACCATGCCGAGTTGCCGAGGCCCATAACCCATAGACTGAGCTGGCGGCCCAACATAAGATGCCATTTTTATAGATTCTCCACAAATTCAGTTCAGGACACCATCATTTTGCTCACCAATGCTCTCTTGCAGGTGACGGTCGCCGGCTACATGGCGGGCCAGCGCGCCAAGCAGGTGCCCCGTGGGAAGTACATCGCCTGTGTCTCCATCCTCGTCGGCACCGCCATCACCATGTTCCCGCCCGTCCTGCTCAGCATCTTCCCCTTCAGCCAGCGCTACATCATCCCCGTCGCCGGCATGATGGTCGGGAACGCCATGACCGTCACCGGCGTCACCATGAAGAAGCTCCGGGAGGACGTCAAGATCCAGAGGAACCTGGTCAGTCAGTCACCTTTCTTCAGCTCTGACCTTCGTTTGCATTGCTGCTTATAGTTTTCTGCATCGATGAATCAGGTGGAGACGCCGCGGCAGGCAACACTGCAGCAGGTGAAACGGTCTTTGGTGATCGTGTTGTCACCGGACATTGACATGGCCAAGACGGTGGGGCTGATCGCATTGCCGGGCACCATGACGGGGCTCATCTTGGGCGGCGCGTCGCTGCCGGAGGCCATCCAGCTGCAGATCGTCGTCACGAGCATGCTCGTTGGGGCTTCCACCGTCAGCACCATCCTCTCCACCTACCTCTGCCGGACGGCCTTCTTCACCAAGGCCTTCCAACTCGATGACAAGGTCTTTGCAGACTAGGAAGAGCATGTTCTGCAGGGAAGACGAGTCTGATCTGATGCTTGCTGGGTGTAAAAAGCCACAATGGGAAGAAAAAACTGTAACTTTAGGTGATGGTTGATGTAGGAAAAAAAAAAAAAACTGTTAATTTTCAGCATGATGGTGAATTACTGAACTGTAATACTAGCAGTTTTGGCTTCTGTTATTTCTGATGATGGCTTCTGTTATTTCTGATGAGTACTGCCCACTTTTCCGTACAATCAAGAGTAAATATCACGTTGTCAATTTTTGTGGATCTAAAGGTGATGATGATGGAGAGCTAATTCTACTAGTTTCTATTGGAGGCTCCGATTCAGAATGTCCGAAATCTCCAAAACACGAAATTTCAGGTTTGAGACAAAAGCCAATTGGATGTTCCGATCAGTCCGAATGTCTAAGATCTCCAAAACACAATGTTTTAGGATTGAAAAAAATTCGTTGTGAATGATCCGCACCAAAACACGGTGCGGGCATGCAGCTGACATGTGGACCATATAGAGTATATAATTTACCATGCCCATGTATCACTTGAATGTCCGTACCACGTCCTACTAGAGATGGTCCTAATCGATTTTTTTTTTCCTTTAGGATTGGGCCTTTTCAAATCACAAGTTCTAAAATCGGAAGTTTAACCTCCACCAAAAGTCCACAACCCACCATGCGTCATCGAGGGTGGATCGTGCTGGTCTTCCCGTGTTGGAGAGTCCGGCCACTTGGGCCTCTGACATCCTTGGGCTGCGGCTAGTGATGTAAACTTGGTCTGACCAAACAATTCGCTGTGGTTTCGATATTTTTATGATCTATATATATTTTAAAAATAAAACTTCAAAAATATGTTTTAGGAAACTATTTTAACAAGAGTCTAACATAGAGGTGTGGGTGCAGGACGCGAGTGACTCCTCTGGCTGACTCTCTGAATCATATGGGTACGCTTTATAGATGGCCATCGTGCCGTGCCGCCCGGGCGTCGTGCCTGGCCGTGCGCGCCACAGTCGTGCTAGTGCTTGGCCTCCGGCCCAGGGCACGCACGTGGGCCGCCGGGCGATGCCGCAGCACGGCGTGCCGCCCGCGCCGCGCCGCCGGGAGGAGGATTCGTCGACCGTCGTTGAGGGAGGAGGCGAGCAAAGAAGAGGTGCACCGGAGGAGGATTCCGCCGAGGGAGGAGGTCGCGCCGCCGTCGGCGTTGAGCCGCCGGCCGCGTGGAGACTTGAGGGGCGCGCGGGCGGCGGTGGACATGGGCGCCCGTTGAGGGACGCCCGCTGGGCTGCCGGGAGAGGCGCGGAGCTGTGATGCGGAGGGGGAGGCGGCTCGCGGCGAGGGAGACGGACGGAGTGGCGGAGGGTGGAGGCTTCGCTGGGATCGCGGCGCTAGCCAGGCCGGCGTTGCGTATCGGCCCCGGGCATGTGGGGAGAGAAAGGATAGGGTTGGGATGGATGGGGGAGGCCCGGGAATATGATGGAGTGCGGTTGGACTTTGGAGACTTGGAGGCCTGTTAAGGCTTTTAGCGGAGCCTTTGTGCGGGCCGCCATCGGGCCACCTTATTCGACCGGGCCGTGCCCGTGCCGTGCCACGGGCCAGGCCGGCGGCCCGCACACGCCCGGTGCATCGGACCGGGCCAGCACGGGCACAAAGTGGCCACCGGGCCGTGCCCGACGGGCCTCGGACCACATGGCCATATATAGGTACGCTCACTTACGTGTACCCTCTAACAAAAAAGGGATGGCTTGGCAGCTCATGAATCGCCCTCACCTGAGGAGGCCAGCCATGTCAGAAAGGCAAGCCCGTGTAGGAGAAGCAACCCCTTGCTCGGGGCTCGAGGGCTTCACCACAACACAGGGATTCCCCTGACCCAAGGGGAGCCCAGGGCAAGCCTTTGGCTCGGGGCCAACGAACATCTCGAGCCACAACTAGAAACCAACTCCAGAACCTATCAGGTGCTCAGAGACTAACAGGTGCAAAAGGACTACATCGCCTTCCTATTCCACAACCACCACGAGACGCTATCGGCCACTCCTCAGTAGGGCCACGCAAGGAGTGCGACGCATGAGGACAAGGAACTCCCCAAGCCTGGGGCATGCTCATATTATATGGTAACGGCATTAGATACCAGAAAAGACAAACTTGGTCGACAAAAAAATATATATAGCCCGTACAACACAAATCTCAGCACAATGAAACAATATATTCTTTTTCTCCTCTCCTCTTCACCGCTGGAGAAGAATTTCAGAATCCAGCAGAAATTAGGACTTAGGAAAGCGATGCCGCGCGGTTGTTTTGTGATTATGCTTGACCTTGACTTAGTGAAGTGTAAGGGCCTGTTTAGATCGTAAGTTAAAAACATACAATTCTATTCTAATATGGTATCAAGTTAAAATATCTTAAGTTTAACTAACTATATAAAAAGTATATAGAAATTGATCTTTTATGACACGATTTTGATTCGTCATAAGATTTTCGTTATAGATGTTCATATTTCTACTAGTGTCATTTACATAATCTGCCTGTGGAAAGAATATATATAACTAAGCGCGATATTTGTCAGTAGTCACTAGTCAGCATCGATTGACAACGTACAGAAGGAAAGAAAGAAATATACATCTTGAGACAAATTAAATCATCACCGGCAGATAGCATCAACACACAAGCTGCAGGGTGGTATTATGCATAGCAATAGCAAAGCCCATACATACATATACATGCATCTCTCTCTCTCTCTCTCTCTCACACACACACACACACAAACACAAGCTGCTGGTTATTCTTCAGTTCCTTGCTTACAAGCGATCGATCGAACACAAAGCAGCCGCCTTAGAAAACGACGACTGTAACAGAGTTTATTTAGTACTGTAGGTAATACTAGCTAGTGTAAGGCAGCATGATGGCCAGGCCTGAAGGTACGAGCTTGCATGGATCTAGCTAGCTAAGCTACGTCACTTATTAGTTGCCACCGCGGTGAGGACCATAGTAATGGCTGTACTTGCCTTGGTGTCCCTGCTTGAACTTGCCATGGTGGTCATAGCCACCATAACCACTATGTCTGTAGCGGTGGTACGCTTCGTGTGCGTCACGAACAGCAGCAGTTCCGGCTGCTAGGCGGCCCATGCCCATGTGCTGCGGCGGCGCTCCGTAACCGAAGCCGTGGTAGTCGTAGCCGCCTCCATAACCATGACCATGGTGTGTAGGGTAGCCTTGCACAGGATAGCCGCCGCCATGTCGAGGAGGGGTACCTATACTGTGGTGGCGGCGCGGGGTAGCTGCCTGCAGCAGCGTCCCAACCCGGATACCCATCCGCCGCTGCTGCCGGCGGCTTCTCCTTTCGATGTGTTGCCGTTTCAGCAGCAGGAGGACGGTCAGCTGCTTCGACTGGCTTTGCCTTTGGCTCCACTTCAGTCTTGGGCGGCGGCTTTTGCTCCTCCTCCTCCTCCTCCTCCTCGTCCTCCTCCTCCTCCTCCTCGTCCTCCTCCTCATACGCCTTCTTCGCTGCCTTCCCTTTCTTCACCTGTTCCACCACTTCCTCCACCTTTTGGTATGGTGGTGGGTAACCGAGGGTGGTGGTATGGTGGTGGTATGGTGGTGGGTAACCGCCGCCGCCGCCGCCGTAAGGGTACGCCGGAGGAGGGTATGGCGGTGGCACGTCGCCGTATGCAGTGGTGAATAAAGATGAGAACCTGGAATGGTGCGTCCCCTCCGGCATCGAAGGGCACTGCTGATCGCCCTGCACATTGCCTGCCCCCATCTGGCCATAGTTGAAGTTCCCTCCGAAGTGGACGTCCCTCTTCTGCTCCCCCTTCTTCTTCTCCCCCTTCTGCTCCCCCTTCTTCTTCTTCGTCATATCTCTCCGCGCGCTGGCCAGATTGAAGAAACATCAGACAGCAGATCACAAGCACTAAGTCCGTACCCACTCAAAATATATATACCTATCATCACTCTATATATGTTTTACATACATACATACATACATATGTATATATAGGCCCAACCATGACAAAGAAATATTTGAAGAACAAAGTTAGTATATATATCATGAAATATATTTTCATAATGTACTTATTCGGTGTTGATATTCTTTCCTATAAAATAGTAAAACTCATAAAAGTTTGAATTTGAACAATGGTGTAGGTTTTTTTTTTTAACAGAGGGAGTATCCATTACGAGAATAGGCTCCTTGTTAGTCGTCTCATGTGTCTGAAGTAAAAACCTAGCTAGAAACGACTCAGAGTAGCTGCTACGTCAAAGATGTTAAGTCTAAACAACAGATATATGCTGGTTTCTCACCCACAACCCCGCATATATAATCCCCTAAACCATTAGCATATATGCATGCATACGATATACTCTCTGTTTTAAATTATATAAGTCTTTCTGGTTTGCTAGTTACATAGATTTTGCTATGCATCTAGATATACGTTATATTTAGATTTACAATATATCAACAAAAGACAAAATGATTTATAATTTAGAATAGAAGGAGCAGTATATATTTCTAAATATTGCAACATGAAAGAACATGACGGATAATAAAACTATAGAACGGGAGAATGAGGAAACGACTAGCTACATACATGCTAGAGAAGTAGATGGATTTAGACAAGTAAAAGCTAGGGTACCCGATGGCGCGAAGAAGGGTTTCTTTAGTTTCGAGGAAGAAGATAATAGGCCCGGTTACAACCCACCGGCGGTATGTCGTCGTTTTAGCTTTGTGGATGCTGTGGTATGGTATGCCATTATGGAGCACGGCCGAGCTAGATATATATAGGCGAGAGGAGGCTGCCAATGCGTGTGTGTGTGTGCAGGCCAACAAATATGCAACTTGAGACTTAACTATAATAAAGAGAGCTACAAGTGAGTTTTATGCTAAGGCCGGTGGAAAAGAGAGAAGGAGAGAAGCGAACGTGCTAAGTTTGTGTGTTTTATGCTAAGTAGAGGAGAGAGAAAGAGCAGTGGGCTATAAGTTTACAAGCATGAGCTCAGAAAAAAAAAACTTTTAAAACAGAGAAAAAAATGGGTCATATATATATTATATATATTAATGATGAAGAATAGATGGTTATAATTAAAAACAGAGATAGAATCCAAGATATCTAATAGATTTGGGCCTAGCTAGTATCGTTCTGCAAGTAGATCGACTTGAGTCCTACAACTACTAGGCTAGACATGCATGTATCATATAATAAACATGTGGCAGCCTAAGGGTAAGTCAAATCATTCCAATTATTTTTCACATGCATGGGTGGTATAAGAACCATAGACCAGTGTCGCCCAGGGAGGTAAATCTATAAGCTCTCTAACTAGATCGACGCCGCGAGAATTAGCCTGTCTCCAATAAATCATTTTAGATTAGATTAGATTCATCTACGTGAATAATTTAGGTGGCATCGACGAGACGGCACCAGAAGCAGGGGAGCATCTTGGTCACGCCAGGCACGGCACCTGCGGCCAGTAGTGCAACCGTGAGGCCATGTACATGCATGCTTGATCCTGTGCATGTTGCACGTACAGATATGTATGGCAAATAATTGCAGTTTCTAGTCTCTAATTCGATGGAATATGTATCTCAAGACGTAAATTGATCTACAGTGCCAAGTCTTTGTTAAGTTTTGATCTTCAGTGCCAATGATTGGTCGATCTTCATCCGCCGCTTCTTGGTCCTTTAGATGGACATCTTGTGTTCTCTGATAGAAATTCTGTAAGGCGCATCAGTGACAACGGTTCTGACCACGCCAAATCTACTACGACAGCAACGACTGTAGCAACCTCGTCCTCTCACATATGCAAGGCTACCGTGTCCTACATATACAAGACTGACAATGCAATGTCCTATGATATATGCAAGACGCCCAACAACGGTATTATCTGGCATATGCAAGACTCTCCTACAGCATCCTTCCAGCTACATCGATCTCGGCTACTACTACATCATTAGCTACCTCGACATCAACAACTAAACAGTGACTCTAGTCAAAGCATCCATGTCATCGCTGTAAGTTGTATGTGTTCCCAAAGAAGTTGTGTTATCATTGTACGTTTGGTCAAAGTCAATCTATATACCTTAAGCCTGACTAATTTTATGGAAACAGTATCAGCATGTGTGACTCCAAATATAGATACTATGAAAATACTATATCTTGTGACGAATCTTGTGATACTTACTGAGTGTGATAAATATATATTAGTATCTTTCAATACAAATTTGGTTAATCTTAACGTCATTTAACAGCCCCGTTTGGATCTTTGGAATTGGATTCATTCTAATAATTACTCCCTCTGCCCGAAAAAACACAATTCTAGCTACGAACTTGGGGAACACGCGTGTGTCCAGGTTCATAGCTAGAATTACGGTTTTGGAACGGAGGAGTATAATTCTAAGCATAGTTAAGCTAATATAGTTTGCCAAGGGAGATAATTATAGTTGTAGAGTGGAAACATAGCATGATTAATAGAATCAATTTCCATCTCCCACCCTATGAATTTGAGACAGGCTATATGGCAACTTGGGAAAGTTGTGAAATGTTAAATTCCAAGCCAAATAGACTAATTCATTAAGGAGATTCCGATTCCTCCATCCAAAATGAAAGGATATAAATGGCCTCTAAGACTATTCTAGAGTTGCATCCTTTCTTAGACGGAGGAAGTATCTTACAATACTGCTATATTATTAGAGTAGCATTGTATCCTTTTATTATTTTGTAGGTTACTCGAAATAGTTAATTGATTTGTTTTTATATCTCTAAATCTGAATTCAATTTAAAAAACACAAAAGGAGTACACCTAAAATGCACTACCAGAATCGATTACTTTGCCGAGTGCTAGAAGCTTTGCTGAGTGCATTCTATCGGGCACTTTCGGCAAAGTTGCCCGATACCGAGTGCCAGCCCTAAAACACACGGCAAAGAAAAGCACTAGGCAAATCGATGTCTTTGCCGAGTGTCGAGCAAAGGACACTTTCGGCAAATCGATGTCTTTTAAAGTGTTGAGCTAAGGACACTTTCGGCAAACAGCCGGCACTTTCGGCAAACGTCGCCCGGCGTTAGACTTGACCGACGCCCGTTAGGAGTTTGCCGACTGCCAGCCATGCGACACTTTCGGCAAATAGACCACTTAGCGAGTGTCCTGTGCCCGCAAGGACACTCGGCAAATCGATGTCTTTGCGAGTGCCATTTCACGGCACTCCGCAAACTATAAAAAATTTCCCCTCCAACCCTTCAAACTTTTCCTTCTCTCCACAAACAACATGTGTTACTCCATGTTCAAATTTGGTGTATTTTTCGAATTTATTTGCTATATTTTACTAATTATTTTGCATTTCAAGCATTTTTTTTTTGAATCAAGTCAAATTTGAACTGCTGGTGATTCAAATAATTGAAAAAAAATGAGTAGAAAAATGACATTCATGTTATTCAGCCCACATTGAGACCTTATCTGTGAAATCAAAAGGAATTTTTGAACATCTTGTTCAGGAAACACGATCCGCGAATGCGTGGCGAAATGGTTTTAAATTCTATAAAAAGCAAACAAAGTCTAAAAATCATAAAATTTGTCAAGATGTCATGATATCATATGTGGAGGCTGTGGTAAAAAATCGAGAAGGTTTTCGCACAAAGTTATCACGTCACGATGCTTACAAACCCGAAGCATCTCCGGACTCTTTTCCTTTAGTAGTGTGCATGATGCCTTAAACAATTAATAATCTCATCATATATATTTATTATATCAGTTAAAAAAAACACAAGGATTACACCTAAAATTATATGTGAGAATGATTTTTAGTCTTGGATAGCTAGCCTAAGTAGTAGTACTTTCAAGAGTGGTACTACCTGACTCTCTTTCCTTTAGTAGTGTGCATGATGCCTTAAACAATTAATAATCTCATCATATATATTTATTATATCAGTTACTACTGTCTTACTGTCCACTGGAGTTTATATTAGTTTGCGTGCAATCGACGACGCCTCACAGCCTCAGACAAGTGTATGCAAAGATTTAACCTATTTCCATATGTTGGCCAATGGGAGACATAGAAAAACAAAAATTACTCAACTTGAATAGGAAGAAGGAATTGTTGTTGGGGAGGCGAATTTGAAAGACTATATAATCAATTACTACAAACGACTATTTGGACCGCATTTACAGAATTCTTTCTCACTGGACGAGAATTTGAGGCATGATATACCTCAAGTGTCGGGAGGAGAATGAATGAAGTATTGGTTGCTCCATTTAGCGAGGAGGAGGTTAAATCAGCAATCTTTGATATGGAACATAATAAGGCACCGGGTCCAGACGGATTTCCTACAAAATTTTACCAATTCTTTTGGGATGTGGTCAAGCAGGACTTGATGAGCCTATTTTATGAATTTTATATGGGGAGATTGCCTATTCACAGTTTAAATTTTGGGGTAATTACACTACTTCCCAAGATCATAGAAGCAACTCGAATACAACAGTACAGGCCAACTTGTCTCCTAAACGTTTAGTTCAAGGTCTTTACGAAGGTGTTAAATAATAGAATTCTGAAAGTGACGAGATAAATAGATAGGACCATCTCAAACGGCCTTTATTCCGTGGAGATACATAATGGAAGGTGTTGTTATACTACACCTAAACAATACACGAGTTGCATAGGAAGAAAAAAACATGGAGTGATCCTAAAGTTAGATTTTAAAAAAGCATATGATAATCTTAAGTGGCCTTTTATACAACGAGTCCTCCGAATGAAAGGATTCTCACCAGTTTGGTGTGAATGGATTTCAAAAGTCATGTCTAGAGGGAGTGTTGCAGTAAAGGTCAATAAAATTTAGGCCACTATTTCCAAACAAGAAAAAAGTGCGCTTGGGTCTGCTATCTCCAATCTTGTTTAACATAGTGGTTGATATGTTGGCAATTCTCATTTCACGAGCTAAAGAAGCGGAACAAATTCATAGAGTGGTTCCACATTTTGATTGATGAAGGACTCTCAGTCCTTCAATATGTGGATGACACTGTTATCTTTATGGACAATGATTTAGAGAGGGCCAAAAACATGAAGCTCTTGCTTTGTGCTTTTGAGCAACTATCGGGACTCAAAATCAATTTCCATAAAAGTGAATTGTTCTATTATGGAGAAGCTAATGCTCATCAAGTGGAGTACACACAAATTTTTGGTTGTAATATAGGATCATTTCCTTTCAGATATCTAGAAATTCATATGCATCATCAAAAATTAATGAATAAGGATTGGAAACATGTGGAAGAAAGATTTCAAAAGAGACTGAGTGGTTGGAGAAGTAAGATGCTCTCAATGGGAGGAAAGTTTGTTCTAATTAATTCAGTTCTAAGTAGTCTCCCTATGTTTATGATGTCCTTCTTTGAGATACCTAAAGGAGTATTGAAAAAATTGGATTATTTTAGATCTCGGTTTTTCTGGCAAAGTGATGAGCGTAAGAAGAAATATAGACTGACAAAATAGGAGATAGTATGTACACCAAAAGACCAGGGAGGATTGGGAGTCTTAAATCTGGGTATGCATAATAGGTGCCTACTAAGCAAGTGGCTTTTCAGTCGATAAATGGGGATGGGGTATGACAACAGTTGCTTAAAAATAAATACTTAAGGGACAAAACTCTGTCTCGGGTCCAACACATGCCCAGAGACTTAGTTTTGGGCTGGCCTTATGAAGGTCAAGCATGAGTTCCTGTCTATGGGTAGATTTGATCTAGGTGACGGATCCCAGGTGCGTTTTTGGGAGGATTCGTGGATAACGCCAAGCCTCTAAAAACAATCTTTCCGACACTATATAACATAGTGAGAAAGAAAAGTGCATCTGTTAGGTCAGTATTGTCTACGATACCGTTAAATGTAGCATTTAGGAGATCTCTGATGGGGGTTAATTTGCAGGCATGGCAAAATGTTGTGGCCATGATTGTAGAGGTACAATTAAATAACCAAATGGATCGCTTTATTTGGGGGCTGCATCAGAACGGTTTGTTTTCAGTTAATTCCATGTACAGAGCACTGTTGCATGTACAGGCGATACCGTACAATACATTAATTTGGAAACTTAATCTACCCCTAAGATTAAAGTCTTTATGTGGTACTTGTATACGGGAGTAATTTTAACCAAGGATAATTTAGCTAGGAGACAGTGGCAAGGAGATAAGAAGTGTTGTTTCTGTTCCTTCAATGAGACCATACAACATTTACTCTTTGACTATCATTATGCTAAATTTATATGGAGAATCATTCATATTTCATTTAACATAGAACCTCCAACTAGTGTACACAATTTATTTACAGGTTGGTTGGAAGGCTTAAATGGAAAAATAAAATCTCAAATACTTGTGGGTGCAAGTGCTATCTGTTGGGCACTTTGGTTAACACGTAATGATGTTGTGTTTGACAAGGCCACAACACCGTTTTATTTGAAGGTTATCTTCAAGGGGCGTATTGGACCAGATCTTGGACCTTACTTGGGAAGGAGGAGGATCGCCCCATTCATGAAAGCGGGGGTGTAGGATTATTGAGACAGCCGTGTTGGAGGTGTTTGCAAGACATGGCTGGAGATTTAGCAACAGAATTGCTCTTTAGTTTGTTCCTTTTGAAATCGTTATTGTCTTGATGGCTCAAAACTTCATTTTTGAGATTCCTTGGAATTGTTTTGCTTGCTTGTAATAGTGAACAGCCATATGCATTAGTCGATACAAAAAGCTGGGATATTAATATATTCCCTTTTCAAAAAAAAAAAAAAAACTTGCAATGAGTGGATAGGGTAGAATATGTGTGTCATCCTCGCGACGAGGACCAAGACCGAATGCGAATATATGGCGAGAACTTGCAATTATTAGTTAATTAATTAACAATATAATCTCAGCGACCAAAGATTTCACCTGCTTGCACTGTGAACTTGCTGTGTTACAGATTTGGACGGCTTGCAATATAAGGATGGATAGACAAGAATATAATCTTGAAGACGACGACGACGTCTGAATAGGGAATACAGCACCATGAACTGAAGAATCACCACCTCGACACGATTGGAATTTGGATTCTTGGAATAGCGACCATGATGAGAACAAACCACGCATCATTCCAGTCCCAAGAAACAAATAAAACCAGCCGAGACTCGTGTCTATCGCCACCTCTCCCTATCGGTGATCTCCCGAGAAACAACGTCTTATTAATATCAGAAATTTGTAACGCGCATTATTATCAAATAAACAGAAACATGAAAGGATAACAGAGGAACAAAAGC
Source organism: Hyparrhenia diplandra (assembly GCA_015847255.1). NCBI lineage: Eukaryota > Viridiplantae > Streptophyta > Magnoliopsida > Poales > Poaceae > Hyparrhenia > Hyparrhenia diplandra. The sequence continues at coordinate 383,937 of JADLZK010011992.1, read as the reverse complement.
AGATACCTCACTTGATGCTCAAATCGAAACATGCTTGAACGCTGAAGCTATAAATGCTACTTTGTTAATAGATGTAAAACATATTTTGGTTTGGAAAAGGTCTAAGTTGGTATATTTTGACCATAATTTGTTAAACTAGTGTATATCGGTGTTATACATGCTAGGACCTTGTGAGACATAAGAAGTTCCTGTTTAATGTCGACAACTAAAGAGTCACTACTTATCTTTGCACTATGTTTATTTTGTAACACATATAGATGCTCTGTGCAGTCTCCATATATCTGACAGTGATAAACTTAAGAATTAATCTATATGTTTTTTCCCATCCGTATCTATAGTTTTCTTACTTTGTATAGCACCTCTGTATATCTTCAATGCATTTAATTAAAACTTTAGGTTACCCTCTAGAGGCGGCTGCCCTAGCCACCGTCGCTAGTCTCACAATTTGTGCTTCACAGTCGCGGGGGCTCGAACTGTGACCTACGCTTTCATGCGTTCCTCCCTAACAACTCCACCAATATGACACTTGTGTTTTTGGGATATTTGTCCTCCTCATTTTATCCTTATTTAGTTTTGAAATGAGTATTTGAGATCTTAAACAAATTCATATGAAAACGTTGTCAGCTACAAAAGTTTTATGACTTTGAGATCTACAACTTTAGTTTTGGTGCGTTTCTCCAACTGAGATCATTTGAAAAATTCAAATTTTAAATGTGAGAAATTCAAGCGTAATTTTCCATGCATACATTATTTCAAATGAAAAAGTTATCAACTACAAAGTTGCATAACTTTTCGAGATCTAACTTCGTTTTGGTCGTTTCTCCATCTAAAATCGTGAAAATTTGAATTTACTATGCAGCTTCATTTGTTTTTAGAGGCGACTAGAAATCGATTTCTAAAGACATATGGAAATAGAACCGACTCTAAAAATGGAGAGCGTTTTTAGAGGTGGATGGAAAAAATAGCCGTCTCCGGCTCGGTTTGGGGAGCCACTATAGAAGCGACTCAATATTGACCCGCCTGTAAAAACAAAGTCTCCCGTATATGAAAATCGTTTTTTAGCATATTCGATCAAAGTAGAGCGCGCAATTATGCGCCATACATCCCTAGATGCAACATGCACATGATCACGCATGCATGTACATGGCCTCAAGGTTGCACTCCTGGCCGCAGGTGCCGTGTTTGGCGTGACGAGATGCTCCTTGCTTCTGGTACCGTCTCGTCGATGCCACCTAAATTATTCTCGTAGATGAACTTTGCTGGAGGTACGGTGCTAGATTTGAAAAACATACTAATCTAATCTATGAATGATTTAGACCCTGTTTGGGTCCAAATAAGTCGTTGAAATTACTCCGCCTCGTACTGGATCCTCCAGCTCGTCGCCTGGTCGTACAGCGCGTCTGTGGACAGACGAGACTTCCCTTGGACCACGAGCCACGCCACGTCATCTCGCGAGAGCGGCGGGGAAGGCTCGTCTACTTCGGATAGCGGGGTCTTTTTGCAAAATAAACATCACGTGAGGCGGGGTGTACAGGCAGCGTTGTACATGCCCCCCCCACAGGCGGCGGGTCGTCTGCGCAGAACCTCAATTTATCATACAGACGGATATAAAAGACAACTCATACAACCCCGGCGACCCAGTACGTCTCTAAGCTGTTTAATGCTTTTCATTTAGTTTAAGATCAACTACAAATGTATCTGTGTATACCGTTGTATGGCTATCATAGTTATCCCTAGTCCAAGTAGCCAGCGCTGTAGATCGAATGCGCTCGTGGTAGATGCCGAGGCGAGCAGCACGTCACGGAGGTCGACGGCGGCGCCGCGGTGGCCTCGGCGCTGGCTATACGGGAGGCAGTCGACCGCGTTCTTGTCCTCGGCGGGCGTCGGCGCGCCGCCCGGCGCGCTCTGCCGGACCCAGCGTCGGCGCAGCGCCCGGCGAGCTCCGTCCGGCCGCCTCGGCGTGTGGATGCCATCAGCGGCGACTGCATCGCGCCGCAGTGCGAGCTCCGTTCACATAGCTATTTTTGGCGAGATTTGCTTTCCTCCTGCATGCGCCAAAACAACAACCATGTGGCCGGGATCCGCGGAGCAGTTGAGGCGAGGAGAAGCACCGTACAACGCTGCTCAAGCCATCTCTTCTGCATTGGAGAGCGGGACGAACACGTCGCCTCGCGAGGCGGCGGAAGAGCCGTCTCCAGGCTGAGGCAGGGTGTTTTTTAAAAAGTGCCAGCGAAGAGAGCGGCGCCTAGCGGCTGTAAATTGTCGTGCCCTAAGGGATGGATAGACAAGAATATAATCTCAACGGCGGCGATGGCGGCGATGACTGAATAGGGAATACAAACAGCACCAAGAAACGGAATAATCACCAACTCGAGAGGATTGGGTTCTTGGAAATTGGAATTGGAATAGCAACCATGATGAGAACAAACCACGCATCATTCCAGTCCCAAGAAACAATTAAATAAAACCAGCTGAGACTCGTTTCTATCGCTACCTCTCCCTCTCGGTGATATCCCAAGAAACGACGTTATATTATATCGCGCATTATTATAAAAATAAACAGCGACATGAAAGGATAAAAAGGTCAAGAGGAGCAAAAGCAGATTCTTTTTTAGATAAAGGGAATATTACATTATTCCGGCCTCCTATATTCACAAATGAATGAATGTAGCCATTTAGAACAGACTCATGGTGCTTAGACCACATTTCACCATACAGTGACACAAAGCTAAGACATACAAAGGAACGAGACTAAAGTCCCTAACCCAAACTTGCTGCAACACGTTTCGTCAAAAAGAAAAAAACAACTTGCTGCAACACTCTCCACCATCAAGGCCTCAAAAGCAAGCTACCGCCTTCCCCTAGTGAAGGCAATTCGCAATAAACCTTGCACAAATCTGCTAGTCAACTTTACGTGAACACAGACCTCCGAAACGAGAGACGCCGACGCCGATGGTGGAGTGTTTTTTCTTGAACCTCCGATGGTGGAGTATTGCAGCAAGTTTGGGTTAGGGAACAAAAAACCCTAAGGTCTTGTTTGCACACACATGTATTCATCTCAATCCACATGTATTGAATTGGATTGAAGTGGAATTAAACTAAGCTTCATGTCAATCCACTTCAACACACGTGGATTGAAGTAGATACACACGTAGCCAAACAAGGCCTAAGACTAAAATCAAAGCTTCTGTATTCGTCGTTATATTTAATTTGTCAAAAGCTATACGATGATGCTGAGTGTCCTCTTTAATAGAGGTAGGCAACCTCTTCCAGTCATTGCTCTTCATGCTGAAATGTTCTCCGGTTTCTTTCCTTTCGTATATTCCACCATAAAAAAATTAGATCCCGTCGAACTATTTTCTTTGACTTTTTCAATTTTTCTCCTCCATCTCTTCTCGAACATTTGTAGACTGAATCGGTAAGTTTGCACTAACCTGTGATGACGAATTCCACTACCCACTGGTGATTGTCCAAACTCTTTTCGTGTAGGAGCAATCTTTCCATAGACGCCTTGGGGTTTTCTCGTTCATTGTTGTATGACTTACAAATTAGGTCAATTTAATAAACTTTCTTTTGTAGATTTTCCACCGTGAAAAATTTGCCATGCATCAAAGTCCAAGCAAAGAACCAGCATTTTGGTTCAGCTTTGGCCTTACAAATAGGGGTTGATCTTCAGTTTGTTATAGTATGTGTCTCCCGTGAATTGAATCTGTAAGCACTCTTGGCTGTGTAATCAGTCATCACCATCTGATGTCCATCTGCAAAAAATCGCATCCTCGTTTTCAATATTCTGAGGACGTTCGATATCTTTCCTTTTTTTTTCTTGATCGAGCGTTCCAGCCGTTTTTCATTAAGAGGTAAAAGTTCAAGCCCTTACAACCCCTTAAGCCATCGGGCCACAATGCGGGCGAGTCACCGTCGTTAGTGGATCGAGCAGAGCCTAACTACTGGATTACATGCCTCGTTGTTACATTGGAGCTAAGCTTTGCGACCAGATAAGGCAGACTTCCCGAAGCATTTTGAACCCTGCATGGACCCATTCGTCTGCATCGGCCACCGCCACGGGCCACGGCGATTCGATATCTTTTCCCATAATTCTATATATTCTTTTAATTTTGTAATCTCATTGTCTGATGCGATAGGCAGCATGTGTCTATTCCTCCATATATAGATTTGCCGCAATGTTTCTTGCTGTTTTTCCATTTAAGCAAGCCAATAACCAGAATTTTGCCATGTCTCCTTTCCCAACTATGACCACTATTGATGCATAAAAAAGATCTCTGTCTATTTTATCGCACGAAATGTCCAGGCCAGTCCAAAGCCTTTTCCTTGATTCTCCTAGCTATTGTCACCATCAAAGTACTCCAGCTTTGTAGTGGACGGTAAGAAATGCTCGCACGAGGGGAAGATATATATGGAGGGAGTAATCAATACCCGGGGTAGTTTGGCTGTTTTGTTTATTCTTATTATAACAGGTGGAGCTAATTATTGCATTCTTTTAATTTGGTGCTCATATTATGGTAATGGCATTAGATGCCATAAAAGATAAGCTCGGCCAACTAAAATAAACCGACCGAACACAAATCTCAGCACAGTGAAAAAAAATCTCCTGTTTATATCCTCCTCCGCTCTGGAGAAGAATATGAGAATCTCACAGCAACTGGGACAGCAACTCTGTGGTTGTTTTGTGATTATGCTTGACCTTGACCTAGAGTAGTGTAGACCTATATATTAGTATTAATTGTTATATATAAAAAAATCTTATTTTTTCTAGACATGAATACACGCGCTATCATGAGGGCAGATGCCCACAATAATGAGACATATGGTGTCAAATTTAAGGCTTGACCCATGTGTATAGCATCTAGAACCCACTTAATCAGCAATCCACTACACCATCCAGCGGTATCAAACTCGGTGTCAGCGTCAATGCACAAAGAGAAACATTTATCTCAGGCGCATCAATACCCGGGGTAGTTTGGCTGTTTTGTTTGTTCTTATTATGACAGGTAGAGCTAATTATTGCATTCTTTTTAATTTGGTGCTCATATTATGGTAATGGCATTAGATGCGAGAAAAGATAAGCTCGGCCAACTAAAATAAAGCCCGACCGAATACAAATCTCAGCACAGTGAAAAAAATCTCCTTTTTATATCCTCCTCCGCTCTGGAGAAGAATATGAGAATCTCACAGCAACTGGGACAGCAACTCTCTGGTTGTTTGTGATTATGCTTGACCTTGACCTAGAGTAGTGTAGACCTATATATTAGTATTAATTTTTATATATAAAATAAATCTTATTTTTTCTAGACATGAATACACACACGCTATCACGAGGGCAGATGCCCACAATAATGAGATATATGGTGTCAAATTTAAGGCTTGACCCATGTGTATAGCATCTAGAACCCACTTAGCTAATAACCATCTAAAAAAGATACACCAAGAGCCTCTCGAAAATTTGATCTTGGTATCTTTATTTAGAGACCCATGTGTGTAGCATGTAGAACCCACTCTTTTAACCATCTAAGAGCATCTCAATAGTTCCACAAAATTGGTAAATGAATAAGTTTTACAAGTGGCTAAAAAAATTAGGAGCATATTTATCGAGTTTATCCAATAATTTTTAAAATCTCGCTCCTAAAAATATAGAAAAGTCTTATATCAGGAATCTCAAACTATTTCCAAAATCACACCAAACACTTTTAGCCACGTCCTTCCATTTCCAGATTGACTGATCCATAGCGTGCATATATTTCCACGTGATTGGCTCCATTTTTCCCAAGTGCGGAAAGATTGAGAGCTGAGATAGGGAGTTGTTGGAGAGCAGTTTGTTTTAGTCTTGCAAAAAAATCAATATTGGGAGTGAGTTTTTTTGAAACTGTTGGAGATGCTCTAAGACTTACTCCAAGAACCTTTCAAAATTTCAATATCAGTATCTCTATTCAATGAGCGATGGTGGCATGCTTAACACATGCAAAATCGAATGGGAAGTGGTGTTTCTAGTGGTCAATGGATGAGTAACGTGTGCCCTGAAGAGGGGAACAACATTTGAATGTGGTTGCTAGTACCCCGTAGGCTGAGCAAAGGATAAATCAATCCAAAGAGGGGCTCGCGTCTGATTACCCAGTTGGTGAGGCAATAGTTTTACCAAGACGATGATTAGTAGCTAGTCCAAGAGGATGATTATCCACATGGGGCCCGATACAAAGCTCATATTCCTAATACGGGGAGGTGGTAATGGGGATTTTTTTTTCACAATGGGCAAAAGCCTAGCGAAGAAATGACACATGTCAAAACCTTCAATACATTACTCAAAAGAAAAAAAGGCCAAATTACTCCCTCAAATTTGGCCAATGTCCAAATTCTCCCTCAAATTTGGCCAATGTCCAAATAATCTCTTGGACTAACGATTGGATCGATTTACTTCGCTAACGTTTTTAGTTAGTCCACAATACCAATTATGCATTAGCGAAAGTTTTTCCCTCCATACATAAGTTGAGGTTTAAATTCGAAATAATTAGACAAGTCAAGGCGAACATCACAACTTATTTTGAAACGTACATTTTTTCATAACTAGGTAAATGCGTGCGTTGCACGGGAAAAAAATGCCATTCTCTTTGTTGCTGCCTCCGTGATCAACAATTCTTATTTTCTTTGGGCTTCAATTTGTTCTGTCCATATAATAAATCTTCTATCAACAAGGGGATTGACCACGAAGACCAAATTTCAGTACAAAACGCTGAAGTCGTTTAGAATTTTCTATTGCGAAATAAGGCCAACAACGCTCTAATCTGAAGTTGCACAAAATCTCACAAAATAAGCATTTTAACCCAAAGCTTAGAGTGCACATGTATTTATCCCATGCGAAACCAACAAAGCTTGAGTCCATAGGTACTTTGTTGATCAGTTCACTATTATAGGTACGAGAAGGCAGCAAGCAATACAAGGCTATCACAGTTTCAAGTCATATACCTTTGCATGAAAAAATTAAGCTAACGAAAAAACAAATGGTACAAGCATCCTCCTATTGCAAGCCTAGAGCAACTCCGGCGGGGCCCTACTTGATCCCCCATAGCTAAATTTGGGGGCTCGGGGTAAAAAACTTGCTCCAACTTGTTGGGCCAACAAAAAGTGCCCCCGGACCCAACAAATTTGTTGGGTCATCCCCCGACCCCCATTCCTTTGTTCCTCCCAGCGTGGTGCGGAACCGCCGTGGCGCCTCCCAGCGCGAGTGCAAGGCCGCCTCTACTCCCCGAATCACCCCGTCTCCCTTTGCGGCGCCTCCACCTCCCCTCCACCGTGCCCCACGCCATGGATCGACGCCGTCCGGTCATCACGCCCAGGGCACGGCGGCGAATCGTTATGTGGGCGGATCTGCTGCCGCGACCCGGCCCCCTGCCTGCGGCGTGAGAGCTGCTCCGCCCGCGCCTTGACGTGCGTCGCCACATGGACCTATCCCGCCATGTCGATGATGGCAAGCTGCGGCGGATCTCCCTCCGACCCGAGCCCCCTGCAAGGACCCGTGGAGCCGAGACGAGAACCTCCGACCTCCATCCACCCCGAACTTCGGCGGGCGCCACTCAACTCCCTCCGGCGCCCGATGGGGAGCGGACCGCCGCGTCGTTGCCGCCTGGCGGTGTGAAGGAAGAAGATGGAGAAAAGAGAGACCGACAAGCGAGTCCCGTTTGTCATTGGGTACACAAGTTGATTTGGAGGGTCGAATTTGGGTGCTTGTTGTTGGAGTAGAAGCCAAAAATGAGCCAACAAAAGTTGGGGCAGCACCCATATCAAAAAGTAGGGGCCTTGATTTAGGGGCTACGGCTACTTGCGGTTGCTCTTATACAAATGCTTCACATGGAGTGATGGGAGTTGTTGACGGTAGTTATTGTCAACTTTTACTATGAAATAATAGAACATATGAGGACACAGAACAAATAAAAGATAGGGTTTATACTAATGATTTCCACAAGTTTTGTATACACTCGGTTTTACAATGAACTCGGAAAACCCCAAAAATCGAGAGAGAAAAGAGGAGAAATCAAGACACCGAAAGAAAAGGACCAAATGCGGGCGATTGGAGTAAATTCGGGGGGTCTACATGTGAAGAGAAGACACCTCACCAAAGCCGGGGCCCACACCCTTCCGGGTGGGGCCGGAAGCATGGGGGTGCCTGCAGGCGGCACCCCCCGGTGGAGCCACGTGTCCTGCTTCCGAAGCTTCCTACAACCGACCTATGGAGTTGATCTAGTCCGTCCAATCAAGTCGGTTTGATCCAAGGGCTGAGATTCATCCTATGGGGCTATAAAGAAGGCGGGGGCTACCCCACGAAACCCTAATTCGATCTTGAAGATCGAAACACGAGTTCCGAGAGATCAAGTCCGAGCCATAAACCCTAGTTCCTCGGAATAGTTCTAGATCTAGAGAGATTAGCTACTAGCAATAGATTAGAAGGAGTTCCAAGCATTGGAAGGCTTGACCTTCGATTACATCAAGGTGTTCATAGGTACATTGTTATACTCTTTGATATATTTATTTATATCTTTGGTATATTCATTATTCATTGATCATCTATGATATTGTTCTTTATCTTTATTATATTATCATTTGCTTTGTTTATTGTTTGCTTTAATATGTCTAGTAGAGTTATTTATTTATTATGGATTGCATGCTTAGGGATTGTATAGCCCTCATCTTGTAACGTGCAAGATAGGTGTTATAACTTATGTAAGCGTGGTGCTTATATATGTTGTATCTGTAAATGCCCCCTATATGACGAGGTTTGGGGTAGTTCGTTGAGGTGACTTGACTCTATTGAGTCTTCTATAGTCCTCCCTCTCCATATAGTTAACGGTAGATCGTATGTCGCGAAGAAGGTGAAGATCTCATTATTGAATCCTTCCTAGTTGATGATCCTTAAGTTTGTTATGAAGTAATAGTAGTAGCTTTGATAACTAGATGTTTGCACTAATTAGAGTCTAGCAATAACATGTGATGATAGTCACACATAAGTTTTCCTTATATTGCCCCATGTGAGTTCTTAGACTAGAATATTACTTTGAATCTTTATCATTTCATGATGGCTTGATCCCTGTATTTATCATTTATCTTATTGAGCATTTATCATATATATCTTTATCATATTTATTATTATTTCATGTGACATTAACCACGTTGATGAGTAGAAGCTTTATCATTATTGGTTATAGACATTCCATATATAAGGACTTTATTAGTATTAGCATTAAGTAGATTTAATCTGTCTTCCTAGTGGTACAACATCCTTTACTCATTAAAATGCTACAATGGTATAGATTATTACGTTAAACTTACGAGTCTTGTTCTATATTCTTTATCTTATTCTATTCTGTCTAGTCATATCATTTTAGGTGCCATGTTATACTTTCTAGTTGCATAAGTGGATTGACAACCCGCTTTACTAGAAGTATAGGTTATTCTTTGACTAGTGGATAAGTGGCTATATGATTGTTATAATACCAGCACTGTTTGGGGTCATTGCTTTTATAGAGAGTTGTCGCCTAGCAATAGGGGCGCCGTAGAGTAAGCTATATTAGTGATGTTGTTAAGCAGTGTCAACAAGCATTTTTGACGCCGTTGCCAGGGAAGACATCAAACTACTTAGTGCATAACTTCTTGATGCATTAAAGACATTCAACTTGCTTAGTGCATACCTTCTAAATCTCTTTGGAAGACATTCAACTTTCTTTTGAAGATTTTTAGCTTACTTGATGCATATCTTCTAGATGCATGGAGGACATTCAGCTTTCTTATTACATATCTTTCCAGCTCTAAGGAGGCATTCAAGTAGATTCCTAGAAGTACTAGTATAGCCTTACACGCATGGAATTAGATAAACCAATAATCTTCTACTCACAAATGACTTCACTCTTTTGTTTTGTTTTATTTTGATCATTTTATTTCAGGTTAATGTATGCAAAGTGCTACGCTTCCATATAATTTTCTCAATGACCCGGAAAGTTAATCGGGACAAAGAAGAGAAAAGCTTCGGAAGGCACACAAAGAAGTTTCGAAGACCAACATTCGAAGAGAAGCTTAGCATCGACTTTGAAGCTATGGCTAACAAAAGTCTACGCCAATTCTACGCTCCGACCACCAACAACATCCGCCTTTGGACCTACGATAATGTTGGAGAGAATGGCTTCGAGCTTAAGCCTGCACTCATCACTATGGTGCAAGCTAGTCAATTACGTGGGAAGGCACATGAAGATGCAAGTGCCCATTTGCAACACTTTCTCAAGATCAGTAGCACCTTCACGATCAAGGGAGTGACACATGATGCCACTCGCTTCCGCCTTTTCCTGTTCTAAGCTACTTGGAAAGGCCAAACATTGGTTCTATGCTAACAAGGAGAAGAACAATACTTGGGACCGCTGCTTTCGACCAACTTCCTCGCCAAGTTCTTTCCCTACCGCAAGACTAATGCCTTGCGTGGGAAAATATCAAGCTTTCAAAGAACAACATGATGAGTCATTTCTCCGAAGCTTGGGAACGTTTTCGGACCTGATATCGAGTGTCCTCATCATGGGATGGAGGACCGGCCGTTGATGCGAGACATTCTATCATGGGCTCACTACTAGCACCCGTGAGACAATGGATCCTGCTGCTGGAGGAGCATTCCTAGCTCTTACGCTACTACACTCGTTGAGAAGATGGCTTCCAACCAGAGTTGGAATGAGGAACGCACTGCTACTCGGAAGAGAGGTGGAGTCCATCAGCTTAAGGAGGTGGACATGCTATCGAGCAAAGCTAGATTTGCCGATGAAGAAGCTGGAGAACCAAGACTATGAGAAGAGAGAGTCATGCATGTCAATGATGCTCTAATGACGTGTGAAGAATGCGGAAGCTTTGGGCATACGGGAAGAATTGTCCGAACTTATGGAGGATGTACACTACATCAACAACAACAACAACTTTCGTCCTCAACAATCTCAAGGGTGGAACCAACAACAGAGGCCTAACTACTCAGGTAACTATTCAGGTAATTACCAAGGTAATAACTTCAACCAACCCCCTTTGAGAGAGTTACTTGCTGGTCAGTCTAGACTTATTGAGCAGATCAATAAGAAGGTCATAGCCAATGACAAAACCTTAGACACGATCGAGTACCGAGGCTAGACACCTTTTCCACCGCCATGAAGAACCAAAGATAGCTTTAACAAAATGCTAGAGTCACAGCTTGCTCAGTTGGCGCTCCTGTTCCCCATTAGAATCTAACAAGATCCCGGGCCAGCCCGGAAGAGTTAGAGTCTCGCAAACCTTGTCGATATTTTTAATGCGGGGCTATCATCAAGACTCTATGAAGAAAGGATGGAGGCATGAGTCCATGCCAATCAAGAAAGGAGATTCAGGAAGACCGGCCATCACTATTCAGATTGGACCGCACACATTCAACAATGCTCTTTGTGACCATGGATCCAGTATTAATATAATGCCAAAGGTAATTTATGATAAGATCCATGGTGCTCCTTTATTATCCACAACCATGTGCTTGCAGCTTGCAGACCAATCAATCATCTACCCTAAGGGCATCCTCGGCGACATTTGCCTACGAGTTGGCAATTCGTTCGTGCAAGCGAACTTACCGTCATCCTCGACACGGGGAGGAGATGACGGATCAACCATTATATTGGGCCGACCATTCTTGACGGCGGCCAAAGCTATCATCTACGCCGCTCAAGCGAAGATCCATTTCAATATCAAGGGGAGAAGGGAGACCTTCCACTTCAAGAACAAGATGCATGAGTATCCTGCTCATCCTCGCATACAGCCCCGACATTGAACAACTTGTCAAGAAGAATGATCCTAGCTACGAAAGAAGGAAGAACAAGAAGAAGCGGTCTCGAAACATGAACATGATCAATGCGGTCTACTTTCGAGAATGGGACTACGGTGCTACTTCACCATATCGCCAAAAGATGGAAGATCCGGGTAACCCGAGATAGACATTTCAATTAATCGGCTAACCTTCACGAATACCATCTCGTGACACGTGGCTCGGGAGTCAACATCATGCCTAAGGTAATCTATGAATTTATATTTGGTAAACAACCCCTCGTATGAAACATATACGCAGCTGCAGATGGCAGATCAGTCTTACAGGAGGCCAGAAGGCATAGCTAGAGATGTACCTGTCTAGATTCGGGACCACTTCGTACATACAGACTTTATGGTCCTGGACATGCGAGATGAAGACATCAATGCACCCATTGTGCTAGGAAGACCATTTTTGAACACGACCCGCACAACCATCTACATGAATACTTGAGAGATCCACTTCCAGTTTCCTATAGAACGGGTATGTTGTTATTTTAGAAATTACACTGACTATGAAGAATGCAGAGAGCCTCGCAATAGGAGGAGACAAAATGCTCGTCGCAACCAGTACGTCCCAAAGACCAATGAAGAATGGGGAGAGTACGCGGCGGCAGCATCAACCATAGAAGTTGGATGGGAAGATTGGACCAACAACCTTGAAGAGGTACACAAAGAAGAAGAGAAGGTACAGGAAGAGGTAACTCCACCTGCACCTAAACCAACCAAGAAGGTATGGAGGAAGAAGGAAAGTACACCTTCGGAACCAGAACCGTCCTCTCCTTCTAAGGTAACTTCCCCGAAGCTTGATTCAAACCGACATACCATGGGAGTAACTCCTAAGTGCCCAAGGTAAGTACGAGAAAGGTATCTTTTAGTTTTGTGCATATTTATTTTCTTTAGCATCCATTCATCTAAAGCCCCATGTGATTATTTACGTGGGCTTAAACGCCCAATTGAACTATTTATCGTGGAGGCATAAAAATAAAAATATTGCATGCATGAATAAAAAAGGGAAATATCAAAAATAGAAGTTCTTGCTTAGATCTCTGTTCAAGCTTAATCTTTAATTTTTCTCATAAAATAAACTCAAGATAAGTACGCATAAAATATCCAATCTGCTAACGCCTAATCAATTCCACGAAGTTTTGTTGTCTACTTGAGTTTTGCGGGATCTAAGGCAATTATGAGCTATGATGAGAAGGAGACGTCCAACCACTTAACAGAACCTCAATAGTCATCATCAATACTTCAATAAGGAAGGACAACGTCATCTCCATTCGCCTATCTCACCTCAGCACCTACACAAAAATCTAGCTTCGGGGAGAGCACCCCTAGGTTATCGAGATAAGTACCCCTATACTATCTTTTGCTTTACTTTTAAAAGACCATAAAAGATGCATAAAGTTTTAAATCAAATAAAGAGTCTTAATTTTATATATATATATATATATATATGTTTGCTTAAGGTGTGGTTAAATAAATATTAGTTAGATTAAATAAAGTTAGTCTTGGAAATGATGAATAGTTGCTCTACTCTAATTCTTTTTAGTACTTTGCTTTTTACTAGAAACTCCTCCGATATTTTGGATATATTTGTCCTGCTTTCAAATTTGCTCTATACCTGACTTGTGGTTGCACACACTTGATCTAAGTCTAGGTAATTGGGGGATATGATATGAGAGGGTCCGAGCATGCTATTTATCTTGTCCTAGTGAACTATATCCGGAGATTTACTTTTAAAAATTTAAAATCTTTCATGATGAGCTCTTGTTTGGCAGAGTGTTAAATTCCTACCAAAGCCATATTTATAATTATTAGATTAGAAAAAAACATTCCAGCTTACATATGCTATTTGCTTTGGGTTGAGTAGTTCAAGCTTTGTTTGTTACATGTGAGGAGTTCAGTCATGAAAAGACAAGTTTCCATCCACACCACCTTCCACATACATATGCATTATTCCTACAATGGGAGTGATTGCAATACCATGCTTTTTCTACATATACATCCATATACTTGTTTCATTCCTACACTTTGAATAAACCCTCCATTAAACCATAGGAAGCCCATGTTTATTTACTCCAAAAGTATCTTTGTTGATATCTCTCAAAAAAAAAAAGTTTATTAGTGGAAAGAGATTTGGGTTTCTTTGCTAAAAAAAAAAGGAGATGAAAAATGGACCAAGTGTCCCTACGGGCAGTAGAGCCTACCTCCCTAAGAAAAAAAAGAGAAAGAGAGTAAAAGAGGACAAGTGTCCAATTGAAAACAATGAGTACTTAGATGCCCGCCTCTCGAAAAAAAGAAAAAAAAAAGAAAAGTATGCAGCCCAAAGTTCTCTCAAAAAAATTCCAAGTTTCAAAAAGAGAGATTTGTTTTATCATCAAAGGAGTAAACATAGATTTTGTTCTAGCCACCAAATATACACCTATCCATCATATTCCATACACATGCTATACCTGTCTTGATTGGTTGAACTCTCTATAGATCCATTGTTTGAACTATAGATATATCCTTTTGGAGATATGCAATATTATTAAGAGTGCCACTCCTATGAACCCCACATAAACCATATTTAGAGAGAGAGTGAGTTATAAAGGCTTAATAATTAGCCTTGTGCCATGAATACCATATATATATATATATATAAGAGAGAAGGCATTATTAATGCCTAGTAAGGATCCACAAATACCACATATTGAGAGACTGAGAGTGCCATTCATTCAGAGCTTTGAGTTTTATTTGCAAAATTTATTAAACACTCGGAATATTAGTGATCGAAGACTTGAGACATAGAGCTTGACTTGATTGTTCTATCTTTCAATTGCTCAAGTACCTAAGTGAGAGTAAAAAGCACCATAGTTGGTAAAAGAAAAGGTTTGAAGTCGATTAGTCTATCTAGTCCTGAGTTGAGTCTCTTTTTGAAAGCAAGTGTACTTTGTAAGAATAAAAAGTATCGTAGCAACTCTGATCCAAGTTTGTTTTATAGTTTATATGTTTTGCTAAGGGACTAGCAAAAGGTAAGCTTGGGGAGCTTGTTGACGGTAGTTATTGTCAACTTTTTACTATGAAATAATAGAACATATGAGAACAAGAACAAATAAAAAGATAGGGTTTATACTAATGATTTCCACAAGTTTTGTATACACTTTCAGTTTTATAGGTGAACTCTGAAAAACCCCGAGAAAATCAAAGAGAAAAAGAGGAGAAATCAAGACACCAAAGAAAAGGACCAAATGCAGGCGATTGGAGTAAATTCGGGGGTCTACATGTGAAGAGAAGACACCTCGCCAAAGCCGGGGCCCACACCCTTCCGTGGTGGGGCCGCACGGCACGGAGGGGAGGGGTGCCGCTACGGCACCCCCCGGTGGAGCCACGTGTCCTGCCTTCGGAAGCTTCCTACAACCGACCTATGGAGTTGATCTAGTCCGTCCAATCAAGTCGGTTTGATCCAAGGGCCGAGATTCATCCTATGGGGCTATAAAAGAAGGGGCGGGGGCTACCCTCACGAAACCCTAATTCAAGATCAAGATCGAGAAACCTGAGTTCCAGAGATCAAGTCCAGAGCCATAAACCCTAGTTCCTCAGAATAGTTCTAGATCTAGAGAGATTAGCTACTAGCAATAGATTAGAAGGAGTTCCAAGCATTGGAAGGCTTGACCTTTAGATTCTCCCAAGGTGTTCATAGGTACATTGTTATGCTCTTTTTGATATATTTATTTATATCTTTGGTATATTCATTACTCATTGATCATCTATGATATTGTTCTTTACCTTTATTATATTATCATTTGCTTTGTTTATTGTTTGCTTTAATATGTCTAGTAGAGTTATTTATTTATTATGGATTGCATGCTTAGGATTGTATAGCCCTCATCTTGTAACATGCAAGATAGGTGTTATAACTTATGTAAGCGTGGTGCTTATATATGTTGTATCTGCAAATGCCCCCTATATGACGAGGTTTGGGGTAGTTCGTAGAGGTGACAGCTCTATTGAGTCTTCTATAGTCCTCCCTCTCCATATAGTTAACTGTAGATCGTGTGTCGCGAAGAAGGTGAAGATCTCATTATTGAATCCTTCCTAGTTGATGATCCTTAAGTTTGTTATGAAGTAATAGTAGTAGCTTTGATAACTAGATGTTTGCACTAATTAGAGTCTAGCAATAACATGTGATGATAGTTACACATAAGTTTTCCTTATATTGCCCCATGTGAGTCCTTAGACTAGAATATTCTCGTTGAATCTTTATCATTTCATGATGGCTTGATCCCCTCGTATTTATCATTTATCTTATTGAGCATTTATCATATATATCTTTATCATATTTATTATTATTTCATGTGACATTAACCCCATTGATGAGTAGAAGCTTTATCATTATTGGTTATAGACATTCCATATATAAGGACTTTATTAGTATTAGCATTAAGTAGATTTAATCTGCCTTCCTAGTGGTAATACGACATCCTTTACTCATTAAAATGCTACAATGGTATAGATTATTACGTGCGCTTGTAGTCTTGTTCTATATTCTTTATCTTATTCTATTCCTGCCTAGTCATATCATTTCGGTGCCATGTTATACTTTCTAGTTGCATTAGTGGATTGACAACCTGCTTTACTAGAAGTATAGGTTATTCTTTGACTAGTGGATAAGTGGTTGTATGATTGTTATAATACCAAAGACCTTTGTTTTGGGGTCATTGCTTTTATAGAGAGTTGTCGCCTAGCAATAGGGGCGCCGTAGAGTAAGCTATATTAGTGATGTTGTTAAGCAAAGGTCAACAGGAGTACAGCTCACAAGGTAAAAGCTAGTAAGGGCGATATATCGCCAATCTGTGTCCTTGGCGACCTCGCCACTATCTCTTCGGTTTGCACCCCTCCACGGACCATAGTGGAGGCAAAGGTGGCACTCCACCCGGTCGTTTCTGTCAACGGCAAAACATGACGTCACAAAGTGCGGATGATATTAGGGCATAGTCAAGGTGATCATCGTGAAGCACCATCGGCATCATTCTCATTCTTGCCGGTCTTTGGTCGCCTGCGCCATTTATCATTGGTGCCAAAAAATATTACGTTAATAAAGAAAGATAATACATTGCGATCCGCGGATATGTGATTGTCATAAATGTTAGGTTGGATCACACGGTTGTAAGCGAGGACTGCTACCACCATATATAAACACCATATGGATCTCACCACCAGCCCACCATAGGAAGGAAGAGGACATAGTTATGTTAATAAATGATCCTCACGATCTAAAATAATAAACTCAAGTCACAATTGTATGTGCAAAGCTGAGAGGTGGCCAATTAATCAAGATAGGTACCAAATGTAAACTTAGGTGACTTTAAAGAGATTCAACTACAAATAATTTCTGATTATTTTGGCTAAAAACAAATTCTAATTGTGCACCCTGCTACAACTCAAGTCACCATCAATTTCATATTTTTTTGGTTCCTCGGACGCCTTGATTGCACTTGATCTTTGAGCGAAGTGAAAAGCCAAAAATCCCTCTCTTATGCCCAAAGATTTTAGGGCCAAACTCAAACTGATTGCAATGTAATCGATGGGGTTCTCATGCTGCAACAATAAACATGGTTTATGGAGATCACACATTTGGAACAAGCTCACACATTCAAGGGGAGAGTAAAGGAAATAAGATTATTGAAGACGGCTTCAAGCTATTTAAGTTGAAGCCAATCATCCTGCATACTCATGGCGCAAATTATCCCGAAATGACACCAAAAAAAAAAAAGTTACCATATCATTCATGCAAAGACCGTGGCTAAGTGCAGTAGAAACTACACAGCCAGCTGAAAGCATATGTCATGTGGTTATGAAACTGCCAATTATAATTAAAATGCTTAGGTGCAAATTACTCAGAAAAATTGTATGGACTCCACAAAATTGCTTTGTGTGTGCAAGAATCAACAAATCAATAGATGGAACCTCTTTTTCTTGCAAACATGAATAGTAGATATTTTTAGGTATCCCTCTCTTAACACATACTCCCTCCATCCCAAATTGTAAGTCATTCCAAGAACCCCGGAGAGTCAAAGTTTATCAAGTTTGACTAAATTTATATGACAAGATAATAACATTTATGATGCCAACTAAGTTTTATTAGATTCTTCATTAATTATATTTTCATAGTATGCCTATTTCTTATTACAAATATTTATAGTTTCCTCTATAATTTTAGTCAAACTTGAGATGTTTTGTGTTAGGTACCACGACGGCACCCGATACAATAGAACTCAAGTCCGACCGGATCTCCTCCGAGGTTTACTTTCTACTCCTATTACGTAAAGGGAAAACATGTAATGAAAAGTATTCTGAATATTCGATGCCTCCTCTCGTTCGCTTCCGTGTCTTTTTATCTCACTCGGTAGGTGGGAGCGGGCGTGGACGAAGCTTCCAACCCATTCGGCCCGCCCGGCTTCACGTTCTTGGTACGTTTCCTCTTGGGCCTTGGCCCGCTTGGCGATGGACCCCGGTGGGGTGTGCTAACAAATGCCCCCCCTCGAAAGTGCCGGCATGTCCCGGGGCGGTGCCGCCGAAGCGCCGCTTGACGGCGTCGAGAATCTTCCCAGTGGCGAGGTCTTCATCGAGCCCGCCCACTTGATCAGCACTTGAGGGACAAAGGGAGTCGCCACGCCGGTGAAGGCGAAGTCCAAGAACACGCCCCGAAATCTGTAGTGAATCATCGAAGTCCGGCAATGTAGATGATGCAGACGGCACAGAGGATGCTGCGGGCTTCAGCAGAGACACGTGAAACACCGGGTGAATGGAAGATGACAACGGCAACTCCAAATTGTATGCGACAAAGACCAATCTTAGCCAAGATCTTGAACGCCCAAAGTACTTGAAGCACAGCTTGTGATGAGAGCGTGGCGCCAAAGAGCTCTGCACATATGGTTGGAGGTGAAGATAAATGAAATCACCGACCTAGAACTGTCGATCAGAACGGTTCTTGTCCACCTGTGCCTTCATACGCCGGCCGTGCTCGTAGCAAGTGTTGGCGTATCGCATCACGCATTCTTGCCCGCTCGGATAACGAGCCTCCACATCCGGCATAGAAGAAGCCAAATCATCGAAAATACCAAGGTGACGAGGAGGTTGGCCATACAATACCTCAAATGGAGACCTGCCAGTAGCTGAGTGTTCACTTGTGTTGTACCAATACTCGGCCAAGGACAAGAACTTGACCCAACGACATGGGCAAGAATGCACGAAGCAACGCAAGTAGGTCTCGAGACACTTGATTCATGCATTTCGTCCCTCCATCCATCCAACCGTGGGTGGTACGCCGAAATCATGTCCAAGTTAACTTGAACTAGATCCAACAGCTCCTTCCAAAAGTTGCCAGTGAAGATTGGGTCGCGGTCAGACACAATATGAGCCGGGAACCCAAGCAATTTGAAGATATGATCCAAGAATGCTTGGGCAACAGTAGCAGCAGAGAACGGGTGGTGAAGAGGTATGTTGACACCTGTTATAGCATACTATTAATAGTCAACTAAACATGAAATAAGGGCTTAAAATGAATAATCACATAAACTAGAAGCTTTACCAATATAATTCCACGAGCTTTGGTGATTTATATCTTTACAGGGACTTAACAGATAAAAGCAGATAAGAGCAGTGAAAAGCCCGAAGAGTTTGCATCCCATACGATGAGAAGACTTGATCGTGAGGCAACTCAATCCAAAAAAGTGGACTAAAACATTCTAGAAGACACCAGAAGACACCAGGAGGAGGGAGAACTCGTTGTGACACAAGGCCCTGGGGATCGCCAGGCCCATTACTGGCGACCGCCAGGAGTTGGAGCCCAAATCCAGCCCACTTTGGAGGTCGGTTTGTAACCGCCATTGAGGTTGTATCTACACCGTTATTCAAGGTCGGTTTGATCCAAGGGTCCCTCGTTCATCGCCAAGGGCTATATAAGCGCACCCCCCCCCCCGTGGTGAAACCCCTAATTCATTCTCATTCAAGATCAATAGGTCGAGGCCCCTCGAGTCTCCCCTAGGTCTAGATAGAAATAGATCTAGAAGAGTTAGCATGCAAGAGGGGATTAGATCTAGATAGATCTAGTCTTTAGAACAAGAGAGATAGAGAGAGGGGAAGGGACCGGAGGAGGTACCGCTGTCGGTGCTACCTCCACAACTTGTACCTCGGTGGAAGTTAATCTACACTTGGAGTTACTCGGTAATCTACTTCTTCTTTTTAGTAAGTAATATTGTTTATATTGTTCTTATTGGTCTACGAGTCTCTTTTGAGTACTTTAATGTCGGTACCTAGATTAGAGTAATATTCGTAGTGCAAACGTGGTGTTTGGACTCGGGTATATCTCGTTAGATGCACCCTACCTTTCGGAGCGTGGTAGTTCGGGGTAGTGACAAAGACCATTGATTCCTTTGGATTCCACATCCCGCTGGTTAGGCCAAGTAGGACCCTGTTGTTTGGAGGATTGCACGTTTCGGCCCCTCGCTTTTCCTTTGAGTACGCCCCCATAAGGATAATATCAACATGGCTTACCAAGATAAGAATTAGATATCTTAGTAATCCTTTCTCGCTATCTCAACCTTCTTAAGTCTTGTGCTACTACGGGTTAAGATTAGATCATAGTCTCCCTCACCCGCTTTCCCTCGTGGATTCGATATTAAAACCCTCACCGTGAAGTGCTCACCTATCCGTTAAACTTGCGGATTATACAAATTATAAATATTTTTGTAGGCTTATCAAATACCAACAAGCATTTCGGCACCGTTGCTCGGGAAATGGTTGCCGAGTTGACCTCGAATCTACCTTATCCTTGTATCATATTCTTTTATCTTCTTATCTCTTCTATTCTTTTCTTTTCTTTTCTTTTCTTTTTTCATTATGGATTCCACGCCTATCTATAAGTATCATATACCCACAAGCGAAAAGCTTTAGGCAACCGAATCTTGAGCCTATCCTAGCAAAGTCCTATGAGCTACGCTTTGGGTTATATAAGAATGGTTCGTAAACTAGCCTTCTCGGGAGAAGGCAGGCCAACCCACACTCACAACTACAAAAGTTTGAGGAGATTATGGGTTGTCTTCGTTTGAAAGGCATATCCGATAATACCTTACGCTGGAAGTTCTTTCCGTTCTCTTTGACGGGAAAAGCTAAACTGTGGTATTACTTGAATGTAGAGAGAGTGAAAGGAGATTGGGGAACATTAATGTCCAAATTTTGTACATATTTCTTTCCTACCTCCGTGAGTGGCACGTCTTAGTATAGAACTTTTAACTTTTAAATAAAATAAAGAAGAGTCTCTTCTTGCATCATGGGATCGTTTTAATGACCTCATCAACACCGCCCAAACCTTGGTATTCCGGACCCAATCCTTCTTCAATATTTTTATCTAGGTCTTAATAAGGAAGATGCAGGGGGGACCTTAGTGCAGCTTCGGAGGCGCATTCCTTTCTCTGCCTAATAGAAAAGCAAGGGATGTCCTTGACAGATGTTGTGGATACGCCACCTCCACTAGAACTTTTCCCGAGAAAAAGGAAGAATCACCCTCCGATCAAGGAGAGGAAACTACGATAGCTAATTCGTAACAATTCCAATCCCAAGACTTAGCTATCCATCCTGAACCATCAACATCCCAAAATCCCCCAAAGGAAGAAGAAATTCCACCTTTGGAAGACCCTTATGATTTCAGCCTTAGTGATTTTGGGAGAATAATAAATTCTCATCCATACAAGAGACCTCTAAGTGACCACAATTCAGATTCTTTTGAGAAGTCTCTTATTGAATGTGCTTATAAGAGTTCTCCAAGTGATTATAATTCAGATTCCTTTAAGGAGAAATCTCTTATTGAATATGCTTATTCTTTCAAAAGACATTGGGAAGAACCCAAGGATGGCATGTCTGATCATGCCATAGAAGGAGAGCAAAGCTATCTAGAAGACAATCTTATCTTCACCCCTTCTATGCCTAGACAAGATGATTTATTCGAACCTATCTCTAAACCCATCCTTGACCCCGATGAATCCACATATGCTTCCTTCCTTGAAACTCATGATGATCCTAGAAATTCACCAAAACAACCCAAGTTTGGGAATCATCAAGACTATCGGGAAAACCAAGAAGACCCACAACAATGGCTTGAGAGTGTTAAAAACCTATGTATCACGACCATTGATTGTATGGACGACATCTTAGACATTATCACCCGAGAGACACTAACCCAAGGGATCCCTTAGACAGCCATGATGAATTAACCTTGAGTTTGAGAAGGAGGACAACATCGATGAGTATGAGAGTCGCTTCATAGACACTTCATATAGTCCATGTTCACATGATCAACTTCCTGAATCACCTAGTCTCTCTAGCACTATCACACATGAGATCTTCAACTCCCTTATTCTCTCTCCTCCTATAGATTTCGAAAGGGTGGTTGTAGATGCATACGTCTATAATAAATATTATAGATCTCGTTGGCATAAAATCTTGAGGTAGATTGATGTTGGAAGGGAAACCACTTCATCATCATGAATCATAATTCAATGGTTTCCCAAGGACGAGCTTGCTGTCCTTAAACAAGCACTTCTTGAGAAATAACATGAGTGTTTACCTTATTGCTATAGTACCCTTGTGAAATAAGCATAGAGATATATATGAGGAAATATTCCTGTGGGTATTTTTGTCGCTAACCATTTCAGGTCTAGAGCAAGAAGAACGAAGGATGACAATGTAAGGTATGTCCAACCAATCATCTGTGCAACATGAAATCATATGCATAGAAATATTTTCTTATCATGTTGCTACACTATCTTGGTTGCCTCTACCTTTGAGACATGCTCAATTTACTAAAACAACTGTCCATGCTTTTCATCTCCCTGTTTGAGTCAATCCCTATAATGCCTTCATGCTACCGTTTATCTACGCTTTTACTATGCTCGGGTTTGGAATAAGTTCATACATCTCTTAAATGAAGCATGGTGCCTAGTTTAGGAATTATGATCTTACCTCCAAAGGCCTTTTAAATTAAGCATGGTGCTTAGGTTAAAATGCCCTCCTAAGTCAAATTAGACGTGGTGTCTAGGTTGATTTTTGAGCCTATGGTATGATATTGTGGATATTGGATATTTTGTTTGGACTAACCCCTGCAGACAAGAAGAAACTCTCAAATAAGCTTGAGGGGGTCCTGAGATGAACTCACACTGAGAAGAAGCAAGATACAACAAACCTTTCACAAGGAGGACACGCTCATTACCGAAGAACCTTATGGAATAAAGAGAAAGAAGACAAGTTAGGAAAAGTTACACAAGAGGCCAAATCAAGAAAGCTTCAAGCAAAAGAAAAGCACCACCACAAGTTGCTACAAGTGCTATCATGCTCCAATAATAAGGTAGCATCTTGAGGTGAGTTGTCAATAAATAAGCTTTCTCTTAATTATGGCATGTTCATGAATAAAGAACCAAACATGTTAGAGTAACATCCCTGACTTGATCCAACTTTATTAGATCAACATATTTTGTTTCTTTTGTTGTTCTTAACACCACCTTCTTGATCTCATCATACTAGCAAATATATTACAACATTCATGTTCCATCTTCTGATCTTATCACCCTTGTTATAGAAAAGGAAACACATAAACATTAACTTTTTCTTGTTTAATTTGCATGAGGTTTTAGAGAAGAATGAATTTCTCGTTACTCATGGTGTTTTTTCCCTGTTGGTGTTTTCCCACCAACAGGCCCATGCACTTGATCTCTACCTTGTCTTTGCACGCAGGACACACTTTGAGGAAAATACGGAGAAGTTTTCACTCCCTTGAAATTCTACAAGAGAATGTCCTGAACCCACAAAGCATGCGCACAAAACAAGAAGCTACCAACCCCTACTATCAAATTCTTATTCAAAATGTTGGACCAGCAAAAGAACATGGGTGACAAAATCTACAGAATCACCATCTTAGGAGATGCATTTGTTAAGATTAGATGATACACTCAAGGAGTAACCAAGGTAAGTAGTCTTGTTCGAAGGACTTAAAACATTGAACCCTCACCGAAAAGGTAACTCGGTAGTTATCCATATTTAATTCTTAGCATTGCATATTTAATTGCATATCATATCTTTTCTCAGATCTTGCATTAGCATATTTACTTCTTTTGCATAATCATTTTCCTTTAGCATATTTAATTTCTGCATTAGCATTGCATTGAAAAACCTTAAAGCCCCATGTGAATAATCTTGTGGTGTGTAACAACCCATAAAGATATTCACCGTGGTGGCATAAAAATAATTATTCATTCATCTAGTTGCATTTGCATTATAGTCCTTTGCATGCATATAAATTCGTAAAACTCCAAAAATATTTTTCTTTTTGAAGTTTTACATAGAATAATCATGATCCATCTCTAGGCACATGAAGCTAATGTGGCTAACCCCTAATGCTTAATCAAGTTCCACTAGCTTTGTTGTCTATTTGAGTTCAGCAGGATGCAAAGGAAGAGAGACATGATAGGTCGACATCATCATCGCCATCTACCTCAACTTCCTCATCATCAATGACTCTACACTTCAATCCAAAGGGGAGAGTACCCCCGATTATCCCGATAAGTATCTCTACTATAGTATTATTATTATTAGCTAAATATTTAGTTTGCTTGGTTTGCTAGAGAGTTTGCTAGGAGTCTAGTTTTATAAAAGTCTAGTCGTTTAAAGAGTCTTTGCTAGAGTTTGGGAATAAATAAATAGGAGTGTACCGCAGGTCTTCTTTTCCACCTATATAAAATGAACTATAAAGCTAAATCTCATGCATGGAAATGATGAATAGTTGCTTCGCTGTAATTCCTTTTCATTACCTAGCTTTCAAGCTTAATTTCTCTTGAGCCTTAAATGCAAAACTGCTTTGACTTGAGATTTACTTTGAACCCGAAACCTATGGGTTGAGAATTGCTTGCTCTAAAGTCTATGTAATTGACGGATATGATATATGAGAGTCCTGAGCTTTCATTGATCTTACTCCTAGTGATACTAGATTTACGAGATTTATTTTTGAAAATTTAAAATGCACATGATAAGTTCCTGTGTGACAGAGTGTTGAACCTCCAACCACAGCCATATATACATGCTCCCTAGATTAAGAAAACCCTTTTGACATATATATAGGCTGCTTGCTTTGCATTAAGTTTGTTCAATCTTTGTCGACCCTTAGAAACTTGTCATGCTGATCATGTACACTCCACCACCATTCCATCTCATTCCACTCCACTCCCGACTCCATTCATGCATATGCTATTTCCACCACGAAGTACGTATCCATCACCATAAACATTCATATTACATCCATTATATATCCACTAAAAATATTCTACTCCTATCCCGGATAGAACAACCAAAAATAATCCCTACACCCTTCCACCCATCCATATCTAGCCAATATCTTACAAACCTCCATTACTCTTGTCTATCTCTCAAAAAAGTTTATTGCAAAAGAGATTTGGGTTGTAAAAAACAAGAGAGAGAAGAATAAAGGAGAGTTAAAAATGGATAAGTGTCCGTGAAAACAATGGGTACTTAGATGTCCGCCTCCATAAAAAAAAAAATGAGAAAGAAAAAGAGATACAACCCAAGTTCTCATAAATATTCCAAATTCCAAAGAGAGAAGATCTTTCAAGGAGCCAAAGTAGAATTAGGCTTTCCTCTCATCCATTAGATGCACCTCATTGCATTCATTGCATTCCCTACCATCACTTACCACCATATTCATTCCCGTACACATGCATCACTTGATCAAGTATGACTCGTGACTTTGGATCCATTGCTTGAACTTACAATATATGCTTAGTAAGTAGATGTAGTTTTCTCCCACCTATGAGCTCCAGATATAAGCTTTAGATATAGGGTGAGAGAGAAGAAGGCATAGTGTCCTACTGCCTTAGTCTAAAAATACCACATATCATGAGAGAAAGGCAAAACAACCTTGTTGCCTTAGTGAGGATCCACAAATACCACAAATGAGAGACTTGAGAGGGTCATACAAGAAAGTTTGAGTTTTATTTTAAAAACTTGCTAAAACTCTAGAATAACAGTTGAACAAAGAGTTTGAGATATGGTGTTCGACTTGATTGTTCCATCTTTTAATTACCCAAGATTCCAAGAAAAAGCTATAAGCTCCATGGTTAAAGGTAATATGGGTAAGTTGTAAGTTGAAAAAGTTTATTCTTATCTAGAGAGAAATTTTGTTTGAAAGCATGTGTACTTTGGAGGCGTGAAAGCGTTGTAGCAACTCCTAATCCATTGCTAAGTTTGGCTTTGCTAGGGATTAGCAAAGGGTAAGCTTGGGGGAGCTTGTTGACACCTGTTATAGCATAATATTAATAGGCAACTAAACATGAAATAAGGGCTTAAAATCAATAATCACATAAACTAGGAGCTTTACTAACATAATTCCACGAGCTTTGGTGATTTATATCTTTACTGGGGACTTAACAGATAAAAAGCGTATAAGAGCAAAGAAAAGCCCGAAGAGTTTGCATCCCATACGATGAGAAGACTTGACCGTGAGGCAACTCAATCCAAAAAGTGGACTAAAACATTCTAGAAGACACCGTGAGGAGGGAGAACTTCGTTGTGACACAAGGCCCTCGGGCGACGCCAGGCCCATTATCAAGCGACCGCCGAGGAGTTGGAGCCCAAATCCAAATTTCACTTTGGAGGTCGGTTTGTAACCGTCATTGAGGTTGTATCTACACCGTTATTCAAGGTCGGTTTGATCCAAGGGTCCCTATTCATCGCCAAGGGTCAGTATAAGGCATCCCCCCGACCCCGGGTGAAACCCTAATTCATTCTCATTCAAGATCAATAGGTCGAGGCCCCGAAGTCTCCCCTAGGTCTAGACGTAAATAGATCTAGAAGAGTTAGCATGCAAGAGGGGATTAGATCTAGACAGATCTAGTCTTTAGAACAAGAGAGATAGAGAGAGGGAAGGGGACCTGAGGAGGTACCGCCCTTGCCGGGGGTGCTACCTCCACAACTTGTACCTCGGTGGAAGTTAATCTACACTTGGAGTTACTCCGGTAATCTACTTCTTCTTTTAGTAAGTAATATAGTTTATATTGTTCTTATTGGTGTACGAAGTCTCTTTTTGAGTACTTTTAATCTGGTACCTAGATTAGAGTAATATTCGTAGTGCAAACGTGGTGTTTGGACTTCGGGTATCTCGTTAGATGCACCCTACCTTCCTGAGCATGGTAGTTCGTGGTAGTGACAAGTACCATTGATTCCTTTGGATTCCACATCCCGCTGGTTAGGCCAAGTAGGACCCTATTGCCGGAGGATTGCACGCTTTAGTCCCTCGCTTTCCTTTGAGTACGTCCCCATAAGGATAATATCAACATGGCTTACCAAGATAAGAATTAGATATCTTAGTAATCCTTTCTCGCTATCTCAACCTTCTTAAGTCTTGTGCTACTCGGGGTAAGATTAGATCGTAGTCTCCCTCACCGCTTCCCCTGTGGATTCGATATTAAAACCCTCTCCCGGTGAAGTGCTCACCCAGATCCGCTAAACTTGATTATATACAAATTATAAATATTTCGTAGGCTTATCAAATACTAACAAGGTACAAAGTGGGCAAACTTATTGAACCGATCCACCACAACCATGATACAGTTGGTCGGGCCTGAAGTAGGTAGTCCGTTGATAAAATCCATAGTCAGCCATTGCCAAGCTGAGGTTGGCACGGCAATGGTGCCGCCAAGCCCGGGTACAATGACCGGTCCGGCTTGGCTTGAATGCATGTGGAGCAGCTGGACACATACTTCTTGACGGCTTGCTTGATGCCACGCCAAAGAAAGAGCTTCTTCACCCCGGCCAGGGTGATCGGAAACCTAGAGTGCCCCCAATGGCACCGCCGTGGAGAGCGTAAATAACCCGCCGGCCGCAATGAAGAATTAGAGCCACAAATACAGCCTGAGTGACGAATGACACCACTTTGCAGGGTGAATGGTGGGCAAGACGAAGGGTCAAGAGCCAATGCTTCCAGCAGGGCTGATGCATCAGGATCGGAGGTATAACCAGACACCAGCTCTGTCAGCCAAACAGGTGTAGCAGCAGAGATAGCTTGCAACCGAGCCAGCCGGATGTGGGTGACGCGGAGAGCGCATCGGCTACTGAATTGGAGACCCCAGGTTTATAAACAACTTTGTATTGCAGGCCAGCCAACTTGTGGAGCATCTTAAGCTGCCAATCAGTATGCAAACGCTGATCACCGATATGCATCGATCAAGGATCGATCGTATATATCATGAACTCAGCATGTTGCAAGTAGGAGCGCCACTGCTCTACCGCAACAAGTATGGCCAAATACTCCTTTTCGTATGTTGACAGCAAGCGGGTATGGGGGCCCAGAGATTTACTAACAAAAGCCAGAGGGTGACCATCCTGTAGAAGAACTGCACCGACTCCAGAGTCACAAGCATCGATTTGGATATAGAAAGGTTTGGAGAAATCTGGTAAGGCAAGCACTGGTGCCGACATTAGAGCCTCCTTTAGAGCGAAAAGGCAGAGTCATGGACCGGAGCCCACACCTAACAACACTCCCTTTTTGAGCAGATCATTCAGAGGACGTGCAATGAGGGCAAATCTTCTGATGAATTTACGGTAATACCATGCCAAACCCGTAAAGCTACGCAGCCTCCTGACATCTTGTGGCCGTGGGCCAAGCTTTGATCGAAGTCAATCTTACTTGGGTCAAGAGACACCCCGACCGGGCCGACGACATGGCCCAAACAGGATATCGACCGGCGGGGCAAACTGGCATTTGCTGAACTTCACATTCCACTTATCTGCTGCTAGCAATAAGAAAACCTGCCTGATATGATCTAGATGATCCTCAAGAGTGGCACTGTAAACAAGTATGTCATCGAAAAAGACCACTGCAAACTTGCACAAAACTGGGTGTAGGGTGGAGTTCATGGCTCCCTAAAAAGTGTTAGAGCCCCAAGAGCCCGGCGACATGATCAGATACTCGAACTGACCCCAATGGGTTTGAAATGCGGTCTTGTGCTCTTCGCCAGAGCCAACCGAATCGATTGAACCCCGACCGCAAATCCAAGGAGGTAAACCACTTAGCACCGGATAACTCATCCGTAAGCTCATCCACAACAGGTATCGGGAATTTGGATTTGGCAGTAAGAGCGTTGAGTTGACGGTAGTCAACACAGAAACGCCACGAATCATCCTTCTTGCGAACAAGTAGAACCGGGGATGAAAAGCACTGGTGCTGGGCTGTATCATACCTGACTGCAACATCTCTGAAACTTGTTTTTCAATTTCGTCTTTGAGCGCCGGCTTGTAGCGGTACTGGCAGATAGCAACTGGGGAAGCTCTCGGTACCAACGGAATCTGATGGTCACACGCACGGCGAGGCGGAAGCTCAGTAGGCTCTTGGAACAAGTCAGCAAACTCCTCTACCAGCTGCTGAATCTCGGGCAGAAGTGCAACATCGGCAGTTGATTCTTGATCAGAAGCCATGTGGAACAGCTCTACAACAGAAGGCGGTGGCAGCGAGGAACCTGGAAGTAGTCCCTAGAGACGAATATGACCAGACCCATAAGGGATGTACAGCCACTTGGCAGCCCAATCAGCCTTCATAGGAGAGAAAGTCCGGAGCCAATCCATTCCGAAAGTACCATATCATAATTGCCCGCAGGAATAACCCGGAGAGTAGAGTGAAACTTGTAGCCTTGGACCACCCACTCGGCATCGTGGAGCTCAATCACACGCCATCAGATTGCCATCACCACCGCGGATCGTCATGGGGTTCTCAAGAGCACGAAACCCCCGCCGTGCAGCCACACCGAGCTCGAAAAAAGAATGGCTACTTTGCCGAGTCAACCAAAATCAACACATCCTTGCCCAAAAGTTGCCCCCGAACCGCAAGGTGCCTACAAAGAGGTTCCGACGCTGAACAAGATGAAGAAAGTTCAAATACTTGTCCCTCAACTGGATCAGCGGTACTTGCTCGCAAGGTCTCGAAGCGAGTCATCAAACACATCAAAAACAGAGGGCCCGCACCTCTTGGAGAGCGTGAACTTGAGGAACCGGCGCACGGCGATGACCCGTGCCCACTTGTCGCCGCAATGGATGCATGACCGCCGCCTTGCGGCAATTGCGGAGAGTTGCCCGGCTTGTCGCCGACCGACCGAACCGGAGGACGACGATCCTCGGGAACACGGTCAGCCGGGGAGGCGCCGCCCGGTGGGGGACGCGGAGGAGGAGGTGGTGGCGGTAACGCGCCTTGACGTAGGGCGCACGCCAAACTGGGATCCCTCTGGCGGCTTGAACTCCTAGCGACAGCCTTGGCCGAGCGCTTCTTCCCTGTAATAACGCGAGAGAAGTAGCAAGCATCTAGAGTTTGCGGACGAGACGCCATAAGAATGGCGCGGATATCCGGACGAAGGCCGTCGATAAACCGCTGAACATGCGACAGGGCATCGGGGTGAGGCTGGTAAGGGGAGAGCTGCTCCACGAGAGCCGTGAAACGCTCGACATAGTCATGCACGGTAGAGGTCATTTGGATGTGGAACATCTGTCGGAGAAGTAAATCGTGCTCGTCCCGGCTGAAACGCTCATGGATCATAGCGGCGAACTCTGGCCAGGATATGTTGGTGAGCTTGGACTCGACGGACTGCAGCCAACGTCTTTGCGCACACGTGAAGTGGTGGGTCGAAACTGTGATCCACATAGATGGGTGGACGAAGTACATGTTCAAGTAATTGTAGGCTCTGGTGAGCCACAATTTTGGATTATCGCCATTGAATTGGGGAAACTGAAGCTTAGGCAACTGGCCAAGGTTGGGATTGTTGTGGTGGCTGGGATGATGCTCATGAGGCGAAAATTGGGGAAACGAGAAATTGGGTTGGTTGAATTGGTTGTGCTGGGTAATAGGAAGGGGATCTGGCGACTAGTAAGGTGGCTGTTTCATTGGGTTGGGATGCGGTGGGGTATGGTGATACTGGTATGGTGGCTGAACTGTGGAGTATGGTGGGGATGGGGAGGGGAGGATCGATGCCCCTGAATAGAGGATGGAAACGGAATCGAAGCGGTGAACATACCATTGCCCGAAGCGGGGCCATGGTCGCTGGCGATCCATGCCCTGCTGCCCATGAAGTCGTTGCATCGCAGTGCCCGCTGGGCCAGTCGGTCGTGAATCCGGCAGGAGCACGCCCGGCGACCAACTCGTGAGATCCAGTCGCCATGGTGGCGCCGAATCGATCACCCGGCTTGATGGTGTCAGCTCGGAGCGGGGGAAGAAGAGGGACTCGACCGAGGGGACGCCATGACTGCGTGACTCGACCGCCGTGGACTCCGGGATCTCCACCCGCCGTCGCGGGCGTTACGGATCTCGTCGTAGCGGACGAAGCTTCGGTTGAGGACGCGCCTCCAGTCGGTGACGCGGCGCATCGAAGGGGCCTCCTAGTTGTCCGCGGCGACGGCGGCCGGTGTATCTGAGGCAGAGTAGCGCTCCAACTCAGTGATGCGGCGCCTCCGTCTGCGGACGATCTAGTGTAGTGGCTCGTGCTCGGACTCAGTGAAGCGCTGCTCGATCCGCTCGAAGGAAGACTGCAGCTCGCCGCAGAGATCCATCAGTGTGTGAACCACCTCGTCGAACTTGGCGCTCACAACGGGTCCATGGCGCCAGCGGCAACGCTGGAGGCGAGTGAAGTGGCTATGGGAGGGAGGGTGGGGATCCAGACCCGACGAGGGCATGGAACGGTGGAGCTGATACCACTGTTAGGTACCACGACGGCACCCAGATACAATAGAATTCAAGTCCGGCCGGATCTCCGGCGAGGTTTACTTTCTACTCCTATTACAGAAAGGGAAAAACATGTAATGAAAAGTATTCTGAATATTCGATGCCTCCTCTCGTTCGCTTCCGTGTCTTCTTATCTCACTCAGTAGCTGGGAGCGGCGTGGACGAGCTTCCAACCCATTCTAGCCCAGCCAGCTTCACGTTCTTGGTACGCTTCCACTTGGGCCTTGGCCCGCTTGGCAGTGGACCCTGGTGGGGTGTGCTAACATTTTGACTCTCCAAGATTCTTCGAATGACTTACAATTTGGAATGGAGGAAGTCACCAGATTTGGTTTTAGTTAACTGCAAAGGAAAATAATCACCACAATTACTGTACAAATGTATCTGACACTTCCTTTCTGCTACTTTCCAGAATTCAGACGTCCATCGAGTTTTCTTGCCAGAATTGTTTATGGAGCATTTAAAACCTTAGCTGCTAACCTTAACACCGTTATCAAGCTTGATCATATTCCCAATTTAAATTAAAGAACTTAAATTAAAGAACAGCTACAGTCAATTGCCATAAACTGTAAGAAATTGAATTCAGTACACGACAAATCACCTTTAGAGCATCATGCAAACTTTAATGCAGTTCTTTGAGTGTCAAAGACAAGAAGTACCGTTTATCCCTCAGAAACCCCTTTCACATCTGACAGAGCATGATTCGGCCAAACAGCAATGCTGGAGCAAAAATCCCCAAAGCTCTAAGCGGCGATCTCAGCAGACAACCAACTTGTAACCGAGTCCATGGAAGAAGCTATCTTTTTCTTTCTCCTACAGAAAGCACCAAAACAACCTACAACTTTCAGGGAACACACTTCCTTCGAAATATAAAAAACTTGGTCTTCTCTCAGGGTAGCAAAAATGCCAACGCTGGATCAGTTATTTGGCAAGAAATTCCAAGCCATCGTGCATGTAGTAAATCTTCAGTAAATATAAGTTGCAGGGGAGAGTTATCTCCGTATTCAGTTGCATGTACTGATTAGTGCCTCGTTACCTGAATTAAACACCTCAGATGGAGGTTGGAGCTATGAATCAAGACTGCGGATTTGGATGGCAGCCATGCAAAGTAGCAAAGGCCGAGTGGAGAGTGCCATCGCATTCTACATTGTCAGGACTCTGGGTCACTGCGAACCTTCCGACCCATGTCAGCACATTGGTACTCACCTGCGCTACACCAAATCACTTTTCTTGGACGATGGCATGGACAAATTATCATGAATCTATGATTCATATTCTAATAAGTAAGATTAGTCTCTGTATTGTTATTCAGCATGTGCATGTCTATAAACCATAGCCACATAAGAAAAAAAATTATTACATAGATGAGATGAGATGACAGAAGCAAAGGGGGACAAGGCTCACCAAAAAGAGAGATGTGATGAAGCTTAGGCCTATCCGTGAATACATAAAAAAATGAATCATTTTTAATCAATCTTGCAATGGTCTTCAGATGCTGAAATTAAAAAACACATTCCTATGTGAATACATAAAAAATGAATCATTTTTAATTAATCTTAAATGGCCTATGGTCCATGTGTTAAAAGGTAATGTATTAGTTCATCTGATTTCAGTATGTATGAAAAAAAAAAGCACATGCAGACATGCTTCTGTTCTAATGCCAAACACCATTGTGGATCATTTATCTAAAAAACAAGGTTGAATAATCAAATGATGCTAATACTTTCAGGTATAAACAACGTTAATTTATATTGGTTATACCTTCAACAACCCAATGGATCCCTGCAGGCAAATCCTCCCAAATCTAGCACAGGACAAAATCATATCAGTGAATTAAATCGAAGTAGAAAGCCTAAATCTCCAAGAACAGATGAGAAAATTATATATACCTAAGCAGCATATGACGTTCAAGCCTGATGGAATAGAACACCGCTGGAATAATGGAGTGGAGCGCAACAAGCCGAGCGGCCAGTCGAGCGGGGCCAGGGCGCCGGGCCGGCCAGCCGGCCACCGCTGGAGCGCTGGGGCTGGGCAGTGGCCGGGGAGATGGCAGCGCCACTTGGTGTAGGACGCGTCGTATCGCGGGTACCCGGCGCCACCGCCGCTGAGGATCCATGGGATGGTCCTGCCCTCGCCGGGCTCCCCGCGAGGAGCCGCCCCGCCCCTCAGGTCCGGCCCGCCCGCCGCGGGAGTCCGGCCACGAGCCCGCAACTACTGATTAGGAAAGGACGATGCGGACGACGAGGCGGACTCGCAGCGGCTGGGCGGGATGCGACAAGTCGGGTGGACTGCGGCAGTCGGGCAGGGTGCTGTGGATCGAGGACGGGACGACCAAGATGCGGACGGCGAGGCAGACTTGCGGAGGCCGGACTGGATGGGGGCCGTCACCGAACTACGCTCCGTGGGCGGCGAAGAGAGCGGTGGCGGGGGGCGCTGTGGGCAGCGGCCTGGGTGGCGGTCGGGCTTCTCTCGGGCAGCGCAGCGCGATGCGGTGAGCAGGGCTTGGGGGCGCGGGGTGGGATGGAACGGAGATTGGGGTCGGACGCGGGAAGTCGGGCGATTCCTTGCGGGCGTGCGAAGGAGTGTGTGGACGATTCTTTTTTTGAGTGGAGTATTCCCGCGCGATGAAGATGAAATTTATAGAGGTTTAAATTTTAATCTCATCAAATTTTATTAACAATTACATGTGCTATATTAGCATGTTCATTCGAAATCATTTTTTATATCCTAGAATTTAATATATTGCTATCAGCGAAAGAAAAGAAACAAAAAGAAAAATAGGCCCAATACCTTTTAGCCCAAAATGAGATATAGGCCCAATACCTTCCAATAGGCCCAGCTGGAACTTCGGTTGATATCAGCCGTCCATCTATTGATCCGATGGTTGAGAATCATTGCCCAACCCCTAGTATGTACACCACATGCACGGGAGCACACCTTATCTCTTTCTCGGTCTTCGCTTTCCAGGCTCACCCTCTCGACGCCGACGCCGCTACCTACTGCTCCCCGTGACTCTCTTCAACTCCTCCCGGCGATTATTCAAAAAAAAAAACCTCCCCCGGCGTGGCATGGCCGCGGCCCCTTCCTTCTCCTGTGTCGGCGCGGTGGACGACAGAGGCAGCGGAGCAGTAGCCATAGACCAGCAGCAGGCCGTGGGGAGGAAGGAGCAGGGAGATCGGTGGTGGCCATGGAGCTCGAGCTCTGGCGGCGGGTGGCCAGCTGGGCGCGTTCGGGCGAAGCTGTCCGCGGCAAATCGGCGAGGACGGCCTCGAATCGGCGGCAAGGAGCGGAGGGGCCGCGTCCGGCGGTGCAGGGTCTTTTTCGCGCGGCAGCCCACGGCGTCCAGCGCCGACGCCGGCTGCGCGCGGAGGACCTCGAGGCCGAAGCGCGAGGCAGGGGCAGCGGCTGCCGGCTCCGGCTCTAGCGTGGCGATGGAGGAAGGTGCGGCGGCGGTATCCCTGCTTCTCCTCCTCCTTCTCCTTCGCTTTATGGGGAAGAGATCGGACTTTTCAAATGCGGATGTGCATCAGTGAACGTGGGTAGTAGTGCTCTGAGGCAATGCATGGTGCGGGTAGGTGAAGTGCAAGCGTTGGGGAGGGCGGCGTCAAATCGCTGGGTAGTGGAGGAGGCGGACGGAGTCATGCGTTTCGGTGAGCAGTTGCAGGTGACGTGGCTTCACCACGCCGCGAAACTCCTAGTGGGGATTCCCTACATAGGTGTAGTAGATTACCCGCCCCACCACCCTCATCCCCGGTGGTCTTCTTCTGCGCACCCCGGTCGAGGCCGGTGCGGATCTGCTCGTGGAGGCGGGCGCGTGTGGCCGAGACCCGCGAGCCCCGAAGCCGATGAAAGACGGGGCGGCGCCCAGGTGGTGGCGTGAGGCGGCACGGCTGTTGTAGCCTCGCGGTGGCGAACCATGGGCGGCGGCGACGCGATCGTCGGCCCGGCGGGCGGCGACTCGAGGATGCGCGAGCGGGAAGCGTACGCCGGCTCGTTGAAGCGCTACGGATGTGTGGACCGGTCGGCCGCGAGTCTTGCCAAGAACGCCACGCCGGTTTTCAGCAGCGTCGGCGGTTGCCGAAGGTGGGCTACTGGCGCTCGGCGCCAGCAACGGGCGCAGGCGATGGCCGGCGGCCGGCGAAATGCGGCCGAGCGGCTCGGCGTCTAGATGCTGTGCACGAGGTTTGCCTCGGACTTCCGCGAATCCATGAGGTCGGATTTGGATGTTTTGATTCCTGTGTCGCGGTGTGAGAGAGATCGAATCCAAAGGATTGAATCCTCCGTTTCTCCTACGCGTTGCCAAAGGGGCGCTGACGTTAGCAATTCCTATGGGATGGATTCCTCCGTTTCACCTCTACTCCACCCGTGATCCAAAGGGGATGTAAAAAGTTAAGCCACAGCCATCCAGCTAAACTTCTTTGCCCCTCCAGACCATTCCATCCACTTTTCCATCTAACGGTGTCAAACTACTGCATAAAAAGTCCAAAGCGACCCTAGGTCTAAACACCACTCAAAAAAACCCACACGGAGGCTCTAACCTACCGCCCTGGTCAGCAGCGGGCCATGGCGAGCAGACCGGAGGTGCCGTTTCTTCGCAACTTTTTGTGGGGCCACGACAGGATCAGCCTCATCCTTGCTGCCTGCGCGGTTTGCCATGGCGTCTGCTCGACGCCGGTGTTGGACCGAGCCCGTTCACGACCAAGCCAGCACCCGTGGCACGCTCGTCAGCGCACATCATCACCGTCGTCGTGCGATTTGCCTCGAGACACCATCACCGCACCCTGCTCGCACTGCCGCCACCAGAGCACCTGCTTGTTGGCGGTCGTTATCGACTATTTTATACCGCCAACTTATGTCTTTTTTTCGGGAAACTTGTAAACCTATGACACGTATACCTTTACTATTGACTTAGTTCCAGCTTGTATTCCGAGAAATGTGTTTTGCAGGACTTATCCACGGAATCAGGTGAAAAGACGCGAAGAAAGCGCATAGCGGAAACACGCCTTTTACAAATGCGCTACAAGAAAAGACACTTCGGGAGCGAACGGACCGAAGCACCCTCAAGGCCCGTGTCCGGGCCCAATACGCAACCAACCAACTGCGAAGGCGGTCGCGAACGGGGCCGGCCGGGTTCGGCCGAACCACCGATCCTGCCGGACCCACGGTGCGCCTCGTGCCGACCTTTCTCAAGGCGGTGCCATTAATGCCCCTAGAGGCGGTTGGATGGGGTGCTTACCACTACTACATTAAATCTTTTACAAGGCACTTGCCTTTTTTTTAACCGTGGCGGTTATTTAAAAACGCCACCATTAATCGAGGCCAAACAAGCCGGCCGCCGGGGTAAAAACCGCCCACGATTAATAGATTAACCACGGCGGGTTTTGTAAAATAACCGCCCGCGGTTAATGAATATTAACCGTGGCGGTCCGTTACAAAAACCGCCCGCGGTTATTCTAAAAACCCGCCATGGTTAATAATGGGCCAAGAACCCGGCCCATTTAAGCCCGATAACGCGCTCCCAAGATATAAACAAGCCATTAGGGTTTCTTCCCAACACTCTCTCCCTCTCTCATTCTAGCTCCCTCCCGGCCCGATAACACACTCAAGATCTCGTTGTTCCCCTCCCCTTCCCATCTCGTCCCACCACGGCGGCACCCCCCCCTACCGGCCCGACGACGGGCGAAGTCTGGCGAAAGGTGGCGGGCGACGCGAAGCACGGAGCAGGCCCGGCCGGCGGCGGCGGCGCGCGGGCGGAGCGGGACGACGCGCGGCGGTGGGCGGATCCGCGGCCTCCCGCGCTCGGCGACCGGCGCCGCTTCGGTGGCCCGTCGGTGCTCAGATGACCCGGCGGCACGAGGGGACCCGGCGGGCGCGAGGTGGCCCGGCGCGAGGTGGCTGGGGCGGCGCGCATGGCTCTCCTCTCCGGCGGGCCGTGGCTTCTCTTCTGGCGGCCCTTCTCTTTTCCCGGCGTAGCTCCTCCACCGGCGTGGATCCGGGCACGAGGAGGCTGGATCCGGTGCTCCTCCCCTCCCTCCCCCTTCTCTCTAGCGGCGGACGGATCCGATGGCGAAAACCCCAAGCGGCGGCGGGTCCCTCCTTCCTCCGGCGACGGCGGTCCTCCCTCTCCTTCATCCGATGCCGGCCTCCAGACTTCTCCTCCCGGCTCCCCCACGGCACGGCCTCGCGGGGCGGCACCGCGGATCCGCGGCCGGCCCGAATCCGGGCCATGAGGGTTTCGATTGGGCTTTTTTTTTTTTTTTCGATTAACCGTGGGGGTTTTTTATAAAAACCGCCACGTTAATATTTACCATGGCGATTTTGAGGCTCGAAAACCGCCACGGTTAATCGCCCGATTAACCGTGACCTTTGCTTGGAGGTGGTTACGAAAAACCACCACGGAAAATTAATAAAAGCGCCACGGAAAAGATTTAATGTAGTAGTGTACCTTATTAAGCACCAAAACCGACCTCTCCTTAGTATAAATAAGAGGGTAGAGCTCCTCCTCAAAGTAGAGCACACACCTTTGAGCTACTACCTCTCCACTTGTATTTTCTTTAGTTCTAGATTTTGTTTGTGAGCAAGGTTGAGCTTCAAAGAGGGCTTGTCTCCTTGGAAGGATCTTCTTGGTAATATACTATGGAGTTCTCTTTCAAGTTCAAGTTCTTTTTATTCATATTGCAATGTATATGAACTAGAGTATAGCTATCTTCATGTTATATTCGTAGGATGTGAACTAGACTATAGTTGATATGCTATGATATTAACATGACTAACTTTATGCTAATTGCTCATATGTTGTTCTTGGAGAGTTGTAGAGTTATGTTTAGGGTGATGGTTTGGTGTACCTTCGAGTTTGCCTTTATCCTTGCTTGTCGATCTGTAGGGTCGGAGTCTCAGGGGGATATATAGGTAGTTTTCTATACACATGGGCATGGTGCTCAAGTCTATAGGAACCATCGAGAGATGGCGAAGATCCCACGGTAGTGAGGTAGGTGGCGGTGGTGACGACCACATCCGGCCCTTTGCACTCCTCCACGCTCGGGTGTTGAGTTGGAGTTCATAAAGTCTCTATCGGCCGGCCGGACCAGTACTGCGAGGATCTCCCTAGCATCTTGACTTAGTTCTATTCCCTGTTCATTTACTTCATATGATTACTAATGTTCTATGCATATGCTTTATTAGAATTGCACGCTCATCGTAGGAATATTCTTTTATTCTTTCTTTTATCCTTATCCTTTTAGTAGCTCAAAGTGTGTTCTTGCTATCCTTGAATATCATTCTTACCCCTGTACTAGACTAATGGTTATTCATGTATACATTGTGGGCTATCATCATCATTGTGCTAGACTTTACACAAACCCGCCTTCCTTTGGGAAAATATAAATAACGATACCACGAATACTCCGGGTGAAATGCTACAATGATAGATCCGTGAGCTTGCGGATTGACTTCACGTAACCATTGATTCTATCTAAGTATTTCTAGAGTAATCATCCTGAGTGGATCCAAAGTCTACTCTTGGTGGTTGCGCTAAGAAATACCAACAGGAAGATCACGGGACCCGCTAGATGCTCCCTTGAACCGCTGCACACCAATTGGGATGCGTAGCGCGGCAGAAAGCCCGCGGCGCGCCGCCGCAACAAAGAAGTCGTCGAACACGGCCGCATAGGCGAGCTCGTCCGTCCGCGGCCGGCGCCCCAATCGCCGCGGCACGGCACGCGAAGCTCGGATTGCCGCGGCGGCCATGCCGTGGTACGCCCGGAACGCTACGAGCCGAGGAGCGAGGTCCATGTGACGATGTCCCGGTGTGGCATTTCATCGAACGAGGGCCCACGGGCCGCGCCCGGCGTGGAGGCGACTCGTAGGTGTCGGCGTGGGGCAAGCGACTCCGCCGCCCATCGTGGGCCGCGCATGGGCTACCACCGCCCCCACCACCGTGGCAGGCACACGAGGCAAGCTCCGCCGCGGCCACCGTGGCCCGTCGCGCCTGAGGCGAGCTGCGGCGGCCACGCGCGGGCGAGCTCCGCCCGGCCCACCGTGGTGGCACACGGCTACCTCTACCCCGGCCACCGCACAGCGCGGGGCGGGCGCTCCGCCCAGGCCCGCCGTGGCGGTGCGGGCGAGCTCCGCTCCCGCCATGGAAATTGCTTGAAGAGCCCGGAGGCGCCGCTTTTCTTGAGGTGGAAGGTGTTGGGGTCGGCGGCGGCTTGGCCCCATTAGGCGGAGAGAGAAATAAGCAAGAGGATGGGTCATGAGAGAAGGGTATTTTGGACGTTTTCACTGGCCGGGCCCACGTGTCGGGGATGGCAAACAGCAAAAATCAGACGTAACATGGACGGAACGGCACGGGAGGCAAAGAAGTTTAGGTGGATGGCACTAGGGTGCGGCTCAACTTTTTAGTGGCATGTGGAAACGACCATCTTTTTTAATGGTACACACGTAAAACTCTCTTCCTTTTTGTATGTTTTAGTTGTGTACGTAAGATAAGATTATGTTTCGTACAATTTCTATATCTAGTGTTAATTTGTTTTAGATGTCCCGACCTGTAAAAGTAACTAGGTGGATTCCCCGCACGTTGCCGCGGGTATGAAGGGGAATGCGATCCTTTAGTGTGGTATATGATCATTGAGGGAGAAATATTCTTTCATTTCTCTTATTCTTCATAATTTTGGTTGGAAATGTTAATGGAAATCAATGGTCCATCTTCAGTAAAGCCTAACAAAAGCCCATTGTTCAAATGCATATATTTTGATAAAGAAAATACATCTATATGATATATGACAAATGGAAGGCGTCTAGTTACTCACATAGAACCTGTAAAAACATTATTCCGCAGCTTCTCAGGTGCTGTCTCCGCTACAATTGTAGTTTAAATTTTGTAAAAAAAAATGCACACATATACATAGAATAGTACTCCAACAGATCGGCTTCAGTTTTGGGACCTGCACGTAAACCACCACACGCCTTTACCCTTCCGTTCTTCCATCAAATAATACATGTTTTAAATGGAGAAATACAATAAAAAACGTGTCAATATTGAAGACAATTAGTACCATTGCCGAGTCTCTACTACTACCAAAGAAGCTTTTCAATCAAATCAACAAAATTAATCAACTGAATCAGACAATTAGTAACCAAACTCTATCAAAGAAGACAATTAGTACCGCATGCTGTCCTAAGGCCGGGACATTGGGCGTCTTGTTGGGCCGTATCTGGAAGGCCGCGGCCCAGTCCTAGGCGCCAGGCCTATCACGCCCTCTATCGTCTATAGCACAAAAAGGAGGGAAGCAGCGCTACGCCACCGCTGTCGTCTTCAACCTCACGCCGCCCTCTAACACACGCCAGCTCCGCCGCTTCGGGGTGTAGGGAAGTGGTGCCCAGGCACATCCTCGTCGAGATTAGGCGTCAGGCGAGTGAACGGCCACCGGGGTTGGAGATAGGCACTCTACCACTACCCAGCAGCGATGGAGGCGAGCGCGGCGAGCTAGCCATCGTGGGCGAAGTTCTGCAGGCATCGTGCCGATGAACGCGCGGGCCGAAGCAGCACCGCTGAGTGTGGTAGAGCCGAGCGGAGGTGATGTTGAGCCCCAGACGCCCATCTTCTCCTATTGTAAGCGATCCCGTCAAGGACGTTGCAACAGCGAGCTGGGAGAAGCTCGACAGAGGAGGTGCGACGCAGTGAGGCTCTGCCGAGTGCAAGCGGAGCAGGGCATGGCACAGGCGGAGCGGGGTGGCCGGCGAGGATAGCATAGCCAGACCAGAGCTATTTATCGATTACAGCGAGGAGGTGAGGACCTTTCGTTTCCTTCTACAGTGGCAATTCATTTTAGGTGCGTCGGTTATGGCAGAGGAATCGATGTCGCGTTTTGCGGCGGGGGTGGGGGTGGGGGCGCTGGAGGACGGGGTGGGATCTGACATGGCTCATGGGAAGCCAGAGAAATAGCTCACTGGGGTTAATCATATAGGAGATATAGATGACAAAAATTTATGATGTCTTTTTCAAACATAAGTTATAGTGCTACGTATCACCTCACAAATTTGAAATTAAAAATTAACTTGAACATGAAGAAAAAAAGAAACCGTTTATTGAAAGTAAATTGGACCAACTGATACTACATAGGGAGTAAATAATCCAAATGAAATGTTAGTTTAGTAAGTTATCTAGACATCGTCCATACTTAGAGGAGTAATTTGGACTTTTACTTAACTAAAAGGTTTCATTAAATTTCAAAGGTTATTGTTAAAAGGCTACCCTGAATCGTAAGAATTGGTGGCAAAAGTTCATAGTTGAAATGGGATATAATCTAACGTTCACATAACTGATTGTAATTGCGTTGGCTGATAACTTGCAGTGGATATATATATATATATATATATATATATATATATATATATATATATATATGCACTTTCTATACACCTGTGTAATTACACCCATATTCAAAAAACTACATTGTGTATGTGTTCATACTTGTTTATTGGTTTGAGTATGTTTAGATACTCATAATAAGATACTCTAGATCTTACTACGAAAAAAAAAATTTCGATGGAACCCATATTTTTTTAATATATTACATAAAATGCCACTACTTCTTTATATAAAAAAAGTATATCCATATACTCAAAGTATGAATGCATACTTAATGTATATACTACCATAGATGGTCTAGTATGATCATATACTTCATCCACATGCACTTCGTTCGGGTCATATATACCATAAATCTTGAGATATACACATGGGTGTAACTAGAAAAAATTTACCATATATATATATATATATATATATATGTATATATATATATATATATATATATCATGCTACTCCACTACAAAACTTTTGAATTATAGTAAGGAATTTACAAAACTGATTTAAGATGAGTCACAAGCAATTTGAACCGAAATAGGAGTTAAATTACTTTGACTCAAATTGTCTTGACGTTTTGTAAAGCAATACTACAAAGAACTCGATAATGATTGCTCTGGTACCCACTATAGCGTAACCTCCTAAATTATAGGGCCCCATCCGTCGTCATTGTTCAAAAGGCCTCGACGAATGTCGTGCGATATACACCCAATAACTTAAGAAGTCCTGTCGGGTGTCCTCGGGAATCCCGAATCATCCACTTTTCTTCCGAAAGCGGGATCACATTACGAGAGGCATTGCGAAGATTACAACAGCTTATACAAATAATTATACATCGAGTAAAGTACGGAAGGATTACATAACTCAAGTTTACAAACCATTTGTTCAAACTAATAAACTTAAGTAGCATTATTACAAACCATACTAGTGGAAAGTAGCATTAATAACTTTATACAAAGCATAAAACTGTAGAGCCCCCGCCCAAGGGTCACACCAACTACTGTCGTCATCCACCGAACACCGTCATGTAGCAGAGGACCGAAACACACCCTGCTCATGACCTTCTCCCCGCAACAAGGGTCAAAGAACCCTAAGTGCGGGAGTACTCAACAAGACTTAACCGACTAGGAAAGAGGAGAAAACTCGGGAATGCCGGCTTAGGGATTCAAGGAAAGGCTTTAGCAAGTATCAGGGACTCTTTTGCAGAAAAACTTATTAATAGTGAATCCTTAGTTTCAATATTTTAACCAACATCTAACTCATCTTAGTTATTAATAGAATCTAAGTGTTCCTACACTAAATCAAACACTTCTTAATCATTTCACCTTCCTTTCATAACTTTCATCATTCCATAAATTAACTACGATGTCCGGGCGAAGACCGGGTCTCCTTCTCCGAGAAGCAACGGCGATTCAAATCGATTATCACCCAGCTGGGGATTCCTTACCACACAACATATGTAGAACTTAAGCTTGCATATGTCAACCCACTTAAGCTTGCATATGTCAACCCTCACTTGGATCGTCCAAAATGGGAAAGGGTCTGGCGCCACACGAGAGCACAGTACCCCACCTCGCCCGGCTCATTGCTCGATGGGTACACGCTACTCCCGCCATCTCTCCACACCCAGTGCGCAATTGTTCATTCCCGATTTGGCACACCCTCAAGATCGGGTTTACCGGAGTATGTGGCTAGTACTTGCAAAGTCCCGACCTTACTGAGCCAAACAACGGACGGTCCTTAACTGACACAGACGAGACAAGCTCGACCGGGGGAAAAACCCATGTCGGTGAGAAGATCTCATGTTTGGTTTTGGCTAATTAGTGACACCTAAGGACTAATCTCTCAATGCTAAGTGTTTGACATGATTGGAGATTGGTCGGGCCGGAGTTGATGCATTGTGATCATGGAGGATGGATCGAGGTGATCCAAAAGTTGATCAAGCATGCAACTCGGTGGAGTTTCGGAGATCAAAGGTCCCAAGGCAAAGGTATAACCATAGGGCTTTTGGTTTCACACTCAAGACACCATAGAGGGTGTGAGTGATTATAGGATCGATAAGCCGTACTATAAAGAGGGAAAAACTTTCGTACATATCGATCCTCACGTGCCTTTAGGTTCAAGTCTCATATGCATGCATTCTAACCTAAAGTGCTAACTCCGTCCTTGTCGAAAATGGTTTTGAAAATGCTAACACATGGTGTCGAGGTGTTCTTCGGCGTGTCGACAACAAGAAACAAGTGACGAAAGTCGGTTTGGATCAAAGGCGAAGGAACGGCGGCGAAAACGATTTTAAGATTTCGCAGCTCTTCGGCGTGGCCGGACGCACCGGCCGGAGCGGTCAAATGTGACCGGATGCTCCGGTGAGTCGTCTGGCGAGAGCATGTTTCCGTGGTCGGGCGTCGACGGGTGACCGGGCGCCGTCGACCGGGAAGCATCCGGTGCTGACCGGACGCATCGATCGGATGCGCGACCCGGGGCGCACGGAGGCAGGGGGTCAGCGGGTCGGTTTGGCTTGTCGGTTGTGACCGGACCCACCGACCGGACTCACTGG
Organism: Hyparrhenia diplandra; assembly: GCA_015847255.1. Taxonomy (NCBI): domain Eukaryota; kingdom Viridiplantae; phylum Streptophyta; class Magnoliopsida; order Poales; family Poaceae; genus Hyparrhenia; species Hyparrhenia diplandra. Next base: position 339,360 of record JADLZK010011992.1, on the reverse strand, counting down.
TGAGTCCGGTCAGTGCTTCCGGTCAGGCCGCAGAAAGCGTGGCTTTCACCCTTTCCACCAAATTTCGTGGTGTGGCCTATATATACCACCATGGCTGCTCCTTGCTCTCTCTCTTGGTCATTTGAATCACTCCTAACATCTTTGAGAAAGCAAGCAAGCCTCCCTCCTCTCTCATTCTTGATTTGAGCTTCATTCTTGAGAGAAGAGTTGATCCAAGTGCATTGCATCGAGTTCTTGCATCTAGAGGCACTTGGGGATCGTTGTGAGACGGTGGATTTCCCGTTTTTCTTGGAGGCACCGCTCCTAGCCGGCTTGGTGGATTGGTGGAGGCGTTGGCAAGAGAAGGTGATTGTTCTTGGCCACCTCCGGTTGATTTGTGAGAGGATTACGCACTCCTCGTCGGGAAGACAAAGTGCAAGGAATACATTGCTCGTGCTTTGGGTACCACACTTGTTGAGTGGTGTGTTGAGGCTAGCAAGGGCACCGCCTAGCTCAAACACCATCCTTGTGTTATCGGCACAACCGGAGACTAGCTTGTCGGTGTACAAGTGAACTCCGGGTGAACAAATCGACTTGTTCATTGTCTTCGTGTGTGGATCATCACCATCGAGTGGTTGATTGTTCATCTACATCCCTGTGATTGGTTCATAGCCTCTACAAGTCGATATAACAAGTTTCTCACACTTGCTTTACTCTCTAGTTTACCTTGAATAGAGAGCTAGCACTTGCTTGTGTAGGTTGTTCTTGCTAGCATTAGGACCATATTAGGATTGCTCATTAGCTAGAATAGTGACATAGACTTTGTGTGGACTAGAGATCATAGAAATATTTAGTCTTGTCACTAGAAGGCTTGCAAGACCACTAGAGCTAAGCAAAAAACCGCTTTATGCCATGTTTTATACTAATCGGTTTGTTTAGTTGAGCTTGTAGAAAATTTTTATAGGCTATTCACCCCCCTCTAGCCATCTAGGACCTTACATCGGCTTAACCACCAGAACGATATCCCATGTCCCGTCCGGTCTCAGATTAAACATTACTCCTCATTAACCACCAAGTTATGCCATCATCAACATATAAAACATTTTTGACGAAAAAGCTTAACTAATAAAGCATGGCTAAGCATAACTAGGCATTTTCAATAAAAACAGGTTAACAAGGAAGATATTCAGACAATCAAGGTTGGTAATGCATCAATTAGGTTATCACTCAACTTCTAATTACTTAATGCACATATCATTAATCATAAGTGATATAAAGCTTTATAAAACTCAAGGAAGGGTTTAAATGCATCCAGGGCTTTACCTTCGTTGACGATGCAGTCAGGCTCTGGATCTGTTCTGTAAATATCAAACCCGACCTCCACCGATGGGTGAACCTCCTCATGAACTTGCTCGGCGATCACACTATCACTTTCGTGCACTACACGAGACAATAAGTCATGCTTCAACATGATGTCATATGAAATATGATGATGGATGATGCATGTAATGATAAACAACTTGAGTACAAATTTCCTTCACGATAAAGTTACAATCTAGCAAAACCAACTTGTTGAACTACTTATATTACTAAAGGAGTTCTCAAGGACCATTTGAGGGTTTATGATCCAAGATTCACAATCAACCCAAAATGTCACACAAAGCCTATAGGGATTATCTTTTAATTAAACTAATTATTTTAAGTGCCATTAGGATTCTTTAATTGCAAGTTAAGGATGGAATTAAACTACCATTAACCCGATCGGAGACATCATTAAAGTTAAGCTAAGCCATTAAGCTATTTCATAGTTATGCTAATCAAGATTGTTAAGCACTAATCATCTCATTTAACAATTAATGAATTACTTAATAATTAAGAAATAAATCAACTTTCTCCGTTGACCCCAAAAATTTTTATATAGGTAGATCATGTCATAAAAACAAAGACAAAACAAATTTCATGACCTTTGGACATTTATTTTATTCTCTAAAATTCATGGAAGGTCATTTATTAATTAAAAAGCTAATTTTTATTTGTGCAAAAAGTACTCAAAATTCAAGTTTCATATTTTTTCCTAAGTAACACATCATAAAAAGGAGACACAAAAATTTTCATAATTTTTGGAGCTATATTTAAATTTCTACAAATTATCAAAGAATCAAGCATTATTCATCATTTTGAATAAAAAGGAAAAACGATTTCCCCTCTCTCTACACATCAGATAGGCGGGGCACATTGGTCGAGCACACGGTGCCTCCAGCGCTGACCCGCCACCTTTGACCAGGTGAAATCTCGCCGGCCGACGAGAGTTCCCGGCGACGCGGCTAGGACCAACGTGACCCTCACGACCTCGCGCACTCATCGGCACCTCAAACCCACCCCCATGATCACTGTAGCAACCTTGCCGGCGGCTATGGTAGACACAGCGGCGTGGCGGACAACGGCAAGGCTCGTCAGAACATTCTCCGACGATGGCAAGACTACCCACGGGACCAGCGCGCCGTTCGGGTGACTCGAAATGTACCACTAATCGAAACTAAACCGGCCCTACTCGAGCACGGCAACGCGTGCGTGGGCGCGGACGCGGTGGAAACTCGCCGGCGACGGCGTTAAGGCAACAACAATGCGGAAAGAAGTAAACAGAGGGCTGGACAATGGCGGTAGCTTACCCGACTTAAACCGACTAGATGGTTGGGTCGAGACGGGGGCGGAGCTGGTTGAACGGCGGCGATGGCGGCTGCGGTGGCGGGCTCTGAGGCAACAACGACGTTCCAATCATGCAAGGTTTTATATGGTGGGCGAGCGAACGAGCGGGCGACACGAACGACTTCCAAAGCCATCGCGAAGCGAGGTGGCGGTCGTGGCGCGCCTCGAAGCTGGTCGAAGGCCACGGCGGCGAGCCGCCGGCCCGCTTGCTCTGTTTCTTCCCCCTTTCTCTTTGCAGCTCCCAAAACCTAGCATTGAATTTTGCAAATTACTTTCAAATTTTGAATAGAAGTTGACAATCTGTAAAAAGAAAGTTGCTCAACTTTTCAAATTCTACAAGATTGCTTTTTGAACAATTTTCATATTCGGCCTAGAGTTTGAAATTTGAATGTGGGGGCAAATTTAGGGTTTTAAAATCAAAATTACTTTTAAATTTATATGGAAACTTCAAAAACTCAAAAACCAAAATTGTACATCTTAAAAGATCTACACTTTTGCTTTTGGAACCAACCTCAAATTACGTATAATTTTAAATTAGAGAAAAGGGGGTAAAAGAGGGTGAAAAGGTTAGGGTTTTCATACATGAAATAATACACAATTCAACACACTTTTACACTAAAGGCCAAACAACACTATAAATTAAACTCGATTTTAGTGAATGCACATCAAGATGAGCTAATCATGAATGCTTTATAGTGCATATGATGACATGGCCAGTTTTAATTGATGCTTAACACCAGGGGTGTTACATCGACATCTTCCTCGTCCACCCCTCCGCGCCCAGCCCATCGTCCTCTTTTCCCCCCTTTGCCCCCCGCCTTCCACCCTGGGGATGGCTCATTGGAGCACTCCAAAGCCCGACATTGGGCGGGCGAGGACTCGAGGTGGAGGGGTCACCGGTGAGCTTCCCGACCTCTTACCGAGCGGTTCATGCGGGGTCGCGGGTTCGGGCGTCACCCTCCGTCGATGGCTCTCGCGGTGGTGGCGCCGTTCTTGGCCCGGGCAGCGACCCCTAGTTACGCCTCCTATCATCGATGGAGGTGCGCATGGCAACGCTCTGGCGCGAGGCATGGTGCACGGGTGGTGTGCTGCCCGCGGGACTCACGGCGCCGGGCGGCGTCTGAGCTTCGTGCCGCGGCCTACCCGGCCTAGCTTGTGGAGGGCGCATCCCCACCCATCGGCGCATCTCAGTTCGGACGCCGATGGCGATGATGGAGGGCACGCCCGCCCGCCCGCGCCCGGCTCCGGCGGCCCTACCGGTTGCTTCCCGATGGATCTTCACGGGAAGTGTTTCAAGCGGTCTCTCCACCGCCTGGGTGGCAACACTGCTGCCTCGGCGCAAGGGGTTACGGCACCACACCGCGGCGCAGCGGCGGAGGAAGCGCCTTCTCCCGGCTCGGCGCTTTTGGTGCCCCTAACGCCGCCGGCCCGGATTCTCGGGACAACCGCCGCGTGCCGTGGGCGTTAGCGCCGCAGCGGTTAAAGCGACACCTGGTGTGGTTGCTAATGTGTGCAGTGCGTCTTCACGTGGCGACAAAAGGTGTAGGCGGCGGAGGCGTCGTCGACGTCGAACGCGGGACGACATTGCGGCGGCAACGGTTGTCGCCATCGACGCTAATGGTCGTGCAGCCGGGCCGACCATATGCCCGCTGGACCCCTGCGTGGGGTTCTTGTGCTATGCTTCCACGAGCATGACACGCTTTGCGGAGGCGATGTCGCGGGGGATGGTCCGCCCACATCGGTTATCTCCTTCGACCCGATCTTTGGAGGAGCTACTAGCCGCCACGTCCGTCACGAGCAGCTGGCGAGACCGGACCCCGAGGGCTCGTGGAGCCGTCCCCCATGGCTTCTCTGATCCTCTCGCCTCGGCCGTCGGCGCCGGGCCCCGCGCGGCTCACGCCTCCTTGGCGGGTCGGGCCAACGTCGTGATTGGCGTTGGGGGCGCACCCGGGGTTCGCGGGGCACGCCGGTCACCTCGCCTCGGCCGTAGGCACGGGAGGGCCGACGGAGCTCACAACTCCTCGGGTTGGTCAACTTTGACGTCGAGCTCGGCGATGAGATGCCCACGCGCATGAAGCGCATCTCCACCCGTCACGCATCTCTGTTCCGGATGTCGATGGCGGTGATGGAGGGCACGCCCGCCCGCCCCGCACCGCCTCGCACGGTTCTGGATGAGGTGCGGGCCGGCGGAACCGCCCCTAATTGCCTCTCCACCACCACGCCGGAGGTCAAGAAGCGGGAGGCCCTTGCCAATCAGGTGCAAGAGTAGAAGGATAGCCGCCCACCCGTTGGCTCACATCTGGGCCTCCCGGTGGGGCGTGGTACTTCTCGACCAGCGGTTTGGCATCGCGCCACCGGCCAACTCGGGTTCACCTGCGCCCAAAAGTATACTCGGCGCGTTGCGTTCGGGGACTTTGTCGTCGAGCCAGGTGGAGTCACTTGGCCCGGCGTTTCTAGCGTCGACGGGCGTGCGTGGCAACTCTTCCTCGAAGACCCATAGGGCGCGGCGATACCCGCACTTTGGTTTTCTCTTTTTATGTAATATCGAACCAGGGAGCAGTACGTTAGGTTGGTCCGGTCGTTACTGTTAGACCACCTATCGCGCTAGAAGCGCGTTGTATATCCTGAAAACTCTTTTCTTCTTAATTGAAATGATACGCAAATCTTTTGCGTATCGAAAAAAAAAAAGATGGAACCTAAGTTGCTGAAGAAGAAAAAAAAGATGGAACCTAAGTTCCTGAAACTGAAAGTAAGTGCTCCACCTGTATCTGAAAAAGGGCCCTTACTTGTGTCTTTGGGTTTTGTGTACATGAACATTTGATTGGTGTCAAAGGCAGGCTTTTTCTTTGATAAACTAGGACTAGTTGCTGTTAGTTTACTACTAGATGTTACAACTAGTTGTGAGGTGGTTAAAGTTCAGGCCTAGTGCAAATTAAGATGTGAAAATAAAATTAGCTTATTTCTTTGTCAAACAGTTCTAATTAATGGCCTAGTAGTACTAAAACTTTACATGAGTGACTAATAATTAGTCATGGCACTAAACCTTTTGAAATTGAGCCCGACTGGTGCTAGAAAAAGTTCAAGGTACCAGCCCACACCAGAATCTTTTTGCAAATTTGACACTTTTTAAAAACAATTTCCGGGAAAAACACGGGTTGACTTTTATTTCCAGAACTAACACATTTGGACGCGCCTTTCCCAAAGGCGCCACAAATACACTCCGACGCGCCTTGCATGGGGCGCGACAAAGCTGCCACCGTGGCCTCGCCGCGCCTTGCTCGGCGGCGTGGCGGATCGGCGCGCCGCCATGCAAGGCGTGTCGGGGTGGCCATCGCCGCGCTTCCGAAGGCGCGTCGGGCGAGGAATACAGCCCGGCGCGCGGCCTTCCCTTTCCTCCCTCCCTCACTTCCCTGCTCGGTGCATTCGAAATTGAGGCGGCGCCGCCGCCTTCGCCGCGCTGCCGCCCTCTTTGCTCCCGACGCCATCCTCCTCATCTCGCCGCCCTCCCTCCCTTCCCTTCACCTCCCCTCCCCATTGTCCTTCTCTCGGCACAAGGAGCATGTAGAGCCCAAGTTAGGGTTTAGGCGGCGGCGCCCCCCATCGGGCCGGCCCGAGGCCCGTCGGTCCTCGCTTCCTCTCTCCGTCACCTACACACCCCCCGTGGAAAGGCTAGGTAATCCCACTTCTCTTTTTTTATTAGTGCTATGTGTTAGGGAAATGAAATTTAGTTAGTTATAGTTAGCTTAGTTAGGGTTAGCGATTTGTTAGTGGCTGGACCATATGGTTAATTTAGTTACTTATTGTTTACGGTTTAGGGTTAGCAATTTTTTTTATTAGTGCTATGTATCAATTTGCTAGTGCTATGTATTAATTTGTTAGTTGATAAATTCTCACAACATTTTTTTGTTACTAGCTCGATGTCTACGTCTGAATATCGGAAAGTAGAGTGGGGACAAAAGAGGGTCGTCCTCCCGAATTGTACCCCGATGTGTCTAGCAAAGATGCCGATGTCCCTCCGGACCTCCCAGTCCCTAACTCGTGACTGTGGAAGGCCGGTCGTTGTGTCCCAGTCTAGGCATCCGGAGACAGCTGCACGTTGCTTCTACGAATGCGACACATTTAATGTAAGTAATTGTTTGGATATTGTAGGTTTTGTCATTTTGTTAATACCTCACTAATATTTATATGTAAATCTGTTTTGTAGGATCATGAGAGGTGCTTCTTTTTTCGGTGGATTAACGGTTCTCATAAGTTTGATCCAAGGTACCTTCGCCCAAGGACCTTTGGAGAAACCGGAAGAAGCGTGAGCACTTCAAGCGGTGGGTTCCACCGCCCCCAACCCTCCGCCGATGACGAAAGGGGGAGAAGGAGATGGGGACATATCGATGATTGGAATCACCGCCACGTTGCCTCTGCGGAGACCGGGCTGTGGTAGACCGTTGGGATGAATTTTCGTGCGGGAACAAGAGCACAAAAAATCCCAATATTCCCAAGTGTTTTTTCAGAGAGCACCTATGGGGTCCCAAGTCTCTTTGGCCAGAGCCAAAAGAAGAGAAGAAGAGAAAGAGGGAAGCGGAGCTAAAATATAGGGCTGACCCTATGTTCTGCAAATGTGGTGTTAAAGCGAACTACGGCCTTGTTCCTTCAGAGCTTGGAATAGGCCACTGGTGCGGCCATATGGTTGACTATGATGAGGTTGGTTGGTTACCGGATTGCAGCACATGACATCAAACTTAATTTTCGCTAACTTATGTGGATTTCTTTTCGTTTAACGAGCACCGTGAAGTGCGGGTGGGAGTCTTATGACGGAGCCATTAAGGTCAAGGAAACAAGGGTACGTATAAGCGGTATTTGGGACGGAAGTTAGGTCTTGGGAATCGGCTTGTGAAAGGCTACTATGAGGATCGTAGACGTGACCGGCGTGAGAAAGCTAGGGAGAGGGGTGTTACTAGCCCCGATTACATTTTCGTTTAGACAATTGTGTGAACATTTGAAGAAAATTGCGGAAGAGAGAAATACATTGCGGAAGGAGGAACAAGAGTACAAGGCCATCAAAGACCTTGAGGATCGGCTATGTTTGAGTTAGTGTCCAAATGACACCCTATTTTGAATTTTTTTTGCAAATAAATTTATGTCGATTCTTATTTGAATGTTTTTGTTCACAGAGATTGGATGCACCGGTGAATGGCTTGTTGATGAGGCTCGTGCGTGGTATATTCGGATGAAGGTGGAGGAAGCACAAAAGAAGGGTCGAGCAGAATCGACAAGCTCATCTCCGAAGCCGAGTTAGTGTGGAAATTGCACCTTATTTTGAAGTGTTTTTCTAAATTAAAATCACGTCGATTCATATTTGAATGTTTTTGTTCACGGAGATTGGATGCCACATTGATTGGCCTGCGGATGTGGCTCGTCGCGCTGCATATTCGGATGAAGGTGGAGGAAGCACAAAAGAAGGCTATTGCTTAAATCGATAAGCTCATCTCCGAAGGTGAGGCCGAGTTGAAGACTAAGGAGGATGGTGACGGCGACACTTCAAGATTGGACGAGCTCATAGCCCTCACTGAGGCTGGCTTGCAAGTCCCTACGCAAGACCCTGTCTTTTGCAAATGTGGTGTTCGAGCGCAGTACGGCCTCATTCCTTCAGAGTTTGGAATAGGCTATTGGTGTGGCCATACGGTGGATTATGATGAGGCTGGTTATCCTTTTTGAGACAACGACATGAAACAAAATTTTCCCTTCATTCTCATATGGAATTGTTTCGCTTCATAGAGCTCCAGGAAATGCTTGTGGGAGTCTTTTGATGGACGGATGAGGTCAAGGACACAATCAAGGCGGCGAGAAGATTGGGCGGGAGATGGGTGTTGGGAATCGGCTTGTCAACGAGTACATCAACATCCGTAGGCGGGAGCAGCGTCAGCTTGCCAGGGAGTTGCATGTTACGCGTCCCTCGTGTGCACAGTACAGCAAAGGGATTGAACTTTTCAAGAAGAAGCTAGAACAAAGAGCATGCACCTGCGGTTGAAGAATAAGGCGGACCCTCGTGTGAGCACTGTAACAAAGGGACTATTACTAGCCCTTGATGGTAACATGTAGAACAGGGAGGACATTGTGCCGGATGTGCAGGAGGACACTATCCCCGTGGTGGCCGACGTGCGTGAAGACATTGTGCACGTAGTCCCTGTTGTGGCCCACGTTCCTCAGGATCACATGCATGAGGACAATGATGATGAGTTCTGGTCCCAGGCTACACAAGTAGCAGATGCCGTTGAGGCGTCGCTCAAGACGCAGAAGGCTGATGAGGATGAGTTCTGGTCGAAGGTCGTCGATGAAGCCGATGCGGTTGAGGCATCGTACATGACACAGAATGTAGCCGAGGGTGGAGGAGTTGAGCCTAGTCACTACAATGAAGTGTTGGTTGAGGATTGGGACTCGGGCGATGATTTGCTTCACGACTATGTTTTGATGTAGACCGGTGATTTGATCTTGGCTTTTCCATATGTTGTCATCCATTTGTTATGTACTATGGAACAATGTTTGTGTAATCGTACTATTTGAGATGATTTGGTACTTTGCTACTATTTGAGATGATTTGGTACTTGCATCCCCATATATTGCTTTCACTTTACACAGCATCAAATAACATTTAATTGTGAGTCGATGAAATTAGTGATAATAAATTTCTCCCTCTATACAATGACTTGTGAATGAACAAGAAAGATTTCTATATAAACAACTTAAATTTCTCCCTCAGTTTTGTATAGCTTGAATTCAATCCAAATGTGTGTCGCGAGATACCCAAAGAACTGCAAAGAAACACAAAAATCAGCAATCGGAAGTTAGGCCTGTCGCGCCTTTGTCAAAGGCGCCACAGGCCGACGCGCCTTTGAGAAAGGCGCATAGTCTTGTGGCACCATTGTCAAAGGCGCGACAGGCCTGACTTCCCAGTTCGACAAAAAATGTCAGTTGCTGATTGTTTCTTTGCAACATCAGATGCTATCAAGCTTGCTAGGGATGTTGATCCTTCGGGTGCAGTTTTTATTTTTTTACTCTCTTCTTAAAGCATTTCAAATCACATTTTCCATTAGACATGAATACAATAAACCATTTTATTGGCGTACCTCTTCTCTTAACATTTCAAACACATGACTTCACAGTTCAAACATTAGGTACGAAATTCATGCTTCTGGGAGAATAACAAAGGGCCTGAAGGTAATAAAGAAGGTAACAAATAAAAAAAAAGGGTTCATTTGGTACCAAATTCAACTGTCACTCCAAAAGGGTTCAAGTGTAACTACAAAAGGGTTCATTAGGTACCAAATTCATGCAACAGGGTCCTCCATGCAATAGCATAACATTGGTACATATATATTACAAAAGCATCCATTCCATAGCCTAATAAGCTACAAATCTCCATGCTACAACCTAACTGCCAGGAGTGTATGGCTCTCGCGCCCGCCTAGCTCTCTTGGGTTGCGTAGGCAGTACGTTGGGAGTGTACCCAACGTCTGTGCGGTCTCGGTGGCATTGCACTCGACGGTACTGTTGGGCTTGACTTGTACCCTGAAGCATTTTGTGGACTTGATAAGTTTAGTTAGCCATAAAACTAAGTATTAACACTAATTGGTGTGTGTATTACACGAGTATCGTTGGGTACCTATGGGTGCACCTTGAGAAACTCCCAGGCTCGTCGTACTCGGGCACGTCAACGTCGTAGTCGTACTAGAAGTCCTGGTCGTTGTCTTCTTCCTCCTCGGTAGCAGCTGGACCCTTGCCTGTCGGGTCGTGGACGGGAGTACGAACAGCGGATGCTGACGCTTGCATGGATCCTGTCGGGGTGGCGGCTGTAGGCAGAGTACTCGAACGGTAGGGACTAAGAGTAGGCGAAGCTACCGGTGGTGGCCCCCACGTAGCTGACATACAGTTTAGCTTTTGCGCTAGCTTCCTGCATGTCTCTGCCGTTTCTGCACAATGAAGACAACGACTTATGGCATTGGTTGCAACGTAAACCCTATATTGAAATGTAGAGAACGTATACCTTTACGTAGTGGCGCGAACGCCGTCAGGTTGTCCTTCAGTCTCTTGTAGTCTTTGGAAGCCTTAGTTCGAGAGTGCTGACAAAGTTTTTTACTACCTGAGAAAATTGTAGTCGAACAAGTAAAATTCTTATGAGTTAAACTGCTAATGTAATTAAGTTAAACTTCATTACCACATGGTGCTTTACAAAGGGGCTCTCTCATGCTGTGTCCCCTCCCTAGTGAAGACGTCGTAGTCATCTTCAACCACATTGAACTCCGTGGGGTTGCTCAAAGTGGAGGGGTGTCTTCAAGTGTGTCCTTGTACTCCTCTGCAGCCATTGTAGGTATTCATCAAAGTCTTCCTGGTTGTGTTCTTCTGTTGAGTCTGGCTGTATCTTCACTCTGTTCTCCCACAAGTTGATGTGCTCGTGGTGCGTCACTGCCCAGTTCTTTTCTTTGTACCTCTTCTTTCTCTCATACCTGCATTGGAAAAGGGTAGTGAGTACTTGTGGAATATTGGAAATGAGGTATTCAATCACTTGTTAGTATCGAAAAGGGTAGTGAGTACTGGTGCAATTTTGGGTTCGTCGAGTAGGGTGCCACTGGGTGTTGTTGCAGCCTTCCAAACTGCCTGCAGACACGGACCGGTAAGTGCACCTCGACCACGTGGAAGAAGATAAGACCAACATTCGTATGCCACTCGTCCCGCTCCTCGAAACAGTGAGGACTCGTGTCTTGTTCCAACTCGGCTTCGCACCCAAGGAGTCCAGTAGACCTGAGACATGTGTTCGCCGGGTCAAAAACTGATTATGTGTAACTAAGGGTAAATAAAGCAAGTTGAAGGGTTGTAACCTGAAACTCGTGTGATGCGATCAAAGTCGCCTCATTATGCTTTGCTTGTACCTCTTCATCGGTCTACCTCGACTTGCTCCAATTCCCCTTCTCCTTCTCCGCGGGTTGCATTTGTCCGCGGGTAGAGAGCGATGGGCGTACATCCTCGTGAGTCCATGGCTGCATTGAACAAGTACATGTAAGTGGAAATGAGTACCTTATATGCCATTGGTATTTTTCACATGCAAGTGCAAATCATTACTTACAGGCAACGTAGGAGGCATATTGGGCCTCGCAACTGGAAACCGCTCCCAGCACCAAACCCGTAGTAGGTAACAAAGAACCACCAAGGTTGGCGTTGTCTTTTCGTCCGACGACGAGGGCAACACACATCCGGGCGATACATCCATGCAAGCACCGCGCCTGCCCCAAATACATCTTTGCTATGTCCTCCCATGGCTTGGCGAGGATGCCCAAAAACATCCGGTGATAGTGTTCCCCGAACCGTCGAGGAAAAGGAAGCCGCCCGAGGAAGTGCCACGCCCACACTCGGCATACCTCTCCACGTCTGCCTCTCGGTGCATGAGGGTTCGGTTGTCCAAAGTGTTCTCGCGATCCAGTTTGGGAGTGACACCGAGGTTTTCCTAAAATTAGGTTGTAGTTAGAAACATGAAGGAAATGAAACAAGATGGTTTTAGTATTGAAAAAGGACTCGAATTATTAGACACTTACTTCTTCCTCCCCGGCATCCTCATCGTCCGGTGGACGCACCTGAAACAGCTCGACAACGTCCTTCCGGTTGTCACCATCGAGAACACCGGTCACCGGAAGGCCGCCTAACTTTAAACAAAGTATAAACTTCACGTCCTGCAATGTGATAGTCATCTCGCCGCAAGGAAAGTGGAAGCTGTGTGTCTCCGGCCTCCACCGTCGACGAATGAAACAGTTAGACAAAACCAAATAAGCAAATAAGAGATTTTAGACACAAACATGTGGAAATGAAACGATGACGGTTATAGTATTCAAAAGAGTAACCTATCCACAAGCGCTGTCAGAAGAGGGGGTCAAGGTCTGGTAGCCCGGCATTGACTACCCAGGCTAGCTCAAGGAAGCCAGCGCGACGTATGTACGGCGCTGCACGCTCGTCCCCAAATGGAGTGCACTTTGTGCACACGTGGTCGAAGAGGTGACGAACTCCTGAAGCTCAAGGTTGGCCAAGAAGTGTCCTCAGTGGTCCTTGTCGTACTCGATGTCAAAAAGGGGGTAGTCCCTGTGAGGAGCCATCCTGTACAAAATTGAAAACAAAGGTTAGAACATACATGTATATTAAAAAAATGATAACTATAAATAATGTAACATTTCGAAGTGACATGAAATACAAAGCTACAAACAAAATAATCAATATACATTTGCTTGCCCAAAGAGTATGCCTCGAAGCCTTGTGACCGGGCTTTTCGCAAATGGAGCAATTGTTTGTGCGACGTGTCTCGTGGAAGCCCCCCTCCCCGTATCTATCCTCCCCCCTCGTAACCTTTAATGGCATCCATGTCACCTTTGAGTCGCTTCTTCTTCCTCCTTCCCTTCCCCGTCTTCTCCAGTTCATGATTGGGAATTAAGTCCAAACCATGGTAAGGCGGCCACTATGTGGGGTCAAGGTAGGGCTCAAAGCGCTTTTCCCATATCTTCGCCGTGTACTCTTGGCGGTACAATGGGGACATATAGGGGAGATCTTTGTAGTCGTATCGATGACCTTGCACGCCATGATCATGTGACTACAAGGGGCATGCATGATCCGAGGTGCGTTACAAGTACACTCCACTTTACGTAGATCGACCACGTAATTGATACCACCATAGCGTTCACCACCCAAGGTTGTACCACCCCTCCCTCATACATTGTAAACCTGCCTAGTTGGCCCATACGGTTCGCCTATCTACATCTTGGACCAAGCCTCTTGCTCTTGTATGAATTCGCTAGAAGCCTCTCCAAATAGACCATCTTTGCTGGCAAGCCTAGCCTGTGCCTTGCCCCACTGCTTAACAAAATACTCATTGCACTTGTGAAACGAGTACTCAACTATTCCAGACACTGGCAAGGCTCTAACACCTTTGAACACACGGTTGAAAGATTCCAACGAGTTGGTGGTCATTATACCCCGGCGCCATCCACCCTCATCATATGCTAACGCCCACTTAGCCTTGTTTTCCATCTGACGCTCCAACCATGCGCTCCCCGCTTGGTTCATTATTTTGTCTAGCTCAGCCTTAGTATCCTTGAACTCGGTTTGGGTAAGGGCGCAACAAAGCTCCTTAAGCTTGTCACAAACCTCCTTCTTCCTCTGACGTCGCCAATAATTAGCGGTAAAATGACGCATGCACCATCGATGGACCAAAGGCGGGTAACCATCTATATGTTCTTCGGCGGCATTAAGGAGCCCAGCGTCTTGGTCGGATATCATACATATCCTGTGACTTGTCCCAAGCACGTGAACCCTTAGGTGCCGCATGAACCACGACCATGATTCATTGTTCTCTCCCTCTGCCAATGCAAAGGCCAGTGGTACTATTTGCTTCTCAGGGTCAACAGCAGCTACCATCATCAGGACACCCCTGTACTTTCCCCTCGCTAGGAAGGTGCCATCAACTAGAACAACGGGCGGCAATCTACCGGAATGCATGTTACATGCATTGCAAAGGACCGAGAACACACGTTGCAAGACATGACTCACTTTCCCATTCTCGATGTGTAGTACAGACCTTCGGTGTCTATGAACCATTTCGCACCGGGTTGAAGTAGGTCATTGCACACAATATTCTAGGAATCTGTTGTAAGCTTCTTTCTAGCTGCCCCAACGAATCTACAATGCAATCTGCTTAGCACGCCAAACCTTGCCGTACAGGGGGGCATACTTTGTAAATCCTACTATGGATTGGATCAAGGAAGATATTGAAATATCGTTGTTGTCATCAACAAGGCCCAATATGCGACGGGCAAGGTACCGTGCCGTGAGTTGAGGATGCTTTTCGTTTGACCGGTTATCGGCACATGTGTGGGGTTGCACCACTCGAGTTATCTTCCACTTGCCATCTGGCCTCTTCCGAGCATTTACCCTCCACATACAACCGTTCTCAATACAGTTTTTGCATTCCACATAGTACATCACTTCCTTGTCAGAATGATTGACCCTATACGGCCTGTGGTGGTGGACAACATAGTTTTGCATAAACAACTTGAGCTCGGGAAATGTATTGAAAAGCATCCACTTAGAAAGGATAACATTCTCATGGTTGTGCATAGACTGGCTGCACAACTGTAGGCCGGTGTCACAAACTGCCATATCAGTCATGCTTACGTCCCTATAGTTTGGAATGCCACTGAAAGGTACGTCCATCGACCTCAACTGCATCAACTCTGTCGATGTGTAAGGATCTGGTGCAAAATAGGGCTGTGCTTCGCTGAAACGAACAAAGGTACCGGGAGGGGGTACATCGTCATCCTCTTCTCGTAGCTAGTCTTCCTTGCACCGGCATTGCATGAAGCTCTTCGATAGGTACTTGTTGTTGGCATAGAATGAGCGAGGGGCCGTCATTCTCTCATCCCGCTCATCATCCTCATCCTCTGAATCACTGCCTACCAAATCGCCGATCCTCTCCTCCTCCTGTAGCTCTTGCTCTTCCCGCTCAAAATCATCCACATCACAGTTATCGTCCGCCATGCCTGGTGACCTAATCCCAGAGTCATACGCTGCCATCTCAGGATGATCTTGCGTCAACTGACCATCCAATTGAGTATCTCCCTCCATTGCTTCCACACCCATCCCAACTCCATGCCCCTCAAAGTAAGGGTGACATCCTCATGCTCATCATCATCTAGACATCTCTCCACCACCACCTCAGGCATTTTACAGTTGCAACCTTGGAGGACCGGGTGTAACGGGTCCAATGAGCCGAGTGAAGCAAAGGCATCATAACATATCGCGGCCTAGTGGACCCTGCATCGAACCTCCCACTCAAGGCGATATCAACCCCAAACTTCTGCTTCAATCGCAACAAAAGGGCATCGAAGCTAGGAGGTTCGTCAAACATCTCCAGATCTTCCTCCATACCATCAAACATACAATCCTCTTTCGTGACACTTCCTCCATAAAAGACATGGACAAAACAATCCATCTACAAAAGGATATTACCGATTTATTAGGACTACAATTTCGTGACCTTGTCCACCTATCTAACTATACAACATAACTATCGTAACTAACTTTCCAAAATAACTATCCAAACCTAACTAAGTAACTAACTAAATATAATAACTAACTATCTAACTATATAACCATAACTAAGTAAGTCACTAGGTCTGTACTACCTAACTAAATAACTAACAAATCACTAACCAAAACATTGGAACTTGTTAACTAACTAAACTAACCATATGATCCAACCCATAACAAATCACTAACCAAAACAAATCGCTAACCCTAACTAATCTAATTATAAGTAACTAAACTAACTATATGTGATTTGCACTAACAATCTAACCGTTAGATAGCACTAACAAAAAAAAATAGAAGAGGAATTACCTTGCCCCCTGTTGGCTGATTGGAGCCGCCGCCCGGCAATGACAATGGGAGGGAGAGCGCCGCGAGGAAGATGGATCACGATGCGGACGGACGACCCCGCCCGGGGCGGCATCGTTACCGGGCGGATCGGGCGGTGGCGACGGTGACTCGGGCGGGGACGACGATTCTGCGGGGCGGCGGCGGCGATTCCGGGCGGCGCGTCCTACTAGGCGGCACTGAGCGGGCGGGGGCGGGCGCTGGGAGCACGGGGCGCCGGCGCGACTAAGGTGGCGGCGGGCGGCGGGCCTCCCAAACCCTAGAAGTTTGAATCGAAAGCGAAGGGCGAGCCGGGAGGGAGGCGGGCTGTATCCAATCCCCCGGCGCGCCCGGCCTCAAAGGCGCCTCAATTCGCGACCGACGCGCTTTGCATGGCGGCGTGTCGAGCCGCCCACATCAGCCAGAGCAAGGCGCGGCGAAGGCCCCGCGGTGGCGGCTTTGTCGCGCCACCATGCAAGGCGCGTCGGAGTATATTTGTGGCACCTTTGGCAAAGGCGGCGTCCAAATGTGAAAATAAAAGTCAACCCGCGTTTTTCCTGAAAAATTGTTTTTAAAAAGTGTCGAATTTGCAAAAAGATTCCCCACACCACATGTCGTGGCACCTTGTCATGTCAGCATCATCTCTTCCGTCTCTGCGGCTTCCTTTTGGCCTGATTGAGTGTGAGTGCTTTTTTTTTTCCTTTTTTTTTTTTTTTCATTAACCTCCATGATGATTATGAAGACGGTGAATCATTGATGGATCCGTGCACAGAACAGTAGAGCGAGCCACCACACCGGCCGAGCGGGCAGGGCAAACAGGACACGTGGTGGCACGTGTCTGTTCCCGGCCGTCGCCGGACGCCGCCGGCGACGCCAACTTGTCGGAATCGAGTTGACCGACCGAACGCCGCCCCTGGACACAAGGCATAAGGTGAGCATCGATAAGTCACCGCCCTGTGGGTCCGCCCGCCGTCCGTACCTCTCTCTCGTCGGGATCCCCACCCTGGCAGGCAGCCTCCCCGCCTAGGTACAGAGCAGGCGTACGGCCCCGCACCTCACCAGCCTCAGCCGCCGCCGCCCTCACTTGGACCCTCCCCTCCTGTCCTCCTCCACAAGGCCACCCGCCCCGCCCCCGTGCCGCCTCCTCCTCCTTCGATCGATCCAGAGGCGGCGGCGGCGGCAGCAACCTCAACACAGCAGCAGCAGCTGGCAGCTAGTGCTATGGAGCGGCACGCGGGCATGACCACGGCGTTCCTGGACCTGGTAGCGCGACTTCCTGCTGGGCATGCTCAAGCCGTTGGCCGCCACGGCCGTGGTGGCCATGGCCGTCGCGCTCAGCTTCTCGCAGCGCCTGGGCCTCGAGGGCGAGATGCTCTACGCCATCGCGCGCGCCTTCCTCCAGCTCTCCGTCATCGGCTTCGTCCTCCAGTTCATCTTCACCCAGAAGAACGCGCTCTGGATCCTCCTCGCCTACCTCTTCATGGTCCGTCTCTGATCCACCTCCTCTCTGCTTCCCTCACTTTCGTTCGTCTCTTCCCGATCGATTAGAGGCTTAGAGCCGAATTCAATTTCCATGGACGCGACACGTGCGTGCTCTGACTCTGAGTGGCATGGCGGTGCCAGCAGCAGCAGGGCAGCAGCTAAACATGCCATTTTTATAGATTCCTCCAATTCGGTCCAGGACACGCTCACCAACGCCATCGTCTCAGGTGACGGTGGCCGGATACACGGCGGGGCAGCGTGCCAAGCAGGTGCCTCGTGGGAAGTACTTCGCCGGAGTCTCCATCCTCGTTGGTACAGCCATCACCATGTTCCTCCTCGTCGTGCTCAACGTCTTCCCCTTCACGCCACGATACATCATCCCTGTCGCCGGCATGATGGTCGGCAACGCCATGACTGTCACCGGCGTCACCATGAAGAAGCTCAGGGAGGACGTCAAGATCCAGAGGAACCTGGTCAGTTTACATCAGAAACAGAGCACGTATTGCTCATAATTCTTTTTATGGAGTTTTTTTAGTTCTTGGTTGTCGAATTCTTTACAAAATTCTGACTGAAACCGCCATGAATGGTATGGTACAACAGGGACAGAATGAAAGTTTCTCACAGTTTTCTGCATGGATGAATCAATCAGGTGGAGACGGCGCTGGCTCTGGGCGCGACGCCGCGGCAGGCGACGCTGCAGCAGGTGAAGCGGTCGCTGGTGATCGCGCTGTCGCCGGTGATCGACAACGCCAAGACGGTGGGGCTGATCGCGCTGCCGGGGGCCATGACGGGGCTCATCATGGGCGGCGCGTCGCCGCTGGAGGCCATCCAGCTGCAGATCGTCGTCATGAACATGCTCATGGGCGCATCCACCGTCAGCAGCATCCTCTCCACCTACCTCTGCTGGCCGGCCTTCTTCACCAAGGCCTTCCAGCTCCATGACAAGGTCTTTGCAGACTAGGCAGCATGTTTTGCAGCTTGCAGGGAAACGGAAACTGTAACTTTGGGCTTTGGATGGGTAATGGTGAATTACCGGGTTTGAAATGATGTTTATGGCGACTTTCAGCGATGATGTTGGTGGTGAATTACTGAACTGTAATACTAACAGTTTAGAGATTGCGAAAGCGTTTGTGCCTGCCTGTAGAAATTTTGGCTTCTGTTATTTCTGATGCCTACTACACATGACCTCTTTTCCTTATGACATCCCCAAGAGGAAATGCCACATTGCCAATTTTTGTGGATTTGATGGTGGTGAACTGGTGATAGAGAGTTAATTCTGTCAATTTTTATATATGAATGAATCTCAAGAGCACTCTGTCTCAGGTTTCAGACAAAAGCTATTCGCAAGTTTCTAATGCAGAGATTGGAAGTTCAGATCAGTCCCAAGGTCTGAAATGTCCAAACCCCGATGTCTTCATTAGGATTGGGCCTTTTCAAATCACAAGTTCGGAGTTCCCAATTCTCCACCAAAACCACAGTGGGGTGGCTCGATCGTCCTAGGCTTCTCGCGTTGGCCACTTGACCTCTGACATCCTTGGGGCTACGACTAGTGATGTGGGTTTGGTCTTACCAAACAATTCGATGTGGTTTCGATATTTTATTTTCCATTTTCAAAAATAAAAAAACCAAAAAAGTTTTTAGAAAACTATTGCTAAGCTCAGGTTTGATTTTTGAAAAGTATTTTAAAAATGGGCTTGGAAAAGGGTATAAATTTTCAAAATAATGTACAGTACATTCCAAAAAATACGCTACAGTTTGTTCCAAGAAGGGTTTCTAAAAAATGTTTTGTCTTTCAAAAGTCTGTTTGAAAATAGTTTTAGAAATGATCAATTAAAAGTAGAGTTTCCAAAATTTGTTTGAAAAAAAGAGGAAACACTCAAAATTATTTAAAATTTTCAATTTCAAAATTATTTCATAAAATTTCTCAGAGTTTTAAACTTAAAATAGTTTGAAAAATCGGTTGGAAAAGTGTTTAAAACTCTACGTCATTAGAAGAAAAAGCTTTTCATTGCCCTTCTTTTCCTCCTTTTGTTTCGGGCCTGTCTCAACTTTTGGCCCAACGTGCGGCCCACTCCGTCTTCCCGGCTCCACAGGCCACAGTTCTCAAAAAAAAAAAAAAAAAAAAATCAAGAGCACCCTGCAGGCTGGAATTAGCGAAGAAAGTATGCCCGCAAGGCCACAAGAACAGTTTGCAATGCAAGCAGCTTAGTACGTGCAACCTCTTGAGATTGTCCAAGGCCCCTACTTCGTACAGTATAACCAAGCATAACCTGATGGTATGGGTTCAATCTATCTGGTTTCGATACATTCATTTTATATTACTTAAAAATAAAACTTCAAAATATGTTTTAGACACCTATTTCTACGATTAAGCTTAAGTTTGAAAATAGTAATTTAAAGTGTGCTTAGAAAAGGCTATACATTTTCAAAATACCTTAAAATATATATTCCAAATAAATGAGCTCCAAGTATGTTCCAAATTTCAGTTCAAAAGGGTTTCTAAAAATATCTTTATTGTCTTTCAAAATTTGATTGAAAATAATTTTAAATTAAAAACAGAGTCTAGCTACAGTTGTGTTATATTGACCTTTTTAAAGCGCTTCGTTTGAAGTGCGTTGTATGTTTGTCTAAACTCTTCAACCTAATTTAGTGATATGCAAATCTTTTGCATATTCGAGAAAAAAAAAAAGAGTTTTTCCAAATATGTTTGAAAAGGAGGAAAAACTAAAAAATATTGTTAAATTGTATTTAAAAGATAGTTATAAAAATTCTGAAAGTTTTTCTAAACTTCATATAGTCTAAAAAATCAGTTGAAAATGTGGTTTAAACCATCTCGTATTAAATAAATAAAAAGAAAAGCTTTTCACTGCTCTCCCCCCTTTCTCGTTTGTTTGGGGCCTGCCCTCGGGTTTTTTTTTTAACGTTGCCCTCAACTTTTGGCCCAAGGTGCGACTAGTGTCCTCTGCTGGCCTCCTGAGCCCAGCTTCAGCAACCCTACCTACGGAGCGCTCGGCAACTGATTGACAGAGCTGCATATAACAGTAGAAAGCGGCGACCATTTTCATTGTTCCTCCATCGATTCACCTTCATCCTCACCTCAGGTGCCCTCCCAGCGTCGGAGGATGAGGGAGACTGGCTGAATCGATGGCGGATTGGTTTTCCCCTAAATCTAGTTAACTATAAAATAGGGTTATGCTTTTGATGGACCCCTTTTGTTGGCTGCCGACTCTTTTTGCTCTAGAACTCTGTCAAGTTACGGTGGAGGCAAATCCGGTGATGGCAAAGCTGAAGCTTCTTCTTTCGTCAACGGTGCATGGAGAGTGCGACTTCATCAGATTTGGAGTCCCGGTCCCTTTTTCTGGAGTTTGGCGGGTCTCTTTTTGCTCCTCCCTCGTCTGCGCCGGCGCTACCGTCGGTGATGGCAAGAAGCTCGGGAGGTATGTACTACCATCCTGGGAAACCAGATTGGTCTCTAGGTCCCACCTCTTTTTGGTGGTTTCATTTCCATGTGGGGTGTGTATCATTGTCCGACAAACTAGGGCTATCGACGGTTGAGGCGTCAAATTTGCTTTTCTTCGGCGATGCGATGGCTTGTGGCCATCTTGTTAGGCCTGCAGGTTCAGCGAGTAAAGTGCGCGTCGGTGTTGCCGATGTGCTTTGCTCGGGTGCCGCTCAAAATCTTTGTCCCTTAGTTAGGAGGATGGTCGGGTTCAAATAGACTGTTCGACCGTCGGGGAATGAGGACAACCGGGGAGAAGCTAGGGCGTGGTTGTAATTTTCATGTTTTTAAAGGGTGTCTTTGTAAGTGTTGGAATGTAAACCATCCGAATTTTGTGTGAAATATAATCCTAGACTCTCAAAATAAAAAAAAGGACAAAGCTGTAGATTAGCGACCGTCCACCGTAGCGCCTCGACTCCCCTCCCTCCGAGAAGTCCGTCGGCCGTCGTCATCGTCGTCGGTGCCAGCCATTTCCTCTCCTACCACACAAGGCTATGGTGGACTTGTTGTGATTGAGTTCACGATCCAAACTACGATCCGTCTATGATCCTTGCTTCGTACCGCGTCGTCCCAGTCCCTACGATCCTTGCTTCGTACCGCGTTGTCCCAGTCCCTACGATCCTTGCTTCGTGCAGCGTCCAAGGGCGAATCTAGAGTATAGTTGTCGGGGTCCACTGACCCCGATAACTTGTTAAAAATAGCACTAAAATTTCTCTAATCTACCTACAAATTACTCTTAAAATAGATAATCAATGCATGTTTGACCCGTCACTTAAACCTTGACCCAGTGAAGTAATATCCTAGATTCGCGTCGTCCCAATCCCAACGATCCATCTACAATCCTTGCTTCGTACCGCATCGTCCCAGTCCCTTGATGGGCAGAAAAGTTCCTGGGACATGGAACCCTCGCTCGTTCCGCGTTCCCTGTGACTAAGAGCTGGCCTCTATCAGGAATAAGAGTACTAGTCTATGTGCATATGTGGCAGTGACAGTGATCCCTGACGTTGCTATCTGAAATAAAGGTAATTATTCCGATTCTCACTGGTGGAGCTAATTATTGCATTTTGTTATCTGGTGCTCATATTATGCATCTTAACGGCATTAGATACCAGATTACCGGTAAAGATAAGGTCGGCGAACAAAAATTGGGCCCGTACACAACACAAATCTCAGCACAGTGAAACAATATATCTCCGCTTTCTCTTCTCTTCCCTTCTTCCGCAGGAGAAGAATATGAGAATCCGGCAGCAATAATTAGGATTCGGGACAGCGACCCTGCAGATGTTTTGTGATTCTACGTACTTGAACTTGACTTAGAGCAGTGTAAAGCCTAGTAATATTATTACTCCCTCCATGAACTTGCATAGTTATGCCAAATAGGTCCATTAACGACAAAACAAGATATCTGGCTCCTTAAACTTGCGCACCGTTCACTTCAGATCCAAAAACCGGGTTGGTTTTGGTATTTGGACCTATAGGATGTGTTTGGTTGCATCAAAAATGCTATCCGGGCTAGGTTGGGCCTGGATAGCACTTGTTTGGTTGCAATTTCGAGCTCCTAGCCGGGCTAGGGTGGAAAGTGAAGGGGGAGCCGTACAGCTGCGAGGAGGCCCGGTGGAGAAGACACGGGGCCGCGGGACGGCGCCCGCGCCGACGCCTTAGTAGTTGGCGTAGAGGCCGGAAGATGAGGTAGCTGCGCTCGGCGCGAGCTACTCTGGCGTGGCCATCAACGCTAGCCGCCGAGGAACGGCCACCAACTCGAGTAACCATCGGCGGGAGCATCGGACTTGGCATTGGATTTCATCGGTGACTTTCTTGGAGCTTCGGATTTGGGATTTTGTTGGAGGATTGGATTCAGCAAAGATGCTCATCACTTGTTTGATAAAATGACTGAGAAGGGTAATCTTACCTATTAGGAGAGAAGAGGTGACTGTATCGAAATGATTAGGCAACCAAACACACTCTTATGCTAGCCAGGCTAACATACTACAGACAACCAAACAACTGACTCCCTTCTCCTTTGGGCCAGGCTAAACCTATCCCTCGTTACTGAGATAGCCAAAGGCTAGACACGGAAGTCAAATCAAACACACCCATAGTGTATGAGTTCGCAAGTTTGAGGGGTCAGATATCTGGTTTCCTACTCAATGGACCTATTTGGCATAGCTATGCAAGTTAATTAATGTGCCTACAGTGCATTTAACTCATTATCATTATGAAGCTTCCAACATATGTGTTATCCTTTTGTCGGTTAGGCTATTTATGAATTTTTTTAATTAAAAGTTGAACTTCAACATATGTGCTATATGGTTTTCTAAAATAGTAGACATGCTAACCCTGAAATTTCGATGATCATATATACCCGTCATAGTCATTTATTATATGGTTTTGGACTAAGTCTAATGTAAACTTTTTTTAAGAAGTTTTCTATTTTACAAAATGGCTAAACAATGATGTTTGGATATTAACTTTAGCCAAGGTGCTGGAGTTCCTCTAAACAAGTAGACACTGTGTAAATAGCTAAACGCACATGCTTATGCACACACGTGTAAGAAAATATGGACAGGCATGGCAATATTTAGCCCACAATAAGAAGTTCACAGAGGCTGTAAACGATGAACTACACAGAGGATGACGTGGTACCAATCGCCTTTGGGTTGGAGAAATTTGTCGATCAAAGATTAACAGAGGCAGATTCCTTTGCCACCTCTGCAACTGTTTTTTGAAATAAAAAGACTAGCCAGCCATAGACAAAGGCCCAATGAGCCCATCAAACTTGCACTGACCAATTTACATGGCCCTCTGCCACCGGCTTAGCACACTGCTGCGAACGGTTTTGGACAAATTGGCGAAAACCAAAGGCGGACGCGGCAAACGTAGACAAAAGTGCGCAAAGAACTCAAGTTGAAATGGACTATATTATATAGAATATGATACAGGGAGGACGACGACGAGGAGGAAGAGGACGCCGACCACGACCGAATGCGAATCTACAGCATCAGGACCTGCACTGTCACCGGTAAACGGAAGACGTGTATGTAGACTACAGCACCTCATGAGTGTGAACAAACCACACTTCATATTATTATGCATCCTTAAGAAGCAACCTCAGCTTCAAATTAATAGGACTTATATACCTTATTATTTCGTGGCATCTTGCGCGGGTGACCCGCCATTACTTGGAACATGTAGAGAGCGCTTTAAACAAGAAATTAGATATAAGCAGAGAGGCCTTCGTTGAATTGATTTTAGAAATATAGCAGGTATCATCACCTAGGATCTTAGATATTGATCCAGCAATTCATTTACGATGGTAACAGGTAGTGGGCGGGCACTGTTAACCAAAATTGATCGGTTGAGTTTCTTGATTTCTTCTTTTTTGAAATTTTGGTTACCCAGAAGTCAAGAAATTAATGATCGATTGCATCAAAATGTCAGAACTGAGACAGTTTGATTTGGGTTTGTTCAGTTTGATTTTGGTTATGATCGACGGTGAACTAATTAATTGAACCAACATATTATACAAGAAACTCATTTCAAAAAATATATTATACAAGAAAGACATAGGAAGGAAACAAAAAAACTTGAATTCTGGTTAATTGGAGACAATAATGTACTTTTTCTTTGTATCCTGAACCCCGTTGTTTTCTCTTGTTTGCTTGCTTTGATTCAATAAAATTTCTTTGCCCCAATAGTTCAGTAAAAAAATCATTTATTTGAACTCAGAACCAAATTTGTGACTATTTTTTTTTTCGATTTCAGTTAATTTGGTTTCTGTTATGGTTATTTCAGTTTTTGGTGATCATGAACTTGCCTTGCCCATTATGCATATGCTTTATTATTCTTGAACCTGCTCTAGTGGTGCGTGCGCATATGGTCATAACCGTAACCAAGACAATGTCTACAACGCCAGCATTTCTAGCCCACGCAGTGGCGGAGCCAAGGTGGGCTGCTGGTAGGGCCCCCCAACACATGGCACCAAAAAATTCTAAGTATGTCTTTACAATTTTTATTTACATTTAAGAGAGTGAATATAAGAAATTGTTATCATATATACATATTAATATCCTATATATTATAAAATTATACTAAGCACAACTATATTAAATTAAAATAACTTATATGAACACATCTAAAAGACATTAGATAATAAAGTTCCCCTATAAACACATATGAAAGACTAGCACACCAAACCTTGATGAGATTTATGAAATCATCGTAGATTTTTGTTGTTAACGGGCATGTTGCCTAACACTGAAAAAAATAACATCTTAAATCTTAGAATATATACATATAAAATAAAATGCGGGTGCTCATGTCAAGTCGATGAATTAGCCTAAAAGGACACCATAGAAACTTGACCGGTTGAGTTGTGTTCATTTTTAGAAGTTGGGCTTTTGTAGTTGGCCCCTCTTATATATAAATTTAAAGCTCCGCCACTAGGCCCGCGCCATCATAATGTGATAGTTCTGAGAAAACTAGACTATCACATTATCATTATTATGTTGATATCAAAGTTCATAAATCATAGAATTATGTTGCTCGGGTACTCCAAATTACCTATTAGGAGGTAAGATCTCCATTAAATCTAGACCATTGATTTTATTTTAATTTAACAAATTACTAAATGAATTAACAATTATAATAAAACAAAAAATAAACCCCCCGCAACCCCTTTTCACGGGAGGATAATTCCCACATGCAGACCCCCACACCACCGAAGCCAGGAAGATGGCTCCTCTCCCCGCCGCCGGCGGCCAAGGCCCGCTTACTTCCCGCATGCAGAGCCGCATGCAGAGCCGCCCGCCCCCGCAGCTTCACGGGGATTTTTTTTTCCAAGCATGCGAGGGAGAGGTACTCAGCGGAGATTAGAGCCGGAAATTTGTATTTCACTCAA
The DNA here is from genome assembly GCA_015847255.1 of Hyparrhenia diplandra. Lineage (NCBI taxonomy): Eukaryota > Viridiplantae > Streptophyta > Magnoliopsida > Poales > Poaceae > Hyparrhenia > Hyparrhenia diplandra. Next base: position 313,360 of record JADLZK010011992.1, on the reverse strand, counting down.
AAACATAAAATTTGTATGAATTCAAATTAAACACGATAAATAGTAGTATCCAAATTTGAATCCGGACATATTAATTCTATCAATACTATGTCTTGCAAATTTTCAAAATTCCTATGATAATATCTTTTGTAAGATTCAAATTTTAAATTTTAAAAATTCAAATGTACTATTGCATGACAAGATGGTTTCAAATAAAAAAATCAACTACTCAATTCTTCTCAGGGTCAATGTTTATTTTAGTTGTTTCTCTATCCTAGGTCTTTTTAAAAATTCAAAATTTGAATGTTTAAAATTCAGATTTATTGCATGACAAGATGATTTCAAATAAAAAAACTGTCAACTACAAAGTTTCATATCTTCTCGAATTTACATTGTTTATTTTGGTCATTTGTTGATCCGACCACGCTGTTAGTAACATTGTCCCGTCGGGGGTTGTCAGCGCGTGTCGCAGCTATGGGCTCCGTAGCTTAGCTACGGTACTCGACCGCTCGTAGCTCCAGCTCGCACGAGTTGGAGGAAGTCGTTCGACCCCTCGGGGCTGTAGAGCTCGCTGCAGTGGGCCTAGAGCTCGCTTGGAGGTCTCGACGCCGTCCTCGATGGGCCCACGAGCTCGAGACAATCTCGGTGCGGCTTGGCCCCACATGATCGCCTTCAAGCTCGTTCGAGGCGGAAACTCGCCCACGAGCTAAGAGCTCGTTTGAGTCGGAGTTTGTTCGTCTGCCCTAGAGCTCGCTAGGGGCGGAGGCCATGCTTCAGGCATTCTTTGTGCGCGGCCCAACTCGATCGTGGACCGAGCTAGCTTTTCGTCGAGCTTAAGTGCTAGATTATCGCCTAAGTTGGGGGATCCTTGATTTTGGCCCCCGACACTTTTTATTTTGGTCATTTCTCCATCCGTCATAGTAGTAATGACATTGTTCACAAATATTACATATCTCTCTTCTAGTTTCATAAACTACAAGACAAATATCAAAATGTTCTGAAAAGTGTTAATATGGTTTTGTCGTTTCAAAAATGACCAAAACAAAAATTGTACATCTTCATGAGTTCTACAACATTTATGTTCATGCGTACTTCAACCGAAATCATATGATGTTTCAAATTGTTGTTTCAAGTTGTTATTTTTTAAATTCAAATTTAGAAATATTCACGACAGTTAATAAGTAAAATAATATTCATAAGATCACAATACCTTGATAGAGCATAATTTTAGAAAAAATTAGGAAAAAAATCATCATATTTGGAGTTTGTACGAGTGAGAAAGACTAGTTACAAATTTTAGCTACAAATTTAAAAGAGAAATAAATGTTCTTCAACAATTAAACGTTACATGATTTTTTTTCCTCTGACCACCCGCACGTACGCTAACAGCACAGAATTCAGTCACGTATATAAATGCCCAACCATGTATGGTACACTTTTTTTAGGACATGCACAAAATTAAGTCGCCTAAAATAATGCCCAACCACGTACATGCATCAATTACAAAAATAAAAACATATCACTTAAAGATTACGCATGCGCGCATGCATCAAAAAATCTACATATAAAATTTTTTATTTAAAACTATCATTATTTACCCTATTTGATAAAATAAAAATTAAATAAATACTATTACCTCTAAGGAGGTAATAGTTGATCGTGACCGCTTGATCGGAACAAATGGGCGGTCCACAATCATTTCGAAAGTACCGTAACAATTGCCAAAAAATAAAATGCGGGTGCTCATGTCAAGTCGATGAATTAGCCTAAAAGGACACCATAGAAACTTGACCGGTTGAGTTGTGTTCATTTTTAGAAGTTGGGCTTTTGTAGTTGGCCCCTCTTATATATAAATTTCTGGCTCCGCCACTAGGCCCACGCCATCATAATGTGATAGTTCTGAGAAAACTAGACTATCACATTATCATTATTATGTTGATATCAAAGTTCATAAATCATAGAATTAAAAGTTTACAAGATATTACAACACTTTGTAGGGTAGTATCCGTATCCATGTCCATACGATTGCTGTGGAGGTGGAGGGGGAGGGGGTGGAGAGGGGTGCAGTATCCATATCCACACGCCGGCGGCTGCGTAGGAGTTGGATATGGGTACGCTGCTGCTTCTGGACGTGGACGATATTCGTATCCGTATCCTCCACCCGCATGGCCGGGCTGTTGCTGCTGCTGATGAGGGTAAGGGTACCCATTGCCGTACATCGGCTGCTGTGGAGGACTAGCAATAACATTGACTATCAGTTGCCCAATGTTTGTATCCTTCTCCATCTGCATGTTTGTATCCTTCTCCATCTCCATCACCTGCCCAAAATTATACAAATATTGACGCTAGCTAATAATGTGAATTTAGTTATAAACTATCAACAAGCATGCAATGCAAGTTCCAACAAAAGAGGTCTCTATGTTCACACTCAAAGACGAGAACTTTGACACTGGCAATAAATCAGCACTACTTTCATAAAGTATTCAGGACCTATTGTTAGAAACTGTTGAAATCGATATTCAGGACCTATTTTCAAAACATTTGTACACCATCAATTTTATAAAAATTAGGTACTTTCATAAAGTTTTGAGTTTTTAAAAATCACCACTAATAGTTGATTGGTTTTTTGTAGTCAACCGTCCCCAAAACAAACGTTTAGCCATGGTTGAAGAAGTCAACCGCCTCTAAAAATATATATTTTTATTAGATTTTTTAGAGTTACATACATATTCTGTTGAATTTGAGGGCTGCAGTGCAACTATTACAAATTTTGAACAGGCGCCTGCATCGGGGAGATTCAAACCGAACCTATAACCTTTTTGCGTCGTATGTATCTTCTCCTATCATCACACCCGACAGTCACATGTGGCCTAGTATACAGGTGGTGCTATCCATTTGTATTCACACATATCAATTTTATATTGAATTTTTGGCTTCTAAACAATCTTAATGGAAAAAGTTTCAACTATAAAGCTTTAGATTTCAAAATGGTCACAATAAATTCTATAAATGGTGTTCCTTCATCCGAAATCATTTAAAATTTTAAAAAATTGAACTTCAAAACTTAAGATCTAAAATCATCACAAATGAAAATAATGTCTCCAACTACAAAGTTTTAAATCTGGCATTCTCTATGTTTTTACATAGATTATCTCTTCATCTGATTTATTTGAAAAGGTTACAAATTCATTTGTTTTGAAGCTATTTTTAAGAACAGATGACTTAGTCAATTACCCTAAAAACAATTTTCTAAAGATGGTTGACTAAGTGAAGAATCACCTATTTGTAAATGCGGATGACATAAGCAACCATCATTAGAAATCATATTTTCATGGACGGTTCTTTTAAGCCGATAATCTCTGAAAACGTATGTATTTCTAGTGTCGGTTTGATTGGTAGAACCGTCCCTAAAAATGTTTGTTTTTCTTGGAGCAACTTGTTATCATATGTAGAAGTGGTTTGTGTAGTCGGGCTACAGCTGTCATTAAAAAACATAGCCAAAAATACCCAAGACCTATATGTATTTACAAATTATACCCACCATTGTTAGCAGTGCAAAAATATTAATTGAAAACATGATATACCTAATTACTCCCTCGGTTCCAAATTATAATTTGTTTTGACTTTTTTTTTTTGTATATTTATTTTGCTACGCACCTAGATATAATAATATGTCTATATACATCGCAAAAATGCATGAACCAAAAAATCAAAGTGACTCATAATTTGAAACGTAGGGAGTACAATGACTTATAGCACTTTCAGGAATGGTTCTTAAGTTCACTCTCTAAATCATCATTTGAATAAAAACCACTTTTGTATATATTTTCACCCTCCAACAACTTCTCTATATCTTACATATATTTCACACTCCAACAAATTCATATTATCTTATGTGCACTCTAGAGAGCCAGTCCCGCTCTGTATCTTTGGCTAGCGAGAAATCCAAAACAACTAAAGGACAACAATATTAGAAGATCTAACTAAAAAAAAAAGATAATGGAGTATTTTTTCACTGAAATCTGTACACCTATTATAAGAAAGGATTTAAAGAAGAGTTACACTCCTACACTATGTACACCAAGAGAATTAAAAAAATCTATGTACACCAAGAGAGATGAATCGACTGATGAGTCATCTAGACAGGGATTAAGACATACCGAATTAACGACCTGAGCGGCGAGGAGAGATCGATTAACCACTGTGTGCTGTGCGATGGAGAGGAGGGAGATTAGCTAGCTAGCTATATTTATAGGCGGAGTCTGGCAAATGCAATCCGGCCGTCAGGTGCAGTTGAGTCATTGACAGGTTAATTAGTCTGAATGCAACTGTCTTGTGGGCCCGTGTATATGTTGACTCCCTAGACCGATTATCATTTATTTAGTACATGAATGTTAGTTTTTGTGTGCAATTTACACGATACGACGCGGCAAACCTCTAGACAAAGTGCGTATGTATGACTTTATAGAATCTGATACTACGGGGAGGACGAGGACGCCGCCGACGACCACGACCAGCATCAAGACCTAGCATCAAGACGAGGTAAACGCAAGACTACTTACCTACACATCGATCGACCTTTAATTTGGAAGAGAGACACCATAAGCATGTGTGAACAACAGACCACGCATCATTATTCCATCCTTAAGAAGCAACCTCGAAATTAAAGGGATTCATATCTTTAGCATAGCAAGCATCTCGTGCGGTGACAGAAGGGTAAAGATACAGCGAGGGATCGTAGAATAGTGTAACCCGCCATTAACATGCAACGTAGAGAAGGCGTTAAACAAGTCGATGGTGGTGTCGCGAGGCCGTGTTGAATTGATTTTAGACATATCATGTCATGATTCAGAATTGGGCCAGCCCGAACAAAGCTAATTGGGCCGACGCGCGGCGGCCGTCGGCCCGAGAGGGGGGCCAGGGGCGAGCCGCAAAGGGGCCGGCGCCCCTTGCCGCCGCCGTCTCCTCTCTCTCTTACGAGTCCGAGTTTGCTTCGTCTTCAAGTTAGGATTATCTTAGAAATTTTTGGTGTGCAAAGGGATATCTCATCTATAAGGGAGACCCTTTATTAGGAAATAAATAAATAGGATATGCTTGTAAAAGGTATTCCGATCGTATAAGAAAACCTTATAGAGATTGCTTATAAGCAAGAGGCATGTAATCTCTAGGGGATAAGCAAGCAATAAAAAATATATCTCTATCGCTTTCAGCTCTTGGCCTCCACCGCCGCCCCCGCCCCGCTGCTGCGGCGCGCCGCCGGCCGCTGCCCCCTCCTCCCAACGGCCCCCCTCCTCTCCATCTAGTTGCTCGTGCTGCCGCTCATCGCCGCCCGACGGAAGCTGCAGCCCCGTCACGCCATCTCGGGAGCTCCAACGGTCGACGAACACGTGTCAATTCCGACCCAATCTAGCCGGAATCCGCCGAGGCTCCGGTATCCGGAGACCAGGACGATTCCCACCACCGATGGCTTCCGAGATGAGGGAGTTCACCGCGGCGCTGAAGGCGCTCCGACGACAACCGCGCTGGATCAGCCGGGCGCCGACGACATGGAGACTCGCCCCACGCCGCATGGAGTACGCCCGCATCACCTCCGTGACTACACCGAACACGACGACCACGCCGGGAGGACAGCCCAGCGGGCCGCCGCCGCTGGCACAGGGCAGGCCCCAGGCGTAGCCCTGGCCGCCGCCCTCCCCCTGCCGCGGACCCCGTCGACGGCCTCCGACCTTGCTATCCTCCAATTGGAGGAGGACGATGGCGCTCCAGTGTGACGACCGGCCGTCATCGACGCCATCCTCGACGACACCGCAGCACCGACCGCCTCTCTCTCTCCACCGACACCGCGATCGAGCAGGATTCTTCGGCAGACGGCGTCACCCGCGGCGCCCCGCCCCACGGCGCCACTCGAGGTGCCCCTCGGGCGCGCCACCACCGGCGCCCAGGACCGTGGTGCCACCCGCGACATCACGCCTTCCCCCACGTGACACGCCCGCAAGTCCGGAGTACGACGGCACCGACGACCCGACCTCTGGATTCACAAGCTGGAGCTCTTCTTCTAGCTTAACTTGGAGATCGACCCGGCCGACCACGTGAGTTACGCCGCCTTGCACCTCACCGGTATTGCTGCAGTCTCGGTTCATGGATCTGTCCAAGAAAAAGTCCCCGATCGAGTGGGGACGAGTTCACTCACCGCCCACGCCATCACTTCGACCCCCGCCTACCTCGACACTTCCGGGCGCACGCCGCCGCCTTCCCAGGAGGCAAGCGGACGACTACATCAACGCCTTCGAGAACAATGCAATACGCATGGAACTCGAGGGACAGCGCCACCGTGTTAGCCTCTTCGTGGGAGGCCCGAGGGGACGCGCCGCACGACACTCGAGTGGTTCGAGCCTCGTTTGACGGAGGAGGCCATCGACCTTGCCGACGCTACAACGACGATGAGCCGGACGACGGCGACAAGGGCGCCCGGCACCGCGCCGCCGCCGCCGAACACCGCGCCTACCCAGGCGACATCGACGGCGACATAGCAGGCTGCCCCTGGTTGACGCATGCGGGGACAGCAGCGTCTTCTGCTTTACCATGGGCGACATCGGCGGGGCTGACGGCGCCGCGACATGATTGTTGAGCTGCACTTGGGCACGGCGACCAACAAGGAACTTCGGGATCATCGCCAATGCCATCGAGTTGCGGGCTACCACACCGCAGTGGAGCCTTCACTACGGCATCGTGAGGTACTTCCACCGCTATTACATCCCCGCCGCTTCGAGCTTCTCCAGGACTTCTTGCTGGGGAGAACGTCCCGCCGCATGGCGTAGCGATGGGCTTCCACCTCCCCAACCACCCCCGGGGAGGATCGGGCGTTCCCAGCAAAGCGTCCTCCTACTACGTGCGACCCACGACGTCGGTGGGCGCCTCCGTCCTCCTCTTCGACAACAACAGCGGCGTCTTCTTCCGCATCGACAACGTCACGGTTGGCGCCCGTGGACAAAGGAGATGCGGTTGGGGCCCCCATCAAAGACGCCCGGCGACCTCCTCTCACGGCTGCCTCCTCGACTTCACCTCGTCGCCGCCCTCGTCCCGCCGACACGTCTACTACAGGCAGCTCCATGCAAAGGTGACGGTCGACTTACTTACACCTACCGTCTCCTCCTCAGGCTTCGCCCGGATGATCGAGCAGCCGGGCACCCTCGGCGCCTACGTCATGCGTCGTGCATGGGCGGAACGTCCCTTTGTGCAGCCTGGCTGAGCTTCAAGTTCAGCATTTACCGGCGACCTCCACCTCGACTTCTCCTTCTCCGACAAGGGCGCCACCATCTCGCAACGACGACAACGACAAGTGCGGCCCTCTCGTCCTCTACTTCGGGCACTGGAGTTGTCACTTCCCCAATCGGCGTGCCCTTCGCCACCACCGTGGTGGGTTGGGCGGCACGTGGACGCCAGCGTCGCCTCGTCGAGCGGTGGGGAAATGTCATGATCCAGAATTGGGCCAGCCCGGGACAAAGCTAATTGGGCCTCGACGCGCGCCGGCGCCCCCGAGAGGGGGGTGGCGCCGCGCGTCGCGCAAAGGGGCCGGCGCCCCTTGCGCCCGCCGTCTCCTCTCTCTCGTCTGAGTCCGAGTTTGCTTTCGTCTTCAAGTTAGGATTATCTTAAAAATTTTTGGTGTGCAAGGGGATATATCATCTATAAGGGAGACCCTTATTAGGAAATAAATAAATAGGATATGCTTGTAAAAGGTATTCCGATCGTTATAAGGAAACCTTATAGAGATTGCTTAGATTACAAGTCCAACTAGCCGGGCTATATAAGCAAGAGACATGTAATCTCTAGGGGATAAGCAAGCAATAAAAATATATCTATTGCTTTCAGCTCTTGGCCTCCACCGCCGCCGCGCCCACGCGCCCACGCGCCACCCCCCCCCCGTGCTGCCGCCGCCGCCGCCGGCCGGCGCGCCGCCGCCCGCCGCTGCCCCTCCTCCCAACGGCCCCTCCTCTCCATCTAGTTGCTCGTCTTTGCCGCTGCGTCGCCGCCGGCGAAAGCTGCAGCCCTGTGCGTCATCTCGGGGAGCTCCAACGGTCGACGAACACGTGTCAATTCGGCCCAATCTGGCCGAATCGACATATCGGTATGGTCAATAACTTCGATTATCAGAAATTAGTAGATCGATCTTAGATGCTGTGAACGAAACTCTTGCGACTACCGTCTCTTGTCTGTTTGTATCAAAACTCTATTCTGCATAATGAAAAATGCGCCTAGGCGTTATCGGGAAAAAAAAAGATGATGTTACCAGCAGAGCTATATATAAGTGCGTCTTTCGACACAAGGGTTGAGGTAGATGTAGATAGTGTACTAGATTTTAGGGCATACTTTTGTTCATGGCCTCCCAGGTACCCTTCACCACACCACGCCACACATGCATCTGAGCCCTAGACACTTAAATCAAACACATGGGAAGTCTCAAAGCGTTAAGCAAAGCTATTGCTTCATGGTAATGAAAAACTTGATGTGGATCTACATCAGCATTAATACCTGGCTAGAAGGGCTTGTATAATTCTTTTGATTTTCTTTGTTGCCTTTTATGTTTCCTAACTTCTAAACTTGGGATGTTGTCTAAAAGTCTAGTAGGGGTGCAAACCCCTCCTGTTTCATAAAAAAAACCCCTGGACTTAGATACACAAGACATACACAATCTCCTAAACACATGTCATCGAACTCACACACTCACTCAGAGGCTTTGAAACTCTCCCTTTCTCGACTTTTTGTACGCCTCTACTACAAATTTAGTGCAATACATGAGCAACACCTCGCGACTAGACATAGAGACATTCCGCCCGAACCAGTATACATCTTCATGCCATCTTTGCACAACCATGTGAGCCTAGACGTGCTACATTATAGTTTACTCTCGTTGGTGTTAATCCAAAATACTGACAACAGTATTTTCACCATCAACTTGAAGTCCTCCGGTGCTGCCTCCCCTCGTTATTGAGCCAAGAATGCTGCGATATATACTTTATCTCCTACTAGACCTGATGATGATCGACCAGCTGCAAAAAGCAATGAAAAGAGGAGATGCTGATGAATAAGCTACCTCTCCCACTACTAGCTAGAGAGTTTAAGATTCCATCCCAAGAAGTAGCCGCGCAAACATCTTGTTCAGACTGCAGGAGGCTTTGTGAATTCTAGACGGAATCTTGCAACGGACCCGAGTGGGGAAAATTAAGTACATAACCGATGACCTGCAGGTAGACTTGATGACATCAGTTTCCATACGTTGGCGACGACGACTTTTGCTTACGTGCCCGTGCCATCGACTCTAGCTTTTACTCCTCCTCGGCATCTTTGGACCAAGCTAGGCAACGCCGTGCTCTTTGCGTTGCACCTCACTTACCTCTATGGTCTCCAGCGGGGCTTGCTTTGGAGGTTATTTTATATTGTGCGTACGTTTGGAGGTGAGTTTCTGCTTTTGGGTCGCTGCTTCAATAATGTTTCGCGCATCTATCGATACTAGCAAATATTCTTATTATGGAGTGTTTGTATTTTTTCCTTTTTTTTTGGATGTGTAGAATTCTTTGAAACTTGTGGATTAAATCTAATTTTAAATAGACTGTGGATAGAGATTTATTTTAAATTCAAACATTGTTTTTCTTATATCAGTTGATGGATCGTTTTTGTTTTGGAAACTCGGAAACAAGTGCTTCCATTAAACTGCTCCACGCATATCGCTGGAGACGAATTCTTTTACAAAATCTGGTGCATGATCAAAAAATATGTGAGAGTTTTCAGTTGATGGATATCGTTGCTTTCATCGGCTCCATGCAAAGCCCCGATGGAGATTGGAGCGGATGAGTTTGTGCGGCCCAAATTTGTTTGGCACAATTCTTCGTACCAGCTTATTTCTGGCCCAATAACACAGCCCCCATCGCTCGACGCTAGCTAGGGACGTGTTTGATTTCCTGTATGTGGACGGCCCAGCTGGCTAGCGTGCCTATGACCAGCCATAGCCCTATTCTGAATGGTTGGTGAGAACGTGTAATTCTCAAAAAAAAAAAAAAAAAAAAAAGAGTATTGCCAACATGGTAATGTTACTCTCGAGAGATTGTTTTAGCCATTTCATTAAAAGTATACATGGTGTCGGCATCCATAGCTGCACACCGACATCGCTGCCGCTCCCCTTCTCTCGCGCCACTGCGGCGGCAGCTAGCGGACGTGATGGACGCCGTACGTGGCATATGCCCATCCATCCGCGCCAACACGTGGATGCGCTCCTTGGCGTGGCTGTCGTCGACTAAAGTATGAGCCAGAGACAACGCCGCAAAGAATCCGCGAGATGGCATGCCATCACGCACTCAGCAGCAACGTCAGAGGCAAAGTATCCGCCTGAGTAGTGACACTACAGGAAACGGTGGCTTTGCCGAGTGCCGACGCACTAGGCAAAGACAGTTTTGCACTCAGCAAGCGATTTGCCGACCGCCAAACTCGGCGAACCCCACTTCGGCAAAGATTGACTCGGCAAACGAGTCTTTGCCGAAAGTGCGCAACCGGCAGTTGGCGAAAGGGTTCGCCGAGTGCCATGTCGATACTCGGCGAACCCGACGTCGCCCGTTAAATATGGAAAGGTTCTTTGCCGAGTGCGAACGTCCGGCACTCGGCAAAGATTTGTTTTTTGAAACTTTGCCGAGTGCGTATCCCAAAGACTCGGCAAAGTAATTGTTTTACGAAAAACCAAAATACACTTTGCCGAGTGCGGTGCAGCCGGCACTCGGGGAAAGTTATGGTCATTTTGCCGAGTGCCGGATCTGCACTCGGCAAAGCTGGGCAAATCTGCCATTCTGGCTGCGGGGGTACCCGGCTTTGCCGAGTGCCGACTTTCGGCAAAGCTGGGAGATTTTTTTTTTTTTTTTTCTGTTTCTATTGATTCACGGCCTCCATCAACACATACATATACCATAAGCATTCATATATATATCATAGACCACATATATCACCAATTCACATATATAATCCACATATTTCACAAATCCACATATATCACAAATTCACACATATAGTCCAACATCCAAACGAAATTAAACATGTCCAACATCCAAACGAAATGTAACATGTCCAACATCGAAACTAGATCCATCACGATGCAACATGTCCAACATCGAAAATAAATCCATCACGACCACCTCAACTTCACGGCCCCGAACCGCGTGGCCTCCCCAGTGCGAAGAGTCCTCACCTTGCCCCGGATACCACCCGTCTGCGGCGCCCATTGGAACGTCCACCCGTGGTGTGGAGGGGTGTGTGGAAGCCCGTAGTGTAGGCTGCCTGCGCCCGGGAGGAGGAACGCCACCGCCACGTGTACTTTGTGGAGTCGGGCCGACCGGATAGGCCGGATGGGGTGGAGAAGGGTCACCTGGAGGAGTCGGGTTCGAACCCGCCGACTGTGGCTGCACAAAAGAAGAGGCGATCTCATTAGTACCCGCAGTGAGCCGCCTGAGGCAAAATAAATAAACAACAACATATACTCACCGGAGTCCGCATGCGGGAGGAGGAATGGGAAACGGTGGTGGAGCGAACAGCGAGGGAGGCAACGGAGGCGAGGGTCACACCCCGGGGATCTGGAGGCCACGGAAGTAGCTCGCCACGTCCCCGCCCGGGCGCACCGAGTATTGCTGGACTGCCTCCAACTCCCGCCGATGGGCCTCTGCACGGGCGCCTGCTGGCCTCAAATCGTGCCGCTGGGCGCCCGCCCGGCCTCCAACTCGCCATCCGGGCCTGCAATATTACAACCGTAACATTGAAACAATGCATAGGTAGCGGACATGTGTAAAACCAGTGAACGACCGATGAAACTGAAGTTACCTGAAAGTCCTGCATCATCTGCGTGGAGCTCTGCTGCCGAGGTGCTATGGGGATGTCGGTGGAGGTCGTGCTCCTTGAGCGGCACGCTCGGCCGTCAACGAGAGGACGGGTTGATCGCGCTGTTGGCCATCCGGAACCGCCGTGCTGCTTCCCTCCTCCCAACCTCATCACCAGGTCTGTGTCCAGGGGCGCGGTGGCTGGATCGAAGTCGTCCCCATGGCGCTGCTTGGCCGCCTCGGCGTACTGGGTAAGCTTGGGGTAGACGCTGGCGTTGGTGTACGCCTCGGGCCCCTTCGCCGGGTCGTAGACGTTGGCCGGGTCAGTCGCTCTGCCGCTGTGAGTCAAGGCCCACCCCGCGTACTCGCTGATCTGCTGGTTTTCATGCGAAGCTGACTGCGAGGAGAACACAGAGATGGTTAGAAGTGAAGAGATTTGAGCGCTTGAATAAAAAAATCAACAGAATCGTACCCATCTGTTCATATACACTGGGAGGGGCACGCTCCCTTGGTGGTGTGGAGCGCCTGCCATCTCCAAGCGACATCTCCGACGGAGTCTCTTGGTCTCGTACGTCTCGTCCAAGAGCCACTTGTCCACAATGGCCCCCCAGCAGTCCTTGTACTTGCTGCACCACTCCGGACACATCTGCATGACATAGCAGAGGATTAATGGAAGTCTGCTTATTTTTCATTGAAGGAATCTGAAAAATGCGTTCTCGAACACGGATGTACTGGTCCCTGGTGAGGTCGGTCTCCCTCTGGAGCATCATCTCCCTTGCTTCGTTCTTCCTCACCACCTTGCCAAGCACGTCGGCGTTGAAGGAGGTGATGCACAAAACACGCGCCTCGTGGTACAGGTCCTTGAGTCGGTCTCGGCAGACCACATCTGCACTCTAGCGGCCACCGCCTCCCCCCCCCGCCTCGCCGCGTGAAGTAGTTACGCATACAAAAACATGTATCATTCAATTATTTAAGAAACATAGTATTTAAACGACGTGAAGTAATCCTGCATACAGACTCACCCAAAAGTCCGTCTTGATCTTCCTGGCAAGGGCGCCCTCCTCCACGCGCACGAAGTGGTCCCACGTCCAGGGAACCTCCCTCGCTGGCCCGACGGTCACCAGGCCAGGGTAGTTCTCTTTAATCAGCAGGCTCTGGATGCCATTGATATGGCGCGAACTGCCCCCTCCGCTTACAATCAACCGATTCTTGCACGAGCCATTAAGACAAATTGTTAGTCTGAAGTTTGATTTGCAACATGTCATATGAACAAGTAGTGAAAATATCAATGGCTACTTACTTGTCACCGTTGGGTCGAATCACCGGGCGGCGGGGGAAAGGGATCGGCCCCCGTGGGAGGCTCGAGGCCCCTGCGCTGGTAGACCCCCTGGCGGCACTCGAGGAGGGCGTCTCGACAGTGTCTCTTCGCACGGAGTCCGAGTCTGGGCGGTGTGGCCCGACGAGGGCTGGCCCGACGACGGCCCCGGCCGGCCCGACGACGGCCCCCCCTGGTCCGACGACGACACAAACTCAAGCCTCCTCGTGGACCGGGCGACGTCGGCCGCGCCTCGGCGCCTCCACCGTCGGGTGCTTCTCGTCGGCCCTCCTCCCGTCGGCCTCCTCCTCGTCGGCGTGGGGAGAGGGGTGGGGGTCTCGCGTAGATGGATCGACCCCCCAATCGACGTTGCGCCTTCCGCCCGGCATTTTGTCGAGTCCCTGCAAAAACAAATAGTAAACCAATTAGTATTGCAAAATGAACGAAATATAATTGAAAGGTAACAATAATAACAAAATAGTATTACATGATTTAGAAATTATCTCCCCGAATGCCTAAGGCTGGCATGTAGTCATCACTATCGCTACCACTATTGTAATCATCAATGTCACCATCCTCATCATCTGTATCGTCCTCAGCATGTGCATCGCCCTCCACAGCTCCTTCGCGCACCAGCCTCCATCGTTCAAGAATTTGCAGGTCCTTAGCATCCTGCACCTCATCACCCTCGTCCTCATCGATGGCGTTGTCTACTTCCATGCCCATCAGCGAAAGAATGTCTATCTCCAAACGTCCTTCTAGCCCCTCAGGTTGATAGAACTCTTCAGTGTTTGGGTCAGGGTTGTAATCATCATCGTTCGGAACAGGCGCTTTACCGTGCGGCGATACCTGCTGCACAAGGTACCAACCCGCAAGGTCCTCGTGTTTTTGGCACGCCCATGGGAGGTAATAAACTTGTGTGGCGTGTATATTAGCCACAATATAGACATCCTCTCCTCCATATACGGAATCCTGTCGAATTTCGACTTGCCCAATCGTAGGGTTCACTTTCGTGTCATCGGGATCGAACCAATGGCATTTGAATACCACTAGCTTGAGCTCTTTAGGACCCCCGAAGTTGAGCTCATATATTTCTTCGACTATGCCGTAATAGTCCTTCTTATCCAAGCCGGGCGTACGAACTCCGGTGCACGTTGTTTTGCGGTTGGGCCGACTCTCCTCGTAGCTTCTCGTGCGAAAGCGATAGCCATTCACATCATAAACGGTGAACGAGTTGACCCTACGGGGGAAGCCATTGCCCACCTGTTTTAAATCTTCGCACATTTCGGCATCTGTGCGGGCCTGCAAGGTGAGGCCACGTAGATCGTTACATTATATGTTACTAGGACCAAAGTGGAATATCAAAGTCGGAACGAGGTTAGTTGGATGGTACCTTTGAGCAGAACCAGGAAATAAAATCGGGCTGCCCATTTTTTAGAAGATTGTCTTCTTGTTGCAAGGTAGGAGCCTCATTCCCTCTCCAGTGTTGACCAATAAATTCCCTGAAAAAACAAGGCCAGAGGTTTAGGGTCGATAGGTGGAGGATAGTGACGGCGTATGGAACAAGCTCATTGACAACTTACTGCTGATAAGGAGCAGTTTCGTCAAGGTTCAACAACACATAGAGCATGATAGTGCGCCACTCATCAAAGGACAAGTGCTTGTGGGTAGCTGCGCTTCCTCTTCCGACTTGCCCTCTGAAAAAGGCTGAGGTTCGATGAACTCTCGTCGGCGTTGTAACGAGGGGTAGGATTGTGGACGCTGGGAAGTTTCTCAGTATAGTACGCCTGTGTGAAGGTCGACACCTCCTCCAGAATGTATGCCTCTGCCACGGAAGGCTCAATTCTGGCTTTATTCCTGCATTTTCTCCGAAGTACCTTGAGAGCCCTCTCGATTGGATAGCACCAACGGAACTGCACGGGCCCCCCCAACCGTGCCTCGCTGGGCAGGTGCAAAATCAGGTGTTGCATCGACAGGAAGAAGCCAGGTGGAAATATCATCTCCAACTTGCGGATCAACATAGGTGCAAAGACGCTCCGGATCAGCAATCGCATCCCGAGATAACTCCTTAACACAAAGCCGGGCGGAAGAAAAAGCTCAACTCTGCCGGGGCGCGCCACACACTCGGCTCGGGGAGGTATCCCCCCGAGTCATCGCGAAAGGATCCGCTCAATCCATATGTGGAAGTCATGACTCTTCATCCCTAAGACTTTCATAGTCCGCAAGTTCACTCCCCTACCGGGTTCGCCGCATACCCATCGGGAACGATAACGTCTTCATCCATCAGATCACTTCCTTCCTATCGGCCCTTTTGATGATGTAGTCGGCCGGGCCCTTTTCCATCTCCTCCCGAGGGGCTAGGGGTCTCTATCACTAGCTTTGGTCTATCGCCACAAATCTCTATGTCAAGTCTAGCCTTAACGTTGTCCTTTGACTTCTTAAGGTCCATGGTTGTTGCGAAGAGTGCCTCGTAGATATTCTTTTCTCGTGTGCATTATATCGATGTTGTGTGGAAGAAGAAGATCCTTGTAGTAGGGGAGATTAGTCAAGCCCGATATATAAGTCCACATGTGTGTGGTACCATATCCAACAAAACCACCTTTTTTTTCATCAATTTTGAGACCAGCTAGCTCGGCAAGGACCTCTTCACCGGTCATAAACTTTGGGATGGGATCGGTGACTTCAACACCTTTCGTGAAGTGCTTTTTGTCTAGTCTGAATTCATGGTTCTCGGGCAGGAATTGACGATGTTTGTCAAACGAAGAATACTTGCCACCCTTGAGAAGCCAGGTGAACTGCACAGCTGCCTTGCATGTTGGGCAAGGGAACCTCCCATGAACACACCATGCGCTGAATATGCCATAAGCCGAAAGTCATGCATTAAATATAGGTACCACACATGCATTGTAAAGTTTGTCTTTGTAGCTCGGTCGTACGTCAGTACCCCATTTTGCCAAGCATCTTGCAATTCATCCCACACTGGCTGCATGAACACACCCATATTGTTGCCCGGGTGCCCGGGTATTATCAGCGTCAAGAACAGTGCTTGAGCTCAAACATGACACCGGGGGAAGATTGAGAGGGATCACGAACACGGGCCAACAAGTGTACGGGGCCGCCAGCTTGACCGTCGGGGTTGAACCCATTCATTGCGAACGCTACGGCGTACATTTCGAGCCTCCATAGCTTTTTCAGGATGCATATTATCGAAGTGCTTCCATGCATCACCATCCGATGGGTGTACCAACTTCTCAGGACTGTATCTTTTGCCCTTCTTGTGCCATGTCATTTGTTTCGCGGACTCCTCCGTCATGTACAGCCGTTGGAGCCTCGGTACGAAAGGAAGGTGTCGTAGGACCATCTCGGGGATCTTGGACTGTTTCTTCCTGCCATCACTACATTCTACCTCCACAAACCTAGAGGCTTTGCACTTTGGACAGTGCGTTGCTTCCTTGAGGTCTCCCCTAAATAGGACGCACCCCTTTGGACAAGCATGGTACGACTCATACGGCATCTTGAGTCCACGAAGAAGTCTCTGTGACTCGTACGTGTTCTTCGGCAGGACGTGACCCTCTGGAAGCAGTTTGCCAATAACTGACAACAGGGTGTCGAAGCCGTCTCGACTAATGCTCAATTGCGACTTCAACGCTATAAGGCGTGAAATGGCATCCAGCTTCGTAACCATTGTCTTCTCGTGAAGGGGCTGCTGTGCCGCCTCCATCATCTCGTAGAACGCCTTTGCGGTTTCCTCAGGTTCCTCCTCCAATCCTCCATTGAACTGTGCATCGTGAAAGTCTGCCATCATGTCTGCCATCCCGGCATCTTGATCATACTCCTCGAGGAGGGGCCTCACCACGTCCTCTCTAATACGATCGACTTCACCGTGGAAGATCCAGCGGCTATAGTTTGGGACGAATCCGTTGTTGTAAATATGTTTGCCCATTTCAACCTTTCGTTGTTTTTCTTGTTCTTAACATTTGTACAGGGGGACACGGCATCCGAACAGACCCTTTAGCAGCTGGGCCAAATGCATGCTCCAGGAAAGCATCGGTCCCCCTAACCCATTCAAGGCTCTTACTTGCGAAGCCCGTGTACATCCACTCACGGTTATCCATCCTCTGTCATACGCCCATGTCAGCGAGCCACATAACCAGCAATTGCATCTACACGGCGTTCCTACCATCTAATAGGTGAGGGATAGGTCCTAATCCCACCCGAGGATGCGTAGACAAGGTTAGCATCCATGCTCAGGTCCCGTCCGAGCCAGAATTTCGACAGCACCTCCCCGCTGTTCTCCCCGATACACGTCCCCGGCGGGGGAGAGTGTGTATCCGGAGAACAACGGGGAGGTGCTGCCGAAAATCCGGCTCGGACGGGACCTGAGCATGGATGCTAACCCATCTACGCATCCACGGGCTGTCCAAAAAACGTGGACAATCCGAAACAGATACGGTCGCAGATATGCACAGATGCGCATACCAACGCCTGTATCTGTTTCGGACGGGAGACGCCTAACTGGGTCGCGCTATGTAAGACAACTACAAGGACGGGACGGAGGTGATTCATACCTACGGGGTCGGTGGAGACGCGGTGCAGCAAGACCCGCCCACGAGGACGACCGGGGTCGCCGAGTCCCTCCCACAGGTCCTCCTACAAAACAAGGCCAAAAAATAGTTAGTGTCGACTCAAAATTTCGGCAGCACCTCCCCTGCACGGGGAGGTTCCCAAAACCTGCAAAAAACATGGCACGAAGGCCAACAACCACATGCATATACCGAGAATGGGCACGAAGGCCACCAACCACCAATATGGGCACGAAGGCCACCAACCACATACATATACAATTACTAGTAACCCTACAACTACTACTAACAACTACTTACTAACTACTACTACTAACCCTACAACTAACACAACTAACTACTAGTACTAACAACTACTAATCAATACTACTAACCACTACTACAAGGGGAGGGCTTACCTTGGCCACAGAAACGAGAAGAGCAACGGTGAGCGACGACGGCGTGGATCACCGCAGCAGCACGAAGAACGACGACCGGTCCGAGCACTTTCTTCTTCCTCCTCCCCTTCCTCTTCTTCCTCCTCTCCTTCCTCTTCTTCCCTCCTTCCTCTTCTCCCCTTCCTCCCTCCTCCTCCTCTTCTTCCCTTCCCTTCCCTTCCCTCCTCCTCCTCTTCTTCCCTTCCCTTCCTCCCTCCTTCCCTTCCCTCCTCCTCCTCTTCTTCTTCCCTTCCCTTCCTCCCTCCTTCCCTCCCCTTCCTCACTGTCCCGGCCGAATGGGACAGGGGGCGCGAGGGGGCCGGGCCGGGCCGGGCCGAGAGCGCCGGCGTTCGGGCGGGGCGGCGCCGGGCGGATCCCCGCCGGAGACGGCGGGGCGCGGGCGCCGGCGGCTCGCCCGCGACGGCGGGATGCGTGCCGGCGGCGGTGCGGCCTCCGGCGGCGGCGGGCGGGCTCCGGCGACCGGGCGGGGCGGATCCGGCGGCGGGGGGGTTCCGGGCGGCCGGGCGGGGCGGATCCGCCGAGGAGGGCGGCGGCGGGCTCGGCGAGGCGGGAATCGGCGGCGGCGGCGGCGGCGCTGCGGCGGCGTGAGCGGGTGAAGGAGAGGAAGAATGAGAAGAAAATTGGTCCGCTGGACCAGATATTTAAGTGGCTTTGCCGAGTGCCGAAAACGGCACTCGGCAAAGGTACGGCTTTTTTATTTTTAAAAAAATACACTTTGCCGAGTGCCACACGGACGGGCACTCGGCAAAGAGAACTTGTTTGCCGAGTGCTAAGGCACGGCACTCGGCAAACCATTCATTTTTTGATTTTTTGCCCCATATTTTTTGTATGCCATTAGTACCCTAATTACATGTCATATTCAGAATTTGGGACAATTTCAAAATTTGTTTTGCTATACTTCATGAATTATTTCTATTTTCTTGCATTTTACGGACCACTCCAATTTTGAACTGCAGGTACATGAAATAATGGTATTTGGTCATTCAATTATTATTCATGATGTTTGGCGTATATGCGGGCTCAATTCGGGCACTTTCGCTGAAAATTGCGAACATTTTGGTGTCGGAACATGACGAGTTACAAGCGGAATAAGTGTTTTTAAATTCTATAAAATCAAAACGAAGTTCAAAAATCACGAAACTTGGCGAGGTGTCTTGTCATCTCATGGGAGGCTGTGGAAAAAATTTGAAAAAGTTTCGAGCAAGTTGTGGCGTCGGATGGCTAAAACCCGGACACATCTCCACACGATGAAGTGTGGAGATGTCCGGGGTTTTAGCCATCCGACGCACAACTTGCTCGAAACTTTTTCAAATTTTTTCCACAGCCTCCCCATGAGATGACAAGACACCACGCCAAGTTTCGCGATTTTTAAACTTCGCTTGATTTTATAGATTTTAAAAAAACACCTTTCCTCAAGCAGATAACTCGTCATGTTCCGGCACATAAATGTTCGAAATTTCATGCGAGTCCCCGATTGAGCCTAAACATACGCCAAACATCATGAATAACATTTTTTGAATGACCACAGTCCATTATTTCATGTACCTGCAGTTCAAATTTGGAGTCGCCCGTAAAATGCAAGAAAATAGAAATAATTCATGAAATATAGCAAAACAACTTGAAATTGTCCCAAATTGTGAAGATGAGATGTAACTACTGTACTAATGCCACACAAAAAAATATGGGACGAAAAATCAAAAATTAATGGTTTGCCGAGAGTGCCAGGATGGACACTCGGCAAAGACCTGTTGCCGAGTGCGTATAAACCGGCACTCGGCAAACTGACCCTAGTTTGCCGAGTGTCTAATGGTGGACACTCGGCAAAAGTGACGGAGAACGGGCCGTTTTCTCTCGTTAACCTTTGCCGAGTGTAATGTTTTGCCGACCGTCGTGCACTCGGCAAATTTATAGATTTCCGAGTGCTATACGTCGCCGACTACCGCACACTCGGCAAAGTGGTCTTTGTCGAGTGCTCGCTTTGGCACTCGGCAAAGACTCTCTTTGCCGAGTGCCCGACTTTTGCCACTCGGCAAACTTCAGCGCACTTTCGGCAAAGAAGCGGATTCCTGTAGTGTGAGTGACCACGGCAAAGCATCCGTCAAAGTAGAAAGCGGCAACACTAAATAGGCAGCTAGCATAATAAACAATTAAGCAATGGATATGTCAGTAGTAGCCAGCATCGATTGACAACCGAAAGAAAAAAGAAAGCAGTAATATACATCTTGAGACAAATCATCACCGGATCGGACAGCATCAACACACAAGCTGAAGGGTGGTATGTATATTATGCATAGCAAAGCCCATATACATACATATACATGCATACTCTCTCTCCCTCTCTCTCAAACACAACAAGCTGCTGGTTATTCTTCAGGTTCTTCTTTGCTTACAAGCCAACACAAATCAGCCGCCTTAGCAAACGACTGTGACGTACGGAGTTTATTTAGTACTTACTGTATATAGAGCAGTAGTATAAGGCAGCATGATGGATCCATGCATGCATGCATCTGGCTGGATCTAGCTACCTCACTTGCTTATTTGTGCAACCCTTGGACGCGGCGGGGACGACGACCTTAGCTCGCAGCGAACTTGCCACCGCGGTGAGGACCATAGTAATGGCTGTACTTGCCGTGGTGTCCCTGCTTGAACTTGCCATGGTGGCCATAACCACCATAACCACCTTGATAATGGCCATAACCACCTTGATGGTGGCCATAACCACCATAAGTTCCATAACCACCTGGTCGTCCGTGCTGCCTGTAGCGGTGGTACGATTCCTGTAGGTGGCCGTGCTGCGGTGGTGGCGGCGGCGCTCCATACCCGTAGTAGCTGCTGTAGCCGCCTCCATGACCATGGTGTGTAGGGTAGCCTTGCACAGAATAGCCACCGCCGTCGTAGTAGCCGCCATGTCGAGGAGGGTACCCAGCACCATAGGGTGGTGTAGGCTGTGGGTAGCCATGGCCAGCTGCAACGTCCCAACCCCGATACCCATCCGCCACCGGCGGCTCCTTCCGAGGTGGCTGCTGCTGGCATGTTGGAGCAGCAGGAGGAGGGTCAGCTGCTGCTGCTGCTGGTACGACCGGCGGCTCGTTTCGAGGTGGCTGCTGCTGCTGGCACGTTGCAGCAGTAGGAGGAGGATCAGCGGGTAATGTAACCGTCGGCTTTGTTGGCTCCCCTTCAGTTTTGGGCGGCGGTGGCTTTTGCCCCACCGCTGCCGCCGCCCCCCCGCTACCCTCGTCGCCTTCCTCACCGCCGCCGTCACCATTTCCTCCTCATTATTCCAAGCATAAGGATTTGGGTGGTGGTATGATGGTGGGTAACCGTAAGCAGGGTACGCCGGAGGATGGTATGGCGGCGGTGGCATGTCGTTGTATCCAGCTTTGAATGACGATGTGAATTCGTGGTGCGTCAGCGTCTCCTCCGCCGGCTGTGGCTGCTCCCCGCGGGTCAAGTAATTCTCGCCCTCCACATTGCCGATCGCCTGACTGTTGTGACCAAAGTTGAAGGTCCCTCCGACGTTGACGCCGCTCTTCGGCTTCCGGAACATCTCTCTACGTGCGCTGGCCAGAGATATATCGAAGAAACATCAGACAAACACGGATCACAACAGGCACGAAACCGTACCCACTCAAAATAATATATATATATACACTTATTGTTCTATATATATGTTTTATATACATACATGCATGCAAATATATGGAACCAAACACGACAAAAAAATATTGGTGACACAAAAAGTTAGTATTATATATACTTACTTATTCAGTGAGGGTGTTGCTTATAAGTGACGGATCTAGCCTATTGTTGTGGGGCCATATGGCCCAAACCAACGGATCTCGGTAAAGGTGGCCCTATGCCGAAAGTGTCGCCCTTTGCCAAGGGTTGAGCCCTCGGCAAAACTATCTTTGTCGAGAGTTAGCCTTTAGTGGAAGAGCGGCCGTCGGCAAATCCAGGCTTTGCCGAAATGTTAGATTTCAGACGCTCGGCAAAACATTGTACCCTCGGCAAAGGTCAATTTTTCCATAGTGATATATTGATTGACAATGTTAAATTGAATAAGCTTGGCCGGCCTCATAGGTTTTCAATCCTAGATTCGCAATTGGTGTTGGTGTTCTTTCCTATATATACAAATTAAATAAATAAAATAAAATTTATAAAAGTTTTTTAGTAGTAAATAACAGTACAAGTTGATTTGTTCGTGGATGGAGATCGGTGTATCTGTTACGAGTAGCCTATCCTTAGTCTTCTCACGTGTCTAAAGCAGAAACCTGATCTGCTACGTGCATGATGCATGTTAACTCTTATTAAACAAGAGATTTATGCTGATTTCTCACGCACAACCCTTAAGCCGTCAGCATGCATGCATGAACATGCAGTACACTCTCTATATATACTTAGATTAGATATATATGTATATATACTAAGTTTTTACTGTATATCTCAACAAATTAAAGACAGAGTGACTTATGATTTAGACTGAAGAGAACAATATATATTTCTAAAGACACTGCAACATAAAAGAACATATAGTGGATAATAAAAGCATAGAACACAGGATCGAGAATGAGGAAACGACAACTAACTACTTACACAGGACAGATAAACAGATGGGGTTTAGCAAAAGAATATATGCATGTACCGATGGAGCGAAGAAGGATTTCTTTATCTCTGAGCAATGCAAGAGCAGATAATAGGCCGGCTAGACCCGACCAGCGTCGTTGTAAGCTTAGCTTTGTGGATGCTACTAGCTGTGGTATGGTATGCCATTTATGGAGCACGGCTGAGCTAGCTATATATAGGCTAGAGGAGTGAGGAGTGAGGCTGCCAATGCGCGTGTGTGCGCGTGTGAGCAGGCCGACAAGTTGCTGTGTTTGGTTCCAAGAGCTTTTTTTAGAAAAGAAAATATTATTGATATCCTAACTTCTGCATTGATCAATACATACTCCCTCCGGGCTGGCTTTACAGGTCGTTCTGGCCTGGTATGCTAGGAGCAAAATAGAAGTCGTCCCAGGCCTTCACGCTGGTTTTGGACGTTGTTGCCCCTGAGTAATTGCACCAGCGACAGCAAAAATAATGCAACAATGGGGATTTGAACCGGCAACCTCCCAGCACGGGGAGCCTTAGGATGCTGTGCTAGCCAATCAGTTCAAGCGACGGTGGTTCTTACAATGCACCCATCACCATATTTATTAGAGGTAGATAGGAAAACTTATCCCTAATTAATCACTCCTTGGTATGCTAAATGTTGTCCTAAACGACCTCTAATAACAGCCAGAGGGAGTATGATTGTTTGTTATTACAAAACCAGAAGAAATGACCGGTTATCTCAAAAACAAATTTTTGAACCATTATAATAAGAATAGTACTAGAAACGAATTCTATTACTAAACTTTCAGCCATCGTCTAGCAAACACTTCTATCGCGGTTGTCTCAATGGTCTTACAACCCATCTTCATCAATGCGATCCACCTCTCCTCGGTCTCCTTCTGTAGCATAGACTAGAACCTAGTCCAGTAGGCCCCCTGAAGATAGCCTAAGTAAGAAAGATTGTCCAGTAGGATCCATGAACTTTTTGTGGTAAAAAAGTGATAAATTACTTTTCACACTTACTTTTCTCGTGAACTAAACACGGCGAGATCAATCTGAGGAGAACGAAAATTCTATAAGAACAGCCTCAATGGTGAGTTTCATTACGCTGTTTCCAAGATTGTCATGTCATATAAAATGAAATGAAACTTGGATGAAACCCCTACTCTCAATGGAGAGTTTCATCTTGCGTTTCATAGGCATCTAATTTCATGACTCGAGAGATAGTTGGTATTCGTGCCAGAGAGTTTCACCAAGATGAAACTTTTGTCTTCTCTCTCCCTCAGAGTTTAATGCAAAAAAGTGGACTTTCGCTGATGTGGCGCTCTATTTAATGTGCATGAAACGCCTATAAAACATCTGTTAAGACTGACCTAAGCGCCCAAGATCGACGAGATGGCACTAGAAGCAGGGGATCGAGGGGAGCATCTTGATCACGCCAGGCACGGCACCCTACGGTCAGTAGTACAACCGTGAGGCCATGTACAATATGCAAGGTTGATCCTGTGCATGTTGCACGTACAGATATGCATGTATGGCGTAATTGCACTCTCTATCTACTTTTTGACCAAATTCTAGTATCTACTTCGATCGATGGAATATATATCTCAAGACGTAAATTGATCTAGTGTACGTCCTCTAACATATATACAAGACTCGCGTGACAATACTACCGGATTCCTGTGAGCTAGACGGAGGGTCCACGGGAAAGAGGGACGGAGGTGACGGAGCGGGGCGGGGCTCACGGCGGTTCCCTTTCCGTGAGCCCCAGTCTCACGGAAAAGGGGTGGGGATTTCCGTGAGCTGTACCTCCTCGGGAAAGGTATTTTCCCGTGATTATTTTTCTTTTCCGTGAGACTTTTCCTCTGCTCATGGGAAAGTGGATCCTTTCCGTGAACGGCTGGCGGGAAAGAACTTCCTCACGGAAAGCGCAGGAATCCGGTAGTGCAACGCAAGCGTCCTCTGATACATATGCAAGACGCCAAACAAGGGTATTCTCTGGCATATACAAGACGTACTCCTATAGCGTCCTCTTTTTGTTTAGATAAATCCTATATCGTCATCTGACATGTGCAAGACGTACTTCAGCGCATCCTCTGACATCCTCTGACACATGCATGTGCAAGATGTTTTTTTACGACGGCACGGCAGTTCCATCTACAATAGGAGTATTTTATTGCATAATTCTTTATTAACAACTACTCCCTCCGTCCCTTAATATTCGTCGTTCTGGGGAGGTAGCGTTGTCCCTAAGAGCATCTGCAGTGTATGGTTCGAAGCGGGTTCGATGCAGTAAATGCAAACATCGAACCGGGAACCATACATTGCGGCTGGTGTCGATGGAGGACCCGATTCTTTGTATCGCACCGGGTTCTTACCTTTCTTCGTCTTCTCTCTCTTGCTGTTATGCTCCCGCCACGGACTGAGGGGCAGGCAGCGAGAGCGCCGCCGGACGGGGAGGCGGGCAGCGTCGATGTAGCGCTGCCCGACCTCTGCCACGCCACCGGCGGAGGGGCGGGCAACAGTGCGCCGCCGGAACAGGGGAGAGGTCAACGCCGCCCGGGCGGGCAGCGCCGCCGAACCCCGCCACGCCGCCCCGGGGAGAGGCGCTGCAGCGCAGCCGCGCCGGACGGGGAGGAGCCGGTTGCGCCGCCGGGCAGGAGGGGCGGAACAACGGGGACGACGCCGCGAGATCCGGATGGAGGAGATGCAGATGGGCGAGGAGGTGTTGCCGCGCCGGGTCAAGGCCCCCGCGTCGCGGCGGGTGAGCCGGAGGTGGGAGTGGGGGGCGCTAGCGTCGCGTCTGCTCCGATGGGCCGACTCGCGCGGTCGGGAGCTTGTGCGACAACGGCGTCGTTGGGACTCCCAGCCGAGCGTGAAAGAGGAGGAGCAGTTGGGCTTGGTTTCTTTTTTTAATGTGGTGGGTCCCATTTATGGACTCAACCTCAGTTCTATACATTGTGATCCTATTATTAGCAGCCGTCACATCAGTCGTGGGGCCCGGGATCGAACCGACCCTGGTGCTTCCCACTGCTGATGCTCTAAATGTGTGTCGTTTTAGAGTAGCAGGCCTATTGCTGCAGCTCGTGCAGGCACTCAATCGCTCGATGGCAGCAGCAGCCAGGCCTTTCTTGGTTTCCTCCACACACAGAGCAGCCGTAAAAAATTATTTATGTGTGGCAGTTGTACACCTTTGGAGCAATAAATCACCTGTCCATCCTTGCTTCGTAGGGGTGTCTGCTGGTTTGGCTAGCTGCCTTGGTTCCTGGGACAGAAGCTAAAACGACTCACATTAGTACACAGTGACTCTAGTCAAATCATCCGTGTCATTTTTGCTGTAAGTTGTATGTGTTCCCAACGATGCTGGATGCTGGTTATTCGCATCAATTATAGTTTATATTATAGTTTGCGTGCAATCGACGAGCCTCACAGCCTCAGACAAGTGTACGCAAAGATTTCACCTTGCAACGAGTGGATTGGATAGGGTAGAATATGTGTCATCGCCACGAGACGACGAAGACCAAGACCGAATGCGAATATATATATGGGCCATTTCATTCAATTTATTAAAAAAAAAAAGGCACCAGCAAACTGGACCACGTCGTTGAGCTTGCAATTATTAGCACTGTGATTTTTAATTTCAATGATCGACTAACGATTTCACTTGCATGCACTTTGAGCTTGCTGTCTCACAAATCGTTCTTTCCACCGGCTAGGCTAGTAGTGCACTTTGTTCGTATTCAACCCCATCAATAATAGTATCACGTCATGATGTGATGATGGACGTGTATGCTTTCTAACTTCTTCTTAATGAAACACAAGCTATGCACATTCTTGAAAAACATTGATCGAATGCCTTGCAATATAAGGGATGGATAGACAAGAATATAAATCTCAAAGACGTCGAATCACCAACTCGACATGCATGATTGGGTTCTTGGAAATTGGAATTGGAATAGCGACCATGATGAGAACAAACCACGCATCATTCCAGTCCCAAGAAAACAATTAAATAAAACCAGCTGAGAGCCTGAGACTCTTTGTATCGCTACCTTTTCCCTCTCCATGATCTCCCAAGAAACGACGTTATATTATATCGTGCATTATTTATCTTTTTTCTCAATCACGCAAAAGCTTTACGGCGTATTTTTATTAAGAGAAGTTGAAATTTTACATGAGGCGCATTACAAGATGAGAGTTTAGCCCGCATGCCTCCCCATTTACAAAACTTAGTGTACTACTCTCTGAAGCAATCTCCCTAGATGCTTTGATCGCGCATTATTTATCAAAAATAAACAACGATATGAAAGGAGGAGAAAGCAGATTCTTTTTTAGATAAAGGAATATCATTACATTATTCCGACCTCCTATTATTCACAAATGAATGAATGTAGCCATTTAGAATAGACTCATCGATCGTGCTTAGACCACACTTCACCATACTGTGACACAAATTAGTGCTAAGACATACAAAGGAACAAGACTAAAGGTCCCTAACTCAAAAATGCTGCAACACTTCACCATCAAGGGCTCAAGCAAGCTACCACCTTCCCTAGTGAACGCAATTCGCAATAAACCTTGTGCGAACAATGACACGGCACCTCCAAAAAAGGAAAACGATGGGAGACACGCGATGGAGTTTTTTTTTCTTAACCTCTAATGGTGGAGAGTTGCAGAGCAAGTTTGGGTTAGCAGGGTTTGGATGCACATGTATTTATCTAAATGCACATGTATTGAAGTAAGTTCTTGTTTGGCAAAAACCCTAGTGGTCATTGCTATTTTTCCATTTAAGCAAGCCAATAAACAGAATTTTTCCATGCCTCCTTTCCCAAATATGACCACTATTGATCCATAAAAAGATCTCTATCTATGTTATCGCACAAAATATCCAGACCAGTCCAAAGCCTTTTCTTTGATTCTCCTAGCTAGATATTTGTGTCATCATTAAAGTACTCTAACTTTGATGGTAAGAAATGCTCGCACGAGGCCGGGGAGTTTATATATGGAGGGAGTAAACCGATTTTAGCTTAATCAGCAATCCACTACACCATCCAGCGGTATCAAACTCGGTGTCTGCGTCAATGCACAAGAGAAACAATTATCTCGGCCGCATCAATACCCGGGGTAGTTTGGCTGTTGTGTTTGTTCGATTATCACAGGTGGAGCTAAATTATTGCATTTTTTTAATTTGGTGCTCATATTATGGTAATGGCATTAGATGCCAGCAAAGATAAGTTCGGCCAACTAAAATATAGCCCGTACCGAACACAAATCTCAGCACAGTGAAACAAAATCTCCTTTTTATCCTCCTCCGATGGAGAAGAATATGATCAGAATCTCTCACAGCAACTGGGGGGGACAGCAACGCCGTGGTTGTTTTGTGATTATGCTTGACCTTGACATAGAGTAGTACGTGTAGATAGTAGACCTATGGACCCATGGTTATCTCTAGTACCTTGACATACTTTCACAAAATGTACAACTGGAGTATATAAAGATCTTATTTTTCTAGACACGAATACACGCGCTACCACGAGGGTAGATAGCCCACAATAATAAGACATATGGTGTTAAATTTAAGGCTTGACCCATGTATAGCATCTAGAACCCACTTAATTAGCTAGCGATCTAAAGCTACCCCACAAGAGCCTCTCAAAAATTCGATCTCGATATCTTTATTTAGAGACCCATGTGTATAGCATGTAAAACCAACTCAACTAATCATCTAAGAACATCTTCAATAGTTTCAAAAAAAAAAAAAAAAAATCAATAAGGGAACAAACTTGTTGGGTTTCTGTAGTAATTTAAAAGATCTCGCTCCTAAAATATAGAAAATAATTTTACATCAGGAATCTTGGACTATTTCTAAATCACTCCAACTAATTTTATGGTTTTCTCTTATACATTTGCAATGGGAGTTTAGTATCTTCCCACGTCGATACCCATGTGTATCTTTCCGCGTGGTTTGGATCGATTTTGCCAAGTGCAGAAAAGTTGAAAGTTGAGATAGGGAGTTGTCGGAGAGCACTTGTTTTAATCTTGCAAAAAAAGACAAGATTGAGAGTGACTTTTCAAAACTCTTGGAGATGCTCTAAGAGTTACTCCAAGAGCCTCTCAAAAATTCAATCTCGGTATCTATATTCAATGAACGCTGGTGGCATGCTTAACACATGCAAATTGGATGGGAAGTGGGTTTCTAATGAAAAAATGGATGAGTGATGCATAAGAACTTGCTCCTTGGGAGGGGAATACAACATCTGAAAATGGTTGCTAATACCCTATAGATTGAGCAAAGGAGGAACAGTCCAATACATGGCTCATGTTTGACTAGCTAGATGGTGTTAACCACAATGATGATTAGCAGCTGGTCCGAGAGGATGATTAGCCACGTTGGGATCGAGCCACAACACAAACTCCTACAGGAGGCAGTAATGGAGAATTCACAATGGGCGACAACTGAGCAAAGTGTGTTTAAACCTCGGATACATTACTCAAAATAGGGCAAATTGCTCCCTCAAATTTGACCAATATCCAAATTACCTCTTAGACTAACATTTGGTTTTATTTATTTTTGCGAAACTATTTTAGTCGGTCCACAATATTATTCACCCATTAGCTGATGTTTCTCTTTCTCCAGTAGTTCTAATTTTGAAATTAGAGAAGTGATAATGAACATATCACAACTTATTTTCAAATGTACATTTTTTTTTTCACAATTATGCTTCGTACAACTTTCTATATGTAGTGTTAATTTGTTGCTAATGGCCTAACCTGTAAAAGTAATGATAAAAATTTATGATGCGTTTTCAAGCATAAGCTATGGTGTTAGGTCCTCACAAATTTGAAATTAAAATTAACTTAAACATGGAGAAAAAAAAAAAAAAAAGTAGTACATATTAAATCGAAACAACCAACACAGTTTTAGGGGAGTAAATAAACCAAATCAAGTGTTAATTTCGTAAGTAATGTAGACATTCTCCAGACTTAGAGGAGTAATTTGAATTTTTCCTTTACTACAAGTGTTCCATCAATTTTCAAAGGTTAAAAGGACCGACGAAAGTTGTACCCTGTTCTAGATGTGGCCTCTTAAGGAAGAGCAACAAAGAGAGAGACGCTTGGGCCATACTGGGCCTACTAAAGTCCACGCTGCCATTGGGCCCATTCTCTGATCTGAAAATTGAAAAGGAAAAGAAAAGAAAATAGTCGTGCCTATCTACCCGGTCGTGTGAGAAGTCAAAAATAATTTTCAGTTGTCCCTAAATTGTGCCCTTACCTGAGACGAGTGCAACGTTCGGCGCAGATGGGTTCTTGAGCTTCGCTTGGATCTGGGCCTCAATCTCGGAGGACTTCAGCTTGCTGTATTGCTCGTCGGGTGTGAGGGTGTCGTAGTTGGCGGACTCCATGATCGCGACACCTTTACATCCCACACCTTCCGATCCGGCGTACAAGAGTCGCATCGCCTTCTCGTGGTCGTCAAGCCTCTCCGACGGCTTGTTTGCCCGTAGCTTGTTGCAGATCGTCTGAAACCTGGCAAAAAGAGAATCGATGGACTCGCCATCAAGCTGGATTAGGTTGTTGTACTCTCTCTTGTAGGTCTCATATAGGCGGGCCTTTACTTGTGGGGTTCCCTCGTGGTAGCTCTCAAGTGTCCTCCACACCTCACAAGCGGTCTCACAAGTGACAACTCTCTCAAACTCAGTGTCTTTGAGGCTAGAGAACAAAACACTCCTCGCTCGGTTGTTGGCATTGTCTTTGGACTATTTGTTCCTCACCCACTCGAGCGGCTAGCACTTTGTAGTTCTCATCCTCGACAATCTCCCACACTCTCCAATCCATCCCCATAAGATGTGCTTGCATCTTAATCTTCCAATAGGGATAGTTGGTGCCATCGAACTCCGGAGGCTTGCCACCAAAGTGACCAAACCTCTCCATGTCGTCTTCGGGATCACGGACCGATTAAGGTGGATATGATCCTTAACCGGCTCTGATACCAATTGAAGGACCGAAACGGCGACCAGAGGGGGGGTGAATGGGAGCCTCAATTTTCCTTTTCAATTTCGGGTCATCGGCTCAACCCCCAACCTCAAAAGCAAACTCACAAAGATACGAGTGATACACGTGCTAACTGGTAGCAAGATATCAAACGCGGAGTGTTAGGCTCAAAGAGTCGAACGTAAAAATCGGATCTCAAATCGGAGCTCGAATGAATAAATCGTGGATCAATTAACAAGAGTGAAAATCAAACTCAAGCTGTGAATAAGCAATGAATGCTCCTGTAGCTAAAAACAACACAACGATCAAACTCCTACTTGCTGGACGTTGGTGCTAGCAACTTGCTCAAGTAAACAAATCAAGGTACTATTGCTTGAAAGTGACATATCAAGAAATCACAAGCTAAACCAAGGACAACTAGATTAGCACAAGCTGGAGTCCACGAGCGTGCACTGGAATCAAGGAAATCAATCAAGAAGAGCTGCTACTTTCTGTAGATCGAACTGACTGCCTTGCAAGCTTGCAAG
This sequence comes from Hyparrhenia diplandra, assembly GCA_015847255.1. NCBI lineage: Eukaryota > Viridiplantae > Streptophyta > Magnoliopsida > Poales > Poaceae > Hyparrhenia > Hyparrhenia diplandra. Next base: position 282,088 of record JADLZK010011992.1, on the reverse strand, counting down.
CAAATGACAGAAGCTAGTAGCCGCTCACCTTCTTACCTGAAGATCTCGACGCCAGAGAGCAGCACCCTGACGAACAGCTGCTCAATCCTGTTGACGCGAAATTGCTGCAGGGTTCCTGACGAACTCTAGTCATCCACAAACTGCAGGCAGCCTGACAAGTCCACGCATGCACAGCTCAAAATTGCAGGAAGAGATTCTCGGTAACTTTTGATTAGTCAAAGCTAATTCACACCACCACCAAAAACTGCTCGATGATGGTGGGCGCCGGCTGCTAATCTGCAATAAACAATACCAAGTGCTGGCGCTGCTGGATGACGAACAGAGAACGAATTGAAGCTGCACACTGCCTGAACGAAATGCAAGAAGCAAACTTGACCAATCAAAATCTCTGCTCAAAGCAAGCACGAACTGCAGCAGGGGTCCTGTGCTACATCGGCAAGTCCTCTCTCAGCACAAAACCCAAAGCCAAGAAACTAGCAGAGGGGCTGCTCCTGCTGTTTGACCAACACGCAACCTTGAGAGAAAGCAGCGACGACAGATGCAAAATCGACCCAAGGAACGACCAAATCACTATGATTTCACCAGGTTCCTGGACGATGGGCAAGCATCTATTGGTGCTGGGCTCGACGCCACAGCGCTCGGCGCAAGAACAGGAAAGCTGACGAACTCAAGCAGGCGAACAAAAGAGAAACGCCCGCTCCAAAAAATCCAATGAAAAATGGACCAAATCAAAACAGCTCGATCTGAGATTTTGAACAGGTGAAATTGAACTAGCTACGAACAAGATCCCAAAAAGATCATGACCCAAGATGAACTCAAACTCCGGGAAAAAGTAGATCGTAGGCATGAACGAAAATAGGAAAAAGTGCAGTCTCCTGAGAACGAGAAACACAGCTCCAAAATCAAAAGCCCAGAGGGCATGAGTGGACTTAGGGCCACTCTTCCTACGAACGAAAATCACAGCACAAATCCACACAAATTGTGTTCTTGGACCTCTAAACAAGAACTCTAAAAATGAGGAAAAAAAATAGAAACAAAAACAAGAGGCAAAGAGGGAGGAGGCCGTCATCCTCCACATATAGTCTGAAATCCCTCCTTCCCAAACTACCCCTAGATACATATGGGCCGAACTAATAACCCTAAGGCTAATTTAGTCCGACTCGGAATAATTTGATCCGACGACCGCCGCGCCTCTTCATCTGCAGCCTTGCTCCACGCAATCTCCCCGATGCCGCCAGCGCCGTCCTTCCGTCCCACCGGACGCGTTCGCGGGTTTTGAGGCCCAAACCCGTGAAACCCGCTCCCGTGGTTTTGAGGCCCAAACCACGAAACCCGCACCGATGGTTTTGAGGACAAACCACCAAACCTCCTCGACACGTGTCATCGCCGTCTTGACCGCCCGAGTCGCCAAGTCATCCGAGCTCCCCGCTCTGCCTGCACGCTCGCCGTCTTGACCCGATCGACACGGTCCCGCCACGTCCTCTTGCATTCGTCGATGTCCCAGATGTCAGCCACCATGGCTAGCCACCCAGCGATCTGGTCCCTCGGTCCAAGTCTCACGTCCGTCCTTCACCTCCGCGGTCCGTCGGCCCGGCACGTCCTCCTTGGCCCCTTCTCCTCACCGTCGGGTACCATCTCCGAGCTCCATACCCGCACAACACGAACCAAGAGATACGTCTTCGACACACTCCACGTGTGCCGGTGAACATAGCCGAAGCATAAAGAATAAACGAAAATAGAGGTAAAATGTTGATTGTTGACAATCACTCAATCATAAAACTAAACACATGTGACCTAAATCAACCATATGTTCGCAAAACTCAACTTAAATAAATAGCAATTCTGTACACCTATTATGAGTTTAAAAGGTGAAAGACGAGCCATACGTCTGCATGTGCGCCAGGACACGTCATATGAATGACTCAAGCGACCGGGACATGCCATATGAATGATACATGTGTGGTAGCAACAAAGATTTTGCCGCTTGGCGGAAGAATGAAAGAACTTTTTCCTCTTTAATATTAGTTATGGATTTAGACGATGACATCTCTCTACCGGATGACTAGGATTATTTCACACAGAGAAAGAGTGAGAAAAGAGAGTGCCAACTTGTACTTCTTCCGTTTCAAATTATAAGTCATTTTATTTTTTTCTAAGTATATAGATTTTACTACACACCTATATATACATTATAAACATAATAACTATGTATCTAGAAAAGCTAATTGGAATCTCATCTCTAGCTCCCACATCCCAAGCTTTCACCGCTATGCATCTAGGCCCATCATCACATGAGACTTATTTGCTTAGGGATGGGTTGCAATTAAGCGGGACTTATCCAAAACCGGCAAATAGGTTTAATTCACTACAGCAGGAAGGATTTTTAGGAGCGGTCAGTCAGGCTCTGTAGGGGCGTTCGGCCAACCGCACCTATTCAAACGCACTTACAAATTCAGCCGTCATGCCACTCTATCCACACATCTTTTTAGGTATTTTTCATACTTTGCATCCGCCAGGATTTGAACCATGATCTCTCCCTCTCCCGGAGCCTCCTCTACCACTGCACCTCACACTCACTTGTGTCTACATTCTATTTTGGTTCCCAATATATTATACTAAACTAAGTGTAAATTAAATATTTGAGGCTCTAAACAAATTTAAATCAAAAAGTTGTCAACTATAAAGTTTCATAACTTTTTGAGATCTACAATTTTCGTTTAGGAGTTTCTCCATCCGAGGTCGTTTACAAAATCTAAATTTCAAATTTAAGAAATTCAAACATAGTTTTGCATGACAAGATGTTTTCAAATTAAACTACAAAGTTTCATAACCTTTTGATATCTACAATTTTTATTTTGGTTGTTTTTCCATCCGAGGTCGTTCGAAAAATTCAAATTGTAGTTTAGCATGATAAGATGACTTCAAACAAAAAAGTTATCAACTATAAAGTTTCATAACTTTTTGAGATCTATAATTTTTATTTAGGGAGTTCCTCCATCCGAGGTCATTTGAAAATTTTGAATTTTAAATTTTTTTTGAAATTCAGACGTAATTTTACATGACAAGATGATTTCAAATCAAAAAGTTGCCAATTATAAAATTCTATAACTTTTGAAGATCTACAAAGTTTATTTTGGTTGTTTGGTTATTTGTTCATCCGACATGGTGGTTCTAGCATTGTTCACAAATCTTATATATCTCTCTAGTAGTTTCATAAACTACGAGAGAGATATGCAAGATTTGAGAACAATTTTACTTTCTCTTTGTGATATGAAAAAATGACCTAAACAAAAATTATACATCTTGATGAGTTATACAACTTTGGTGTTTGACTTCTTTGGCCAAAATTGTTTGTTGTTTTAAAATATTGTTTGAAGTTGTAATTTTAAAATTCAAAATTTGAAAATGTACACGAAAAAAGATGACCAAAATGTTAGTGGTAAGAACACAATATCTTGATAGAACATGATTTTAGAAAATTTTAGGAAAAAACATCATATTTGGAGTTAGTATGAGGAAGAAAGACTTGTTACAAGTTTTAGCCACAGATTAAAAAGAGAAGTAAGTGTTCTTCAATAATTTGAAATCAAATTTCAGACTGTATTTGAACCATCAAATGAATTCAAATAGAAAATTGGTTAACAACAAAGATTCATAACTCTTCGATATCTACAATTTTTATTTTGGTCATTTCTCCATCCGCGGTTGTTTTGAAAAAAAAAAAAAATCAAATTTTAGTACTTCATTTTAAATATCCGGCGTCTATATTGTAAGAGCGCCTCAATATAGAGCTGTCTCTACAAATCGATTTGTAGGGGCGGTTTGTAGGATTCTACAAATAGAGAACCATTTGTAGAGCCGCCCCTACAAAAAAAAAAAAGGGGTGACATTCCTACAAATAGTTTTTTACGTAGTGATTTTTGCGGATTCCTGATATTAGCTCCACAAAAAGCTTTAGATAATAATGGGTCAAAGAGATAAATCATATACCCTCCGCCCAAATAAAATAAAAAAAAAAGATTATCATCCACCGAAGGAACCAAATTGTGGGGAATATGATACCTGCATACGAGGTCCACAAGTCAGTTAGATTGCACGGATCCGTTGCCGACCTCCTCGCCTATATATATATATAGCTATCTAGTCCGTCCTCCTCTAAGCACACCACAGCATCCCCAAGACCAAAACATACCGGTCTCGGCTGCAGTCGTAGTAGCTTCCATCTGCTTCCTCAGTGAGTTGCACCTTAGCTTAACCATCTCGCCTGAATTTTTTTTTTTTTTTTCTGAAGGGACGTCTCGCCTAATATATAAATATGTTTTTCGTTGTAGAACGTAGCTTAAGATTTCTAAGATCTCTGTATATAGCTGGTTCCATGCATGCAGGGTTTGCTTTTCTTCATTCTTCTTGTTAGTGAATATCATGCTTGTATGTATGCATGCACACATGGCGACGGTTTAGATTCAAGGATTGTGGAAAATTAGTGTATGTATACATATCTTGTTCAACGTCATATATATATTAGCGTCAACATACAGCTGTTTTTGTTTAATTTTGCCAGGGATGTTTTCTCCCGGGAAGGCGCCGTTTATGAAACACAACCAGGCTGGCCAACAACAGCAACTGCACACGTTGTCGTTCGGTTCTAGTGGGGACGACAAGCAGCAGAAGAAAGGGCACTATGCTGCTGGTAAATACAAAACTACACATCGAGACGGTCCTCCAGCCCCTCGAAAGCAGTTGCTGTACGAAGAGTACGAAGACTCGGAGTCGTCGGATGATGAGGAGGAGGCATACGAAGAAGACAAGGAGTGTGATGATGATGATGAGGCATACGAAGAAGACAAGAAGTGTGATGGCGAGGAGGCATACGAAGAAGAACCCCCGGCCCCGGACGGGGCACAGCAGAAGAAGGGGAATAAGAAGCCAGCAGAGCACAGCAAGCAGCCTCCAGAGCAGCAGGAACCACCACCAAACACAAAAAAAGAGCCAAAAAAGGACAAGCCTCCTTCGCAGCAGCCGAAAGCAGCAAGTCCAAAGCCTCCAGCATCAGTCGATCCTCCTCGAAAACAGCACCCTCACCAGGGTCGGGCTAGGTGCCCTCCTCAACATGATGAGGGTGACTACTATGCTCCTGCACAGAGGCGTTTGCCTCCGACACACCAAGGTACTATATAATATATATACTGCATGTGTTGCATGCATGCTAGTTGTTGGGTCAATTGCATGCATGCGCTGATCTTATATATTTTTTACGCTTGCTTCATTCACATATATATGCAGGAGCAAGTCTTGGCTACGACCGCTATGGCAGGGTGCGGCGGCGGCCAGAACCAGCACCTCCCGCCAGAGCTTCTTATCCTGCCTATGAAACATACCACAAGCACCATGGCAGATATGGTGGCCGCGGCTATGACGGTGGTGGTGGCGAGTACACGGTGGGACACCGGGACCAGTATTTGGAATACTCTCACTACCATGGCAGATATTACTAGCATATGCATGCATGGGAGCCCGGCCAGTCACTGGATATATCGGAGACGACTCTTTATATATATATATACCAAAGCTCACGTACGTACCACGGAGAGTACGTACGTACCCTGATGCATGGATGGCTAATACTAAAATAAACTCATGCATGGTGTAGGCTGCTTCCCTTTCAGGACTGTCGTTCGATCTTGGCAGGAAACTGAAGCCTCTGCCTTAATTAATTAGCGATGGATGCACTAGCATTGCTAGCAGGGTGCATGATCCTTCTTCATCATCCTAGCTACCTCTACCTTGTTGCTACTATATATATGCTTTATTTTGTCTTCTACAATATGCAGCAGCAGCAGGCCAGGCTGCATGCATGCGTATGTATCATGTATGTTTGTGAACTATATATGCAATCTAGCGGTTTGCGTACGTGTACGACACATGCATCACATGGTTTATTTGCTAAGTAAGCACTGAAACTGAAAACCATATATAGTGTGTGTTGATTCTATCCACTGAATTGTCTCAATGTATCTTTTCTTTTTCCCTGTTGTCACGAATAGATCGAACGATGCACACTGGCACTGTAGAAAAACCGCCTTCTAAATTGCTCCAGGGATGTAAACCGCCTTCTCTCGTCCAAATTAAACGATAGATGATGCCCACTGAACTATCTCGATGTATCCTTTTCTCAACTGAATTGATGCTAACTGAGACTGTCGATTGCTTAGTTGTCCTGCCTATATAAGCACTATTTGGACCCCCGGGTCCAAATGCCATTCAGACCCCAGTCCGAACAAACATGCGCTGCTGGAGTTTGGTTGGCGGTGTCTTTTTTTTGGCTGTTTTTTTTTTGACGTTCTAAGGATTTCCTTCTGTGCATCGCTTACTTCCGTATTCGAGGCCAGTCTTTTTACAGCCGTGACCTGAGTCTTTTTTTTTTTTTTTTAACATCCATGATGTTTCTGTGTAGCTTGTTTACGTCCGTGATTTTTTTATAGTTGCAGCAAATTGTGCATACAAGTTTTTTATATTGAAAATGACTTCCCATTTGATCGTCACAAATTTCTATTAAATAGATAGATGGAATAGCAAGATATTCAGGAAATTAAACACACTAGATTACATTTGAATTTAATAAAACGTTGAATCCGTTGGAACATGTTAAGATATCCATGAAGACAAAAGAATAATCAATCCAAAAGCAGAAATGTAGATGGATCATGCCTACTTTTTTCAAATCATTTTTATGATCAATTTTATGATATTTTTGTTCCATACGTAAGACTAAAACAAATTCAGAATCATTTATACATGCCAAAACTGGCTACATGCATGGACCATAAAGCTAGTAAAATGCGACACTCCCCATGGAAACCGAGAGTACGATCATGGGAGAACTACTATTATATATGTTCTTAAACATTCAAAGCCTCCCTAGCTACTCTACACAACTGTAGCCCAGCTCAATGTGACCCCACTAAACCTGTAAAGAAATCAAAAGAGACAGGATGAGAAGACGTATTAAATAATAATAATAACTACTTTTATCATATTTAACAAGTTGGAATAGCACACCAATTTGGAATCAAGTATTTCTATGTTCACAATAGTAGCAGCAAAATTTCGGAAAGAATATTGTTACTATGCAAGACCAAGTATGTCCATAGCATTGGCAATAATGTCTAGTTACTGATGGCACTATTCACTACGAGTTCTCTAGCCATTATCTATAAAATTGCTCATGCACATAGTTCGTAACTTCGTAAATAAGAACTTTACCTTACAGTGGTTCAAAGTAAGAGCAACCAAATTATGAAAGTAATGAAGGAAATAAAGCTAAAACTTCCTTAAAATAGTCAGCCACGATGGGGAACAAAGATTAAGAGCTAAATTATTTTATTACATAATCATTGTTGATAATTAACTTAAGGATAGAAACTATTACAATAGTCTTCCATGTGTGCTTTCCAGGAAGATATAATGATATAGTATATTGTTAGTTCATTGGTTGAAACAAAAAGAAAAATAGGATGTCCTATGTGTCTCCCACATCATACCGACTCAAAAACACTACATAATCAATCTATCTAATTTGATTCCTCCCATAGATAATGGAAACCAGCATAGCACAGTCGAAATAGAAAAAAAAAAACAAAGCCTGCTGCAGTAGAGGAAGGCAGAGTTATCTGAGGGCAACACAACAGGAAGACAAAATTACCAGGAGCACAGAGACATGGACAGGTGATGTCTCAACTGACCACCCCTTCTTATTGATCACCTGAGTGATCATAGCATCAGCTCCATCACTACAATAAAAAAAACCAAACCGTGACAAGAGTCAATTCGATTGAGAGATTAAAAACACGTGAGCTGAATAAATGAAGATTTTGACACAATGGATGATTGGATAGCTGGATCTTCAATCAATTTGACTTAACTCTAGATGCAGTGATGATAAATTTTCTAAACTTTCTAAATAAGATTAGATCTCAGCAAATAAATATGGAAAAGCATGAGTTTTCTAAACTACAAGCGATCTTAGAATGTATATATATGACCTGCAGATTGCAGCTCTAAAAACTTAAACATTGCCGAGCAAACAGCATGGCCCAAATTGTTCCATTGTTGAAGTGAAAATATATTGATTATGTAGTGTTCGACACACTCCCGTGTGCCGGTGAACATAGCCGAAGCATAAAGAATAAACGAAAATAGAGGTAAAATGTTGACTGTTGACAATCACTCAATCACAAAACTAAACACATGTGACCTAAATCAACCATATGTTACTTAAACTCAACTTAAATAAATAGCTATTCTGTACACCTACTATGAGTTTAAAAGGTGAAAGACGAGCCATACGTCTGCATGTGCGCCAGGACACGTCATATGAATGACTCAAGCGACCGGGACATGCCATATGAATGATACATGTGTGGTAGCAACAAAGATTTTTGCCGCTTGGCGGAAGAATGAAAAGAACCTTTTCCTCTTTAATATTAGTTATGGATTTAGACGATGACATCTCTCTACCGGATGACTAGGATTATTTCACACAGAGAAAGAGTGAGAAAAGAGTGCCAACTTATACTTCTTCCGTTTCAAATTATAAGTCATTTTATTTTTTCTAAATATATAGATTTTACTACACACCTATATATACATTATAAACATAGTAACTATGTATCTAGAAAAGCTAATTGGAATCTCATCTCTAGCTCCCACATCCCAAGCTTTCACCGCTATGCATCTAGGCCCATCATCACATGAGACTTATTTGCTTAGGGATGGGTTGCAATTAAGCAGGACTTATCCAAAACGGCAAATAGGTTTAATTCACTGCAGCAGGAAGGAGTTTTAGGAAGCGGTCGGTCAGGCTCCGTAAGAAGTTCGACCAACGCACCTATTCAAACGCACTTACAAATGGAGCTCTGTTGGGCAGCATCCGCCAGGATTTGAACCATGATCTCTCCCTCTCCGGGCCTCCTCTACCACTGCACCTCACACTCACTTGTGTCTACATTCTATTTTGGTTCCCAATATATTATACTAAACTAAGTATATTTAAATATTTAAGGCTCTAAACAAATTTAAATCAAAAATTTTGTCAACTATAAAGTTTCATAACTTTTTGAGATCTACAATTTTCGTTTAGTTGTGAACCAAAATTGTTGACAAATTTTGATTTAAATTTGTTTAGAGCCTCAAATATTTAAATATACTTAGTTTAGTATAATATATTGGGAACCAAAATAGAATGTAGACACAAGTGAGTGTGAGGTGCAGTGGTAGAGGAGGCTCCGGGAGAGGGAGAGATCATGGTTCAAATCCCGGCGGATGCTGCCCAACAGAGCCTCCATTTGTAAGTGCGTTTGAATAGGTGCGGTTGGCCGAACCGCCCCTACGGAGCCTGACCGACCGCCCTAAAACTCCTTCCTGCTGCAGTGAATTAAACCTATTTGCCGGTTTTGGATAAGTCCCGCTTAATTGCAACCCATCCCTAAGCAAATAAGTCTCATGTGATGATGGGCCTAGATGCATAGCGGTGAAAGCTTGGGATGTGGGAGCTAGAGATGAGATTCCAATTAGCTTTTCTAGATACATAGTTACTATGTTTATAATGTATATATAGGTGTGTAGTAAAATCTATATATTTAGAAAAAAATAAAATGGCTTATAATTTGAAACGGAAGAAGTATAAGTTGGCACTCTCTTTTCTCACTCTTTCTCTGTGTGAAATAATCCTAGTCATCCGGTAGAGAGATGTCATCGTCTAAATCCATAACTAATATTAAAGAGGAAAAGGTTCTTTCATTCTTCCGCCAAGCGGCAAAATCTTTGTTGCTACCACACATGTATCATTCATATGGCATGTCCCGGTCGCTTGAGTCATTCATATGACGTGTCCTGGCGCACATGCAGACGTATGGCTCGTCTTTCACCTTTTAAACTCATAATAGGTGTACAGAATAGCTATTTATTTAAGTTGAGTTTGCGAACATATGGTTGATTTAGGTCACATGTGTTTAGTTTTATGATTGAGTGATTGTCAACAAATAACATTTTACCTCTATTTTCGTTTATTCTTTATGCTTCAGCTATGTTCACCGGCACACGTGGAGTGTGTCGAAGACGTATCTCTTGGTTCGTGTTGTGCAGGTGTGGAGCTCAGAGATGGTAGCTGACGGTGAGGTGAAGGGGCCAAGGAGGACGTGCCGAGCCGACGGACCGCAGAGGTGAAGGACGGACGTGAGACTTGGACCGAGGGACCGATGATCCGGGTGGCTAGCCATGGTGGCTGACATCCGGGACATCGACGAATGCAAGAGGGACGTGGCGGGACCGGTCGATCGGGTCAAGACGGCGAAGGCGTGCAGGCAGAGCAGCGGCGGCCAGGAAAAATGGCCGCCGGGTCGGTACTCAAAACTAACCGAGCATTGATTTATAGGTTGTGATAATATAATGCCATATATAACATAAATTAACATGGTAGTGCTACATATTGAGACAAAATAAACTATTACAAATCACAATAGTAGTTACCTCTTACAAAGTCACTCGACGATTACGATCCTCCATCCTGTGAAAGCGAACTATTACATCGTCAATTGGAATTGTGGCCAAAAATCCTTGTTCTCCTAACATCTTTGTAGCTTTTCACCTATGTAATCTGATATCCTCCTTCTATTTGCTGGATCATATGGAAGCTCATCAAAATTTACCTCATGCCGTGAGATCCGCCGGCGCGCTGAATACAGTTAGTGTTTGCTGAAGGGACACGAACATCTACATCTCCATCTCTTCTTGCTCTTGAAGTGTCGCCATTATTATTCTCATCATCGCCGGCTGGTGGCAATTTTCTTTTAAAGAACCCATCCAATTTGCTTTGAGTGCCTATCAAATCAGTCATCATAAAAGAATATAAATATATAATAGATGCTAATGTGCAACTCTGCAAGGTGCAAGCCGTACTGATACTGAACTAGTGAATTTGGCAATTAGCATACGCATACATACATACCTGACATCTTGATCCGAAAGACAGTAACGAGGATCACGGAGGCCAGGCCAGGCCAGGCCACGAAGCTTTTGCGGTTTGCCGCCGGCGGCTGCCTGCTTGGCCCTAGGATTTGTGAGATTGTATCGTGTGCTGCCGTGCAATCTGGACGGTAACGAGGATCACGGAGGCCGGCATTCTGGACCTATGACTAAGGAAATACTCGATGGACTCTGGCTGGGCTCAGCAAGTCAGAAGAAATTGGACTTATTAGTGCTAATGGGCTGTTAGGTGCTGGCCTGCCGGGGTTCTAGACACTTTTTACCGGGTCTACCACGGCAAAAATTTGCGAGCGTACACGTAGAACGCCGAAGTCGCCGGTGTCGGGCGACCCGCCGACTCGTATCGTAGCTTCGCCCACTGAGGCGCAGCGGGAGCTCGGATGACTTGGCGACTTCGAGTGGTCAAGACGGCGATGACACGTGTCGAGGAGGTTTGGTGGTTTGTCCTCAAAACCATCGGCGCTGGTTTCGTGGGTTTGGGCCTCAAAACCACGGGCGCAGGTTTGGTGGTTTGGGCCTTAAAACCATCGGCGGGTTTCACGGGTTTGGGCCTCAAAACCCGGGTGGACGCCCGTGGACGGAAGGACGGCACGTGGCGGCATCTAGGAGATTGCGTGAAGCAAGGCTGCAGATGAGGAGGCGCGTGGCCGCCGGATCAGAATTTATCCCGAAGTCGGACCATATTGCCCCCGGCTATTTGGTTTGGCTCAAATTAAATGTAGGGGCAAAATAGGGATGTGAAATAAAGACTATATGTGGAGGATGACCGTCTTCTCCCCTCTTTGCCTCCTATTTTCGTTTTTATTTTTCCCTATTTTTTAGGGTTCTTGTTTAGATATCCAAGAACAAATTCGTGGATATTTTATGGTGATTTTAGAGTGGGTAAGGGCAGCCCCAAATCTGCCTGTGCCCTCTGGGCTTTGACGATGGAGCTGTGATTTTGTTGTTCTCGCTTCTTCTCTGTCTGAGTTTTGTGTTCGTGGTTTTCGTCCATGCTGCGATCTGAGCTCTGGTGAATCCTGGGGATGATTTTTGGGAATCAGGTTCGTCCCTAGGTCAATTTCATCTGTGCCAACTTTGACAGCCTCTCCTTTTGTGTTGATGGAGATCGAGGGATTTGTGCTGTCGTCTTGTTTCTTGTTCGTGCTGAGTGTGCTGGGGATTGATCCTCATCGTTCTGGCGTCGAGTGCCCAGCGCCGTGAGGTGCTTGCCCGTTGTCCAGGAATCTGCTAAAATCCACAGCTTTCTTTACTGCTGTTTTGGTTCGAGCCGATCGTCAGCCTGATTCAGATTGCTGCGTCGGTTTTTCTCGATAGGAGCACGGCACGAGCAGACCTGTGCTTAATTGCTCTTGCTTTTTTTCTTTGATTGCTGCAGATTGGAAATCAACTAGCTGTACGTGAGAATCTAGTGCTTGACTCGGATTGATTTGTTGCCGTGCGTCTCTTGAAAAGCAAGCAAACAGTGTAGCAGTTCATTCTTGATTTTTCTTGGGCAGTGCAGCTCCTGTCCAGTGCTCTGTGTTTGTATTCTTCGTTGACAAGTGTGGAGCAGTACTCCTTCGTGCATCAGTTTCAGCAGGTCGGAGCGCAGTCCCTCCACTGCGTGTGCTTGATTGCTGTTGATGAACGAGCTTGAATTGGTAGTGTGCAGCAAGTTGAGCAGCTCATGATTGTCTTGGGAAATCAAATTTGTGTAGTGTCATTTTCATTCTACAGGAAGTAATCATTGCATGGTATTAGTTTAATTCAATCTCGTGCAAGTGATGACCATGCTTTCAACAGTTCCGTTCATGTGTGCGAGCAGGTTTCAGTGAGCTGATTTGCACGTTTCCTGGTCGTTTGCTCTCTGTACATGGACTGTGGAGCTTCAGGTTTTCTTTCAGGCAGCAAGCAGAGCCAAGTGTCGTGTGTCCAGCACTTGGTTTGTCTCCAGTGCCTAACAGAAGCAAGCAGCTTCACTGTTCTGTGAATTAACTATTTCTCACGTTCACAGTTTTGTCAGCAGTTTTGTCGTTTGAACTCCGACTGGAGTTCCGCTTGTTTCAGTGGATTCGTGTGTCAAATACTTCGCGTGTAACATCTTGCTACCAGTTAGCGCGCGTGTCACTTTCGATATCTTCGTGGGCTCGCTTTTGAGGTCGGGGGATGAGCCGATGACCCAAAATTGAAAAGGAAAATCGAGGCTCCCATTCAACCCCCTCTGGTCGCTGTTTCGGTCCTTCAGAGTTAATTTCCCATATAGGATTAATCTTTTATATTACACTAGCATTTATTGTGAACCTTGAAAATTTAACTATTTAATTTAAAGTTAGACCAAGCTTAATTAAATGTAACAAAATAGTTAGCTAAGTATTGGTACGAGCACCGCATAACAACAAATTGTATTCACACCTACATATTTGATCGCTAGTGGTTAGTACTCCCTTGGTGTCTTTTATATTAAAATTTTTTGACCAATAATTTGGCTAACAATTTTAAACTATTAGAATATAAACTTTATACTGTTAGATTTGTGATTAAATTCACTGTCCAAGTATCATAAATTCATAAACAAAAATAATATAACATAGTCGAAAGTAATTTAGGACCGTGTCATTTCAAGTTGTGTCCTCGGGAGAAGTGTAAAGATAGACAGGTTTAAAGATTCCACCTCGCTATAGATGGAGAGAGTAGAATATAATCTCTCTCTCTTTTGGTCAAAAAAGAATATAATCTCTCAACCACGACGATCGAATACGAACAGAGCACCAAGACCTGCCCTGGGAGACGAAAGAATCACCTCGAGCCTGGAATAGCCACCGTGAAAACACACCACGCACAATTCCGGTCCCAAATTGGGCAAAGCCACTGGAGATCCATATACACCGCGACTTCACGGTGACCTCCGAGCTTTTTGTAAAGCTAATATCAGAAATCCGCAGAAAAAATGAACAGCTGGTTCCAGGATAAATCTGCAGAAAAAATGGTCTTCAGGGAGGGATGGCTAGGCCTATCCATCCGTTGCTAGAAATCGACCAGCCGCTCCTATAAATCAGTTTTTAGGGGGTGGTTGAGTATTTGCAGGGACTGCTGAAAATGAACCGTCCTTACAAATTTATTTTTCAAAAATCACAAATCAGGTGCTCCTCTAACCACTCTACCACACATCATCGTCTATATCCATACGGTATGTGGGAGTTAATTAAAAAAAGAGACAAACAAAAAAAGTAAGCTTACTTAATAACAGTGCATTTGTAACCTGAATATATCTAGTTGTGTCAGAAAAGATCGTAGCCCCCTTGTTGTTGTCGACTTCAGTCAATGAAGTCGCCCGAGATAAGCGGAGTGGCTGAATATTTAATTATTATTTAGCTTTATTATTATAATTATTAGATTAAATTAAAGATAGTCGAAAAGACTAATGGGCCTGGCCCGTTAGCAATTGTAAACCCCTCATATAAATATGGGGGCAACTATCATGAGACGATTAAGAAGAAAATAATTAGGTTTTACCTTGCTCTCCAACCTCTAGCCGCCGCACGCCGCCCTGCGCCGCGCGCATACCAGCCGCCGCCGGCCGCCGCGCGCCGATCCGCCGCCCGCCCGCCGCGCCATGAGCGCCGGCGCGGCCGCCGCCGCCGCTCCCGACGACGTCTGCCCCAAGTTGTTCGACGATTCAAGCTACGTCCACGCCTCCCGTTCTTCCTATCACGTTGACTAGAAAGACGGGTTGTGACAGATTGTTATCCGGAGACCACTTCGATCCAATGGCCTGCACCGAGGGACAAATCTTCACAGCAAAATTCACGGGATCATCGATGAATACATCGCATCTGTGGAAGCCAAAGCCATGGAGGATGATTCAGCCCCATCATCGCCTAAGTACATCCCGCCCTCCAAGCGCTCTCTTCAATCGCAAACACGGATGAGCCCCCCATCCGCCGCACCTCCGATTCTTCCATCCAACAGCCAGCGGACAATCTAGAATTTTCACCTAAATATTCGCCGTAAAAATCCCAGACGTGCTAGCAATCATATTAAATTATTTTTTTCGGAGTATGATGGCAAGGGTGACCCTTCTCATTGGCTGTACAAGTGCAATAAATTTTTTCTCGCTCAAGGAATTAGTGATACAGATCAGATGCAGCTTGCTTCGTTCCATCTTCAAGGGAACGCATTATCTTGGTTTATTCGTTGGGAAAAAGAAGTGGGGCAACCATCTTGGCCAGAATTTTCTGCAGCTATCACCAGACGTTTTGGAACTCCACTACATAATCATCTTGGTGATCTGACAGCCTCACGTCAGACGTGAGATTTGGACAGGTACACTAATACGTTCACAAAGAACGCTGAACAAGGTACAACACCTCTCCCCCACAACAACAGGCTAGCTATGCTTTATATTGCTGGGCTAGCACCTCTGATTCAAATAGACGTCCCAACTACACCAACCACCGACATTGAGACAGCCATAGCACCGGCTAGACGTCTTTACACAGCTTCCGTCGACAGACAGAACTCAAAGGTACGCACAAGAGGATATTCAGATATTCAAATATCGCCATGGCTTAACCGGTATATCCACTTGTCCTACCATGCAATTAATTATCAATATCAATGACACCAATTTATTGGCTCTTTTGGATTCTGGTTCCACACATAATTTTTTGGACTCTGATTTAGCTATGAAACTTGGCCTCCAAAGTTCTTCCTTACACCGTCCGCTAAAAGTTGCTGTCGCCAATGGGCAACACATAACAAATGTGGGAAGGTATGATAATATTGAATTTTCTATTGCTACTGAAAGCTTCAAAGCAGACTTCTTCAGCATCAAATTAGGAGGCTATGATGTTGTTTTGGGTGTGGACTGGCTGAGCTCCTTGGGAAATATCGTCTGGAATTTTAATAAACTTATTATGAAGTTCTGGCGAAAAGGACAGCCGATCACATGGCACAGCCTCTCTAAAGAGACAGATTCTCAACCAGGTATTCATATACTTTCTCCTGACGTGCCAATGGATCCTCTGTTATGCAAATTCCAACAGCTTTTTCGAGATCCTTCGGGGGCTCCCACCTCAACGGCGTTATGATCATAGAATTCATCTTAAGGATCCCACCTCACCGATCGTCGTTCGCCCCTATCGTTACCCTCGATACGTAAAAAATGAACTGGAACGACAATGTGCAGACATGCTTCATCAAGGTATCATCCGGTATAGCACTTCGCCATTCTCATCACCTGTCCTTCTTGTCAAAAAACATGATCAGACTTGGCGTTTTTGTGTTGATTATCGTGAGCTCAATAGTAATACCTTGAAAGACAAATTCCCAATACCGGTTATTGCTGAATTATTGGATGAACTAGAAGGTGCAAAATTCTTTACCAAATTAGACCTTCGCTCCGGCTATCATCAGGTACGCATGCATCCTCCTGACATCGAAAAAGACAAATTTTCAGGACACATCATGGGCACTTTAAGTTTTTGGTCATGCCATTCGGATTATGCAATGCACCTTCAACTTTCCAAGCCTTGATGAATGATATTTTGGGACCGTTTCTCGTAAATTTGTGCTTGTCTTCTTTGATGATATCCCGATATTTAGCAAATCCTGGTTCGAGCATCTCCACCATGTGGAAGAGGTTTTCAAGGTACTAGCATCTCATAATATCTTCTTAAAGAAATCTAAATGCCTATTTGGTCAATCACAATTGGGTTATTTGGGATATATTATATCGGATGCTGAAGTGGTCGTTGACCGAGAAAATTGAGGCCGCTCACAGCCTTGGCCGCTCCCCACCACTCTCCGTGAATTGCGAGGCTTTCTGACTCGCCGGGTTACTACTGAAAAAATTATAATGGATTATGGTACAATTGCACGCCCCCTTGACTCGATCTCCTTAAGAAGGACTCATTCTGTTGGACACCCTTGGCAACAACAAATGTTTTTGAGCATCTTAAGAGGACTTTATCATCAAAAGATCGCTCCAACTTCCAAACTTTAATAAATCATTTGTGGTGGAATGTGATGCGTCCCGTACGTATGGGTGTTGTTTTACATCAAGGTAATGGTCCAATTACTTACTTTAGCAAACGTATGCCTGATAAGTACAAAAAGTTAGCTTCTTATGAGAGAGAACTCATAGGACTGGTAACAAAAGAAATAAGCATTGGCGACCATACCTTTGGGGCCGCCATTTATTATCAGTCGGATCATTACAAAATTAAGTATATTTTAGATCAGCGCTTATCCATAGTCCCACAACATCAATGGGTTAGCAAATTACTTGGTTATGATTTTACTGTGGAGTACAAGCCGGGTAAATCAAACGTGGTGGCTGACACATTATCTTGTCAGAATACGGATGAATCTTCTCTCATGGCTATTACGTAAATTCAATTGGGGTTATTTGGTCACCTACGGGAGGAAATTGCATTCAAGTGATGAAGCTATAGCCCTTATTGATTCTATAATCAACGGTAAGGATTCTGCGCATGGGAAGTTCGCAATGGATTGATTTTGTTCAACAAAAGGTATGGCTTTCCACATCGTCCAAACATCTTCGCACTATTCTCCATGCAATTCATGATTCAAAGACAAGAGGGTATAGAGAAAAACACTTGCATCGATTTCGTCGACTTTCTTTGTCAAACATGATAAACACATTGTCACAGACTTTGTGAATGATTGTCCGGTTTGCCAACGCAACAAAACTGAACATCTTGATCCAAATTGGCTTCTTCAAATTTTACCAATTCGAGCAACAGATCCGGGAGGATATCTCAATGGATTTCATTGAAGCTCTTCCCGAAAGTTGGATCTAAATCGGTAATCTTAACAGTGGTTGATCGTCTATCCAAGTATGCTCATTTTATACCTCTTTCTCATCCATATACAAAGAATCAAAGAGGCTTCGGAAATTTTTCTCGAGATTGTTAGACTCCATGGATTGCCAAGATCGGGTTAGTGATGTGGATGTCATCTTCATGAGTCAATTCGGCAAGAAATTTTCCGTCTGTCAATATTATTTTTTGTCACCAACATCGCCTTATCATCCGCAGCGCATGGGCCAGCCGAGGTCGCCAATAAAATTATTACAATGTATCTCAAGGCCGCTTGATCGGTGACAAACCAAAGGATTGGGTAAGATGGTTACCTTGGGCTGAATATTGCTATAATACTTCCTATCATGCATCCACCAAAACAACACCGCTCAAACTTGTGTATGGGCGTGATCCCCCTACTATTCGTGGTTATCATCCGGTGAGACTACATTACCAGCCGTGGATGATTTACTAACTCGAGGGATATTTTTTTCAATCGGACAAAGGTTCGCTTTGCGCTATCTCCGAGGATTATTACCGCAAAATATTTTGATGCTAAACATACAGACAGAATTTAAAGTGGGTGATTATGTTTTGGCTCAAACTTTTATCCCGCTTACGTGGCAACAATATCTGATTTAAACAAAGGCAAGCTCTCTCCTAAATATTTTGGGCCCTTTAGCATCAGCAAAGATCATTACACTGGTCACATATGCATTGAATCTGCGCCGGGAACCCGTATCCACAATGCCTTCCATGTCGGCATGCTCAAACCACACCGTGGGGAGATACCTACAGATATCCCGAGTTACCTAGGATCCATGATGGCACACCACCCCACGAACCCGAATTAATGCTCAAAACAAGAGTACGCCAGGTCAGCTTCAAGTACTCATCAAGTGGAAGAACAAACCAGATGCTTCATGGAAGATGCGGAATTATTCAACAAAATCTATCCGGACTTCCAAATCAAGGACGAGCTGAATCTCCAAAGGGGAGAGATGTCGACTTCGGTCGGCCGAGTCGCCTCGAGATAAGCGGAGTGGCGGAATATTTAATTATTATTTAGCTTTATTATTATAATTATTAGATTAAATTAAAAGATAGTCGAAAAAAGACTAATGGGCCCGCCCGTTAGCAATTGTAAACCCCTCATATAAATATGGGGGCAACTATCATGAGACGATTAAGAAGAAAATAATTAGGTTTTACCTTGCTCTCCCAGCCTCTAGCCGCCGCCGCTGCCTGCTCCTCAAGCCGCCCACAGGCGCCGCACAAGCTGCCGCCGCCGCCCAGCGCCATGATGCGCCGGCGCGCGCCGCCGCCGCTCCCGACGACGTCGCTCGCCAAGTTGTTCGACGATTCAAAGCTAAAATCGCCCCCGCTCTTCCTATCACGTTGACTAGAAAGACGGGTTGTGACACTTGTCCATCGGTGATCCGTCCGTGATCGATTGTTAACCTCGTTGCACGGTCTGGACTTCTCTTTTTTGTTAAAGAACAGAACAGATTGCTCACTGACACTCGCTTAAGTAGAAGAACCAGCTAGAGCAGCGACGTGAGTCAGTGAGCATCCTATCTAGAAGGGCGAGACAACGAGAGAGGCCTCGGTACCTGGGCTGGTTTGCTTGGAACTTGGAAGCTGTTGTGGTAAACTCTGATAATTACGCAAAAAAAAAAAAAAAAATCACTGAGCTTGTTTGAGCAATACTGATCTGTATCTACACTACCTGGATCATGACTAGGGCCAAGGCCTTAGTGGCCCTATACCTGGGTCCGCCAATGTCCATACCTAATATTACAGAGAGAAATTTTCTTTCTTTCACGGCGTGGCGCTCATGCAGATGCAGCTAGTCTTTTATCTTTTTTATTAAACTCATAATAGGTGTACAGAATAGCTATTTATTTAAGTTGACTTAAATGTCTATATGGGATTAATCTTTTTATATTACACTAGCTAGAATTTATTATGAACCCTTGAAATTTATTTCATTTAAAGCTAGACCAACCTTAATTAAATGTAACAAAATGGTTAACTAATTATTGGTATGAGGACCGGATAACAACAAACTGTATTTCTTACTATATCATACCTACATATTTGCTAGCTAGTGGTTAGTACTCCCGTCATATCTAGTGGTTAGTACTCCCGTCATATCTTTTTGTAAGGAGCACATACATATCAAGATTTCGTCTTTAAAATTTTTGACCAATGATTAGCTAACAATTTTAAACTATTATAACACATGAATATATAATATAACATTAGTTAATGTGTAATTTAAGAGACATATCATATCGTGTCCTTAGAAACAAAGTGTAATTTGCGTGCAATGGATGGAGCTTCACAGCCTTAGACAAAGGTAAAGATTCCACCCTTCTATGGATGGGTAGACTAGAATATACTCAACACGACAACGATCGAATACGAACAAAGCATCAAGACCTGCCTTGGGAAACGCAAGAATCACCTCGAGCCTGGAATAGCAAAGCCACCGTGACATACCACGCATAATTCCGGTATCCGGTCCCATAGGCAAAAGCCACTGGAGATTCATGTACACCGCGACTTCACGATGATCTCCGGCTAAGTGAGAACTTGTGACTGAGTCACAGAGACAACAAATGTTAAACCACTAATATCTGGAGGCCCATATATCAAACAACAATTTAAAAAGATACAGCACTAAAAGCAAATGTTCCATCAATCTGATGCTCAATCATTTCGAAGCATGGATGAAGGGGTAAGACCGTACCCTATTTAGATCGTATATATGAGCTAATATTTAGCCACTAAATTTTAGCTCTTCTTGACACTCCAATCAAGTGGTCTAAATTTTAGTCAACTCTAGAAGGTCATTATTAGTTTATTAGACCATAAAAGTGTGCTAAAGTGCGCTCCAGCGTTTTATTTACTCCTGTAGGCTGCCGAACCTGCTCTCAGCTTCCCCTCGCTGCTGTGTCCATTCCTCCTCCCCGACTCGTTCGGGTTTTGGTAGCTTTATACTACTAAAAACAATTTCTAGCAACGAAGCCTTTTTTAAAGGTGGATCAATCAAATGCCTCTAAATCGATTTCTAAAGGAGGCTAGATCTAGAGTCGTCTCTATAATGATTTCTAGGGGACAACTCTAGACTAGCAAAGTTGAATAAAAATAGGTGCAACACAATACTATTTATAACTTTTTCAAGCGAAGTTGATAAAGACAACTTTATATCAAAGTTGTATCGAAGAGAGTGATAACTTTGTTGTTGACATGTTTTTTATTTATAATCATCTAACTCCTGCAAGTTCTGTTTGAAGTTCTAAATTTTAAGATTAAATTTTTTTTTTTCTTTTAAATGATCTAGG
The DNA here is from genome assembly GCA_015847255.1 of Hyparrhenia diplandra. Taxonomy (NCBI): domain Eukaryota; kingdom Viridiplantae; phylum Streptophyta; class Magnoliopsida; order Poales; family Poaceae; genus Hyparrhenia; species Hyparrhenia diplandra. The sequence goes on along the minus strand of JADLZK010011992.1, from coordinate 260,889 downwards.
ATGAAGAAACAACTAAAACAAAAAAAAATATAGATCTCCAAAAAATATAAAACATTGTAGTTGAGAATTTTTTTAGTTGACATAACGTTTAGTTTGGAGTCCAATTGCCGTCATGGTTGGATGTCACGGACCATATTCCCTTGTAACGATGCAAGATCTAGAGTATTCCCTAGCAAACAAATGATTTTTTTCAATCAAACTCCAAGATATGAGTGAAATGTGTGAGCCAAAATTTTATGATTTTTTAATCAATTGGTGCTATGGACAATTTAATTTAGAGTTACTACTTTATATAAATATATGGAAATTCATTTAAACTACAGAAAATAAAAAATATATAGTATATTACATTCAAAAATCTCTCGCCTTGAGCAAAAAATAGAGGTCCAAAAAGCCCGCGAGCAGACTGCACAGCCATCAGCAGCGCACAAGAAGCCCAATTGAAAAAAAAAAAAAAGAAGAAAAAACAATCCTCAACCTTATCCCTAAATCCCCCGATGCACAACCCTAGAGCTGCACAACTTCGAGCCCTCCGCGTCAGCGCCGCCACTCTCGGCTTCCCTCGCGCCGCACACTACCCCGACCTGTGCGGGCGTGGCGCACCCGCCGCCCCTCCAGCCTCCCGTCCGGCCTCCTCCGGCCTCCATTGTTGTTGGTGCCCACAACCCATCCCGTGCCGTTCCCAAGATCTGTCACCGTAGGAGCTAGTGACCCCTGCCCTCTATGGATCCGTGAGGGTTGACGGGATCCGGACACTGCAGCGGGTGGTCAGGCCGAACTGGTAGCGGCGGCGTGGCCCCCGGGAGGAGGTGGCTAGTCAAATCTGGCACTAAAGTTTGGCTTGCTGAATAGCTGTTGTGCAAACTGTTTATTTGATCCTATTAATTTAGTGAACTTTGCTGCTTGATCAATTGCTCAGACTTGGATCTCAAACCAGGACAAATACCATAATACCTTAGTACTGACTTTATGCTTTTATACTAACCTAGATCCTGGAGAAAGTTATTCAACTTTCTTTTAGCTACTGCTAGTTGAATTTACTTGTGCTCCCACTTACATCATCACCTGAATTCACAATTTACAGTACTGCTGATTTTACTTCTATTCTGTTAACAAACTGATCTCCTAAGTTCAGCTATGTTTTCTGATGCAAGAGTGCATTCTGTGTGTTCTGTACCTCAAAGACTAACTGTGTTTTCTTGCAGTCGTTTGATGAGGCTATCTCTAAATTGTGGCAAGAGGGTCAAGGTGCTCATGGTGGCTATTTTCGGCAAGAGCAAATCATGAGTTGTGTGCTGTACAAGCCAACATCTTAGTTTTGTAGGTATTTGAGTGTCGCTTGTTGATTGCCGTAGTATTTCCTATGAAAAATTGTACAAGTACAAATGTTGATGGTTTCAATGAAAATGATGAGCAATGTTTTGTCAATTGTGAGCTTTCTTCAAGTTTATGTGTTTCATGAGTGCCTTAATGTGTGACGAGGTCAATGTTGACTGTATTGTTAATGCTCTGATGATTTGACACTAATTTGTGATGTTTTTTTTTTCACAATGGTATGGATATGGGCTGGTTATAGGAGATAGACAACTAAATCATGATGAACACAAATGTCAATCTGTGATGGCTCAATTCGGTCCAGCAAATGTATGATGTGAGATACATGGCGGTTTTCTTGATCGCCATGGCAAGTTAATTGTGACGTATTTTTGACTGTCTGTGACCAAAGTGATCGCATGTAAAGCCTTGATTCTTGTAGTGGATCGTATTTCATTTCATTGATGCCAAATAAAAGAACACTTGGAGTACTACTCTATGTGCATGTGTGGCAGTGACAGTGGTGCTCCACTATCTGTCCTTTTTGGTTTGTTCCGATTCTCACTGGTGGAGCTAATTATTGCATTTTTTAGTCGGTTCTCACATTATGGTAATGGCATTAGATACCAGTAAAGATAAGGTTGGCGAAAAAAAATGTGGCCGGTATAGAACACAAATCTCAGCACACTGAAAAAATAATATCTCCGCTTTCTCCGATCCCCCTCTTCTTCCGCTAGATGGAGAAGAATATGAGAACCCAGCAGCAATTATTAGGACTTAGGACAGCGATGCCGTGGTTGTTTTGTGATTATGCTTGACCTTGAGTTAGAACAGGCACACATATACGCATACGTCGACAACAAATGCCCCAACAATAATAATCACTGCTTTCTCCGTCTAGAAAAGCATACAATTCTAAAATGGTACTAGGTTAAACGACCTTAAATTTAACTAATTATATATAAAAATATTTAGTATCATTAGATTTTTTTCATGAGATTAGTTTTTTAATAGTATACCTATTTGGTGTTAGAAACGTTAATGTTGTTACTTATATATATATTTGATCAAAGTTTAGACACTTTAGCAAAGAATGTACCTATGTATTTTTTTTTTTTTCTAGCACGGGGCCCGGGCCGATTCTTGCGACGTCTAGCCTCGTCATGGTGCTCCCAAGCGGTGGTGCACTAGCGGGCTGGCTTTGGCCCCTGGGTGCTAGTTTACACCTCCGCCATTAAGGTGCTCCTGAGCAGCGCCCCTGCACAGGTATTTCCGGAGTTGCTCTGTGGTGTGTTGTCTCTTCTTCATGTACGTGTGCAGGGCCCTACTAGGCGTGCGGTTTGGCAAGCGGGCTTGCTGGCAGGGGAATTTTTTTTTTAATTTTAACCTTTTTTTTTAAGAAAAACTATTTTTTTACCTGTCTGAAAAGAAGTTCCGGGAATAACCCTTTTTTGGGCGCCGTGGTTGGTTGGCGGCTTTTTACGCTACGCCGCGCGGCATGGCATGAGCGGCATGGGACGTGGCGTTGTGGCGGTTGTGCATGCGGGTCCGAGGCTGGCGTGGCATCGGCTGCCGCTACTGCAGATCAAGGCGCGACTAGCGCCGCCCTGATCTGGGCGCGACGCGATTAAATACCCCACGCCGAGGAACTCTTTTCTGCTCCTTCCATTGTCGAACGCTGGAAGGAAATAAAAACGCCCCGCCCGGCTCGCCCGGCTGGAGCAGCGCCTGCGCCACCGCCAAGCGCCGGCGCTCCTCCACCTCCATCTGCTCCTCCACCTCCATATCTCTCCCTGCACCGGTCCCTTCCCTTCCTAAGATGCCGAGGCGTGGTAAAATGAATTATAGGTAATCTCTTGTCTTTTGTTTTTTTAAATTTGTGGGCAAGCAATAGATTGCACTAGGCAAATTTGTGACCATGGCACCTATATTTTTGTTGTTATTGATTGATTGATTTATATTTTATATGATTTCCTATATGTAGTTCTATGTTGCATTGCCGTTAGAAATGAAAGTAGACATAGTTTTGATCTTTTATGCAACAAATAAGAAACCAAAATTACAATATTGCATTGTAACAATTTTTAAATTTTTTTGGAGGTAGCTATGCTCGTTTGCCGCCCTGATCCCTATGTCCACAAGCCTCTCCCACCGGGTGTTCCAAAGGCCCAATTGTCAGGTGTGGTGATCCTTGCAAAGTAGAATGGGGTGAAGATGATGAGGAAATCTACATGCGGAAGTATTGGATGTGTGCCAATTATAAATAAGACCCCACAGAGCAACAACGCCGCACTCGGTGATGGTGTGTATATTCATTTTGGTTTATTTGTTCTATGATTATATATTTGCTTTGTGACTATTGTTTGTTTTGCAGACCCCACCACCACTCTGTGATTTCGAGCAAAGGGATCGACCTTGAGATCGATTGAGGAAAACAAGAAATACTTGGAAAGCATCAAGAGTTTAGGGCGTGGTTTCAACGGAGGCATGAGGAGTCGAAGAAGAAAGTGGCCGATGAGAAGGAGCGCAGGGGAGGAAGAGGAAAGGAGGATAGCTACTTTGCTTTCGGGAGGGAGGAGAGGGAGAGGAAGGGAGCGTGGGCGCGTGCCTAGGCCGAGTGGGAGGAGGCCCAAAAATGTGGATGATGATGGCGACACTTCAAGATTGGACGAGCTCATAGCCCTCGGCAGGCTGGCTTGCCCGCCCCTACGCCACCCCCCGTCTTTTGCAAATGTGGTGTTGAAGCGTAGTATGGCCTTGTTCCCTCGAGTGGGGAATAGGCTATTTTTGTGGCCATATGGTGGATTATGATGAGGTTGGATATTATTTTTCAGGCAACCACATGAGACATTATTTTCCCTAACTAAAGTCACATTGTTTGTTTTGGACGTAACTCTAGGAAGCCGAAAGCAGTATATGACCAAGGAAGCAATCAGGGCGAAGCGTGAAATTGGGCGGGATATGGGTGTTGGGGCCAAGCTTGTCAACGAGTATCTCTACATTCATCAACGGGAGCAGCGTAAGCTTGCCAAGAAGTTGGGTGTTTCCTGCCCCACGTATGAGCAGTATATGAGATGCCATGAAATTTTCAAGAAGAACCTAGACGAGCAGTATGCACTGCGGAAGCAGAGTGAGGGACGGACTAAGAGGAAGACGAATCCTCTTGTGAGCACTGTAATAAAGCGAGTGTGGCAGGACCTCGCTCTTGTGCTCGACGTGCAGCCTCACACCCGTCCCCGCCGAGGCCAACGTGTAGGAGGACATCCCTGATGACAATGACAATGACAATGACTTCTGGGTTCAGGCTTCACAGTTAGCAGATGCCGTTGAAGAAGCCCACATGACACAGAATCCAGTCGATGGTGTAGTAGTTGGTCCTCGTCACAACAATGAGGTGCCGGTGGAGGATTGGGACTCGAAAGATGATTTGCTTCCGGCTATGCTTGATTCATGATGTCGCGGCTTCATTTGTTAGGTGAATTCTAATATGTATGGAACAATGTTGTATTCTATTTCTAATGAACCATGCAGCGAACTATGTTGTCTTGTTGTTGTATTGAACCATGTATCGAACAATGTTGTGTAACATTTGTATTGAACCATGTATGATGGCATTGAACTTCGTGTTATTTCGTTTTGTCTACGCCCTCGGATATTGGGTCTTTTTAATTGTGTCTTTAAATTAAAAGATCGAGCACATAGTTGACCTTTACACAACACATGAATTGGCATTTGCACAAACAAGGGTTTGAGGTACACAACATATGGAATGGCATGTGAGAACATAAACCAAACAAGGGTTTATAGGTTCTGCACTAAACCTAACATGCCTTAGGTAATTAAAGCAACACTCAAGCGCATCTAAATGGCATGTGGGAACTGCGTACCAAACTACGGTTTTACGAGTTCGAACTAACCCTAACACGCCCTTAGGTAATTTTAAAACAACAACAATCATCCTTAGGTGGCCACAAAAAAGAACTCGCCTAGTAATGTGGCCACATATAGTCTTGTGTAGCACCTTCTCCCGATAAGCATCATGTGACGGTGGCGGCGGAGGCGATGGTGGTGGCGGTGGCCCATTGTTCTTGTGACAAGGGCGGGAGCGGTATGAATTGGTGCATGGTTGATCCCCGTGAGTTCTCACCGCCGTAGTCTTCCTCCTCTTCGTGCTCGTCCCCTATCGATGCCCGCCTCGATTTCCGGATCGAGATTCTTTCTTGCAACCACCACCGATGTACTCGATGTGGTTGCAAAAGGGTCGAGGATCGATCCACCTAGTGAACCCCCGCAGATGGTCGGTGCCCGTGAACTCTGCAAATATAGTATATATTTGTTAGAGGTTGTTTAAGTGAGATACAAAAATGAAACTTTAATAAGTAATAGCACTTACATAAGTGTGTGGGCATTTCCGAAACGACGTCCTCCTTCTTGGCCATCTATCATCATTTGCACCAAACACTCCTCACCATGCCTACATCTTGGCGGTCTTCCTTCACGGTTGTCGTAGTTCTTGAGAGGATTTTCTTTTGTGAAATGTCCCTTACTTTGGTCACACCAACGATCCGGGGGTTCATCAAACTCTTCTAGACCTACACCACCACCACCCCACAACTCTCGGATCTACTGCCCACGGGTTTGCATTACCTTTCTTAACCCCTTCCCCTCTCCCACTTTCGAAGAGCCTCCGGACATTGCTCTTGGTTTTGCTTCTTCGCTTCCCTTTGAATGAGAATGGGTGTATTTATAGAGGGAGCCGATTTCGGGGCGATTGGGTAGTGGAGTTGGTATACGTGAGATGGTGGGGAACCCATGCATTTAAAAAGTATCCTTGAAAAGCCTAGGCGATGGATTTGATGGCTCACCGCAAAAGGAGCCAAGATTCGTTTTCGAAAAGGCTAGGTAATCGATGATCGCATCTAGTAAAAAAAGCCTATAGCCCGATCAATGCGACCGACGACCGATGTAGCTAGTCATCGAACACCGAAAAGCCTAGTCACGATCACTAAAAGCCTAGTCAGCGATCACCGAGCTCTCGAAAATTCGACCAACCTGTTGACAATCACTGAAGCTCAATAGTCACTCATCATAAAAAATAAGTAAGAAAAGAAAAGTCACGAACAACCCGTTCAAACAATTGGCGCCATTTACGGCCGACGCGCCGCCCGGCGCCAGCCGGGTCGCGTGACAATATTGCCGCTATATTTGAGATCTGGCCCGGCAATGTTGTCGCAGCGCCCCGCCTACGGCTGCAAATGGCGTCGTGATAAAAAAAGCCTTGTTCCACTCTCTTTCCATAATCCGAGGTTTCACGATATTTCTCACTACATTTATGCGGTTATGTACATTCTGAGAAGAAAAAACCATGGACTAACATAACAAGTTTCTTACATTTGTTCCATTTTCTAAAATATTAGAAATTCATACATTCCTTGTCCTTAAAATTCAACGACACGGACATTAAGAGTTGTTGGTTCCATTACACCTACAATCTACTACATAGACATGACCTACAATCTACTACATAGACATGACCACAACCCTGAAACCTATGTGCCGAGAGTGTAAATTTTCTTCGTTTCTTCTTTCTCCCCGGGTTTGTAGGCATCACATTAGGACTGAACCCAACGTCGGTGTGGTCGCGGGTTGCGGCGCTTACGGTGTCCACGGTCTTTTGGTGCTCCCACGATGAGGTGGGTCGAATCGAAAAGGTGGGGGCTCGCGGCACTTCTTGTGTACCCATCAGTTCCACGCATCCCGCAATTTAAAAGACAATATTACAATGTATACATATTACAAAACATGTTACAATGATATTAGTATTACTTCATTTGTTTTGTTTTCCTTTTACCTGTTCGTCTACTTGAGTACCAAGAGGGCATCCATTAGCTGAGACGGCCCAATCTCAACCCTCGCATCCCACGGATCCCAGTCTTGATTGCGGTAGAACCTGTCGTGGCAGCTTCCCTCGTGGTGCTTCCTCAGCAGCTCTTCCCATCACCAACACTTTAACTCTAGGAACAAGATTAGCTCTGGTCTCTCTAATGAGGACTATGGCTCTAATCTCTTCTTAACTCTTACTCTTGATTAGATCTAATCCTCTTCTAATTACATGGCTAATTCTACTTCACTAATCCCTTAGAGGGAGTTGATCCTTACAAGGGACCCCTCTACAACTAAGAGTTAATGAGATAGAATGAGATAGTAATGAATTAGGGTTTAACCCTGGGGGCAGGGGGTCTTCTTATATAGGCCTTGGCGATGAACGTGAACCCTTGGATCAAACCGACCTTGGCAACGGTGTAGATACAACCTCAAAGTCGGTAGTAAACCGACCTAGAAAGGTGACATTGACAGGTGGGACCCACCTGGCGGCCGGCCTAAAAGGCTCTAGCGGCCGCCAGGCCATGGTGGGCCCATGGTGTCAGGTCCTTCCTGGTGTCTTCTGGTGTCTTCTAGAATGTTTTAGTCCACTTTTCGGGTTGAGTTACTTCACGGTCAAGTCTTGTCATCATATGGGATGTTTATTCCGGAAGTTTCTCCATTATTCTCTACATTTATCTATTAAGTCCCTGAAAATATATAAATCACCAAAGCTCGTGGAATTATGTTAGTTAAACCCCTAAACTTATGTTGTTATTCATTTTAAGTCCTTTTTCATGTTTAGTTGACTAGTAATTTTATGCTATAACAGGTGTCAACACTTACCCGGAGAGCTCTATGATCGAGGCATACACAACAGAGGAGGCCGTTAACTGCTGCACCAAACACATCCAGGATGGAAATGCAATTGGACTGCTCATCCATCCGCACGACGGCAGAACCCTGGGGATGGGCTACGCGGGGAGGAAAGTACGCACCGATGTAGAGCACGGAATCATTGAAGAAGCCCATGGCAATGCTCTTAACCAGTTAGTCTCAATGGAAATGTGGGTTGAGAAGCATCTATAGGAGATCCGCCGCACGGCCGCCGGACGCATGGAGGGGTGGGTACAGAGATAGCACAAGATCAATTTCATGACATGGATCTAAGAACAGGGCATACCCCCATATGCGGATACCAAAGAATCGAGACTTGCATCCGGCCCATGTAGCCAAATCACCACGTGGCATGGTTATGACATTAATGGATACAGGTTCCACACAAAAGACAAGAACAAGAGGAGTGCATCACAGAACAACGGTGTTTGATATGAGGGCATCGACGAGGTGACCAGGCAGATCAAGACATACTATGGGCAGATCAAAGAGATATAGGAACTTGACTATGACAGTGACCTACAGATACACATCTTTCGTTGCCAGTGGGTCAAGATAAAGGCAGTTGACATGGACGACTATGGGCTAACCACCGTTGAGCTCGAAAGTGCCTCCTACAAAGATGATGAGTGGGTACTCGCAAACCGCATTGCGCAGGTAGCCTACTACCCAAAGCCCAGAGAGGGCAAGAAGTCCCAAAGAGTACAACAACTACGCAGAGTTGTCGCTCTTTTACCAATCATCCACGCAAGATCAAGGCCGTTGAGACCCGCATCAACAAGACTAAGATGAAGCCCTGGTGCCACCCCGATGGTGAAAAGTGGACCATGGCAGCGCCGGCAACAAAATGAGGTGACATTTATGTAATGGAACCAAATGTATGCCTTCACATTTATGTAATAGAACCAAATGTATATTACTTCACATTTATGTAATGGAACCAAATGTGTGCCGCCACACTACTCTCTACTACACTACTACTACTAATACTACACTACTACTACTTACTACTACTACTACACTTACTCTAAACCCTAAAACCCTAAAACCTAAACCCTAAAACCTAAACCCTAAACCCTAAATCCTTTTAAACACGTAGAAATTCAAAAATATTTGAGAAATATTAACCGTGGTGGTTTTTAACAATGCCCACCACGGTTAATATTAACCGTGGCGGTTATTTTACAATGCCCGCCATGGTTAATATTAACTGTGGTGGGCATTGTTAAAAAACCACCACGGTAAATCGTTGCCTATATATAGCCGAGGCAGCCCCCGAATCAGCTAAGTCTTCAGCCCTGTTCGTTATCACCCCGAAGGGTTGCCAAAATTTCTCGCCGCCGCCTTCCCCTCTGCTCCACCCCTACTCCTCCCTCTTCCCCGCTACACCTCCTGCTCTGCACCCACTCCTCCCTCTCTCCTTGTCTCCTGCTCCATCCCTTCGCCGGGCGCTCCACCGCCGTCTCCGTGGCCTGCGCGACCTCTGTGCTCTCCATGGCTGAGTGTAGGTCCCTGCCTCCGTGTTGGCGCCCCGGTCCCGCCCGCCCCGGCGCTTTGGTACGCGGGATCTAGATGGAACCCTAGCCACTGCCGGCCAGATCGGTCGAAACCCTAGCCGCCATCGGGATGCGGTCGAAACCTAGCCACCGCCACCATCACGACCGCGTCCCTCGGCTTCTCCCCCGACTCTGACCTCGTGCTCCGACGTTCGATGTCCGTGGCTTCTCCCCCAGCTCAGACGTCCCCTTCTCTCCATGTTCTGTCCACACCGCTGTCCGCCATGGTGCTCCACAGTGCTGGAACCCTAGCCGCTACCTCTGTCCCTACCTCCGTGCTGAGCGCCGGTCCTCATGCTCCGTCTTCTTCCCTGGTAGTCACAAGTGTTCCGTCCTCGGCTGGTGAGCACTGTGATTTGATTCTTCGGCTGGTGAGCACTATGATTCGATTCTTCTGTGATCTGATGCCGCCTTCGTGATGCGATTCTCGTGTTGAGAGACAGATTTGCTTGCGATGCGATTCTCGTAAACCGAGCACTATGATGCCACTTTGCCTATGATGCAAGTGTGGATAGCTACTATTTTTAGAAGAATTTGACATGTTAAGATGAATTGGGGATAGCTACTATTTTTTAGAAGAATTTTGAGATGAATTTGACATAATGCTGCCTATGATGCATATTATTGACACTATGCAAATGCCACTTTGCCTATGATGCAATATGTATTTGTTAATCGAGCATTTGCCACTCATTTGAGATGAGTTTGAGAATTTGATAAGTTTGAGAGGAATTGGGAGCATTTGCCACTAATTTGTGATGACTTTTTACTGGAATTGGGATCAAAGTGCCACTGCCAGTTTTGAGAGGAATTTGATATGAATTGGGATGCGAATGGTGATAAGTTTGAATATATTCAGATTATAAAGCATACATATGTGGTACTTGTATTACCTTTGAGGTGCCTTTTTACTGGAATTAGGATGCCTATCTCCTCTATGGTTGTTGTATTACCTATTTTTGATTTGTGTTGGCTTTTCTGTTATCTCCTCCCTACCTTTCTACTATGTCATTTTTGATTTGTGTTGCCTAATGTTGATAAGTCTTATGATGAACTCTACTCTACTACTGCTCTCGTACTCTACTCTACTCTACTACTCCGTGGCGCTTATTTTACTACTACTCTCTACAACTACTCTACTCTAAGCTGATGCCAATGAATATGTTTTTTATTTGCTTTGAGGCTGTGGCATGTGCAATGATGTGAAACTTATGATGAACTATTTACATACTTAGTGCCGAGGCAAAGGGCATATGCAATGATGTGACTCTTTTTTTATCTTGAGGCAAAGGCGATGATGATGAAATGTCCCCATACTTGTGAGCGGCTAAATGAGGATGGCTTGTATACCATATACAAGCAACCGGTTTAAACGCGATTGTAACACCCCGGAAGAAAAACAACAATCCTCCGGAGAATTACCACACTACATAACTACAGAGTACACGTAGCAAAATCTCGACATCTAGATTGAGCATAAAAATAAGTCTTCTACGATTACATACGAAGGATCCTCAAACCTAACCAACAAACCTCGAGATATTTACTACCGGATACAAACCTGATTATGCAAATGGACTATAATATTATAGAAAAGTGATTGTTCAAAGTGTACAACATCTCTGTGCATGCTACTCCCTTCCCGCCAAGCATCCTCGAAGCTCAAGTACCTGAGAGATGGGGAACAAGCGTATGAGGTTTATGGAAAACCTCAGCAAGCAAACTACTTCAACCATGTTATTTAAATCACAGTTTGATTAAGCATTAGATTTAAATTGCATAATAATAGAAACATCAATACTTTATATAAATATCAAAATACTTCCAAGTGTAATGCAAGTCGCTTCAAAGAAATATAAACATACTTACAAGTGCAATGCAAATGATGCAATGCAATGCATGACTTCACTTCTACCCACACAACCCAACAAGAGGGAGTGAGGGCTGCAACCACAATGCTCATCAATGTGCGTTCTTGTACCATTGCACTTACCGCACCAATTTGGCTACGGTTTCTTCCAATGCATACCAACGGAAGGGGTGCAAATGCAAATGTTGCAATGTATGCACTTCCCATACTTCATATACACCTCACAATTCATAATTTAGAAAGTAATACCACAAGATATAATATCATACTTCAAAGTAAATCAATAACTTCAATTTCATATTATCCGGCTAGTGTGAGAAACTAAAATTTAATGGAGGCAATTCAAACAACAAAGCTAAAGCATGTGGACCACGGCGCCCACGTTTACTTGCCTTTACCGATGATCAAGCGAATGAGCTAGACACTATTCGAAGGCAACAACCACCTGATTACAAGCAACTCTCAGTACTAATATCATCATACAAACAAGTACAACAGTGATTAACACACAATAGGCCTCAAACACATTATTTAAGTATCTACCGGTTCGCTTCAGTTCATGACAGCAGCACTATTCCTTATCTTTTTCATAGACAAATAACCATACCATAATAAATTCCCAAAATCTATTGGATCATAGAAAATTCATTTATCTATGACTTCCGTATTATGAAATTTGTCATAAGAAGTCTCGAAAATAGCATAAACATCTTTGCATCTTAACTGAACTCTCTGTCAGTCAAAACAAGACAACAACCTTGTAAAATTCAAAAATTGAGATATATACATTCAAAATTATATTCTCTAACAATCTGAAAGCTTACGAAAAACTCTACAATTCGTATTTTTAGATCATAAGTTCAAATTCTTCCATTACGAGGGTCATAATTTGGGTAGATCTAAAACTGTCCAGATTTTCGTCACTGCAAAACAACCATCTAAGAAAGACTATATCTCCAAAACTACAGAGGCTATAAGGGTGATATTGATGTCAAAAGAAAGGTATTGAAGTCCTCTACAAATGTTTCTACATGGCCAAAATTTATTAAGGCCACTAAGATGCTCTAAAACAGCGACAAACAGAAACTGGTCAGTCTGACAAAATTTCAAAACATGGACATGATTAATTTCGGGAATTCCTCTAATCGAACCTCATCTAAACTAGCGATTTAATATAAGAAACTTGATCTAAAGAATTGAATCATGATTTGGCATCTTACCTAGGGCAAGGACAGCAAGAACGACAAACCCCCGTCAATCCACATCTTCCTCTTCTCCTCATGGCGATCTACACCGGTATTGACCGTCTCACCATTCCGATTAGAATCAGAGAAGGAACGGCAGCGCGGGACGATGACGGCGGCGATGGACAAAGACGGCAGCAAACCCTAACCTCCCTTTCCTCCCTCCTTTTCCTTCTCTCTGTTCCCCGTGCAAGAAGAAGGGTGGCGGTTGCTAGTGGGTCACAAAGTGGAAGAGGAAAAAGAAAATAAAAAATGTGATGGCTTCCAAATGCAATGGGTTGGCTAAATTTAGGACAGCCATGTCGTGGATGGCAAAAAGAAAAGGCCACGGTTACCACCAAGGAGGACTCTCGGCCAAGAAAAAAGTAGAAGATTGCATGTGATTAATTTAATTTTTTTAAAAAAAATCACCTTAAAACCTCCAACATGCAAAACTTCAGGATCCAAACTCCAATCAGCTCTACGCATTATTATTCTCCTTTTACCATATCCTTTTATCCATCCGAGCAATGGATCAAAAGCCAAATTTTCAATCCCAAGTGCAGCCAACCATTGCTAAAAATAATTGATCTGTATCGAAAATACAAATTAATGCATGCATTTTTGGGGTATTACATTCTCCCCTCCTTTAGAGAATTCGTCCCCGAATTCTTTTTCGGACACTGAAATCAACAACAAGAAGTGATTCACACGTGCTGAAAAGAAAATTACTTATCAGACTCCAAGAGCCCTACATACCTCTTGGGCTTATTAATCTCTAGTTACCACGTGTCTTCTAACTCCATGTGACTTGTTGATAATACCTTGACATCACTCACTCATGGAACTCTAATATTTCCACCGGCCATATTTAACCATCGTCTTGTTATATATTCACTGACTTAACTTCCATCATCTACTCTAGGTCTTTCGAGTATTTCCTTAACATGGATACATGATACACTAGGTGTACTTTCGAGCTATAGACTTCGAAACTACAACCCCATATGCCAAGGTGCCAACATGAGTGATAACCACATAAGGTCCCCTTTGCCTCCTACAAATTTCCCTAAGTAACTAAACCAATAGTGCCTTTCGTCGGTCAAATCTTCAAAAAACACCTTATCTCGTACTTCAAACTAAAGCCCTCCATCTAACAATTGCATAGCTCTTCCGACAACTCTAAAAACAAGTCTTCCGGAACTTCATGTACTGTTTCAAGAGTCTATCACACCCAAAAAGATCAATCATGGGGCGCTTACTAGCAACATCCTCACAAAGTAGAGAAATACATCTACAACCATATAACGCCGTATGGAACCATCCAAAATCTAGCATGATGATAACCACTATTGTAAGCAAATTCCACCAAAGGCAAGTGATCTTCTCAACTTCCCTTCCGTGAAAGCACATATACATGCATCATATCCTCCAAGATCTGAATAGTATGCTCAGTTCAACGACCATCAGGAAGGAAAATAGGACTCCTATCAAATTTCATGCCCCAATCACTATGTAGGGGCTTTGCCAACAATTGGACACAAACATAGAGTCACAATCGAACACAATAGTATGGTTAACACCATACAACCTCACAATCTCCATAATATGTAACGGAATATATTTAGAGCTAAATATGTGTTGTCTTCATTGGGATCAAGTAAGCCACATTGGTAAGCATGTTGATGGCAACCCAAATAGCACCTTTTGCATCTAGGCGATTTGAGGCGATCCAACTCTGAAGCCACTATATATTCTTTTGATTTCCACTTAATGAGCTCAAATGTTTTAACAACCTAGCTAACCTTCGCTACTCAGCCTTCACCTTCTGATAACTTCCAGACAAAACCACATACTTAGCAATATCCACTCTCATCCAGTTCTATAAAAAAATTTGCTTCAAATCTTGATACATCTTAGTCTCACTTTAATATACCATATACTGGTGTGATGAACTTCCTTCAAAATTTCCAAATTCTGCTAGCCTTATGTGGATCGCATAGATGGCATAAAATAAATAGTGCCATCAACTTCCATACTAAACTCATGGGGTTTACCTACCTCAATGCACTTGTAAGTGGCCTAGATTAAGATCTTGCAACTAAGCCATCTGACCTTCCCACACAATGGTGACTAAATAAATATTAGCTCTCCTCACATGGATCAACATCATAGCAAAGAGAAATACTCTATGATCATCGATCAATGCCATGAATAATTTAGGATGATAGGTCCTACTATGAGTAAGGATGAAAATAGGATGAATATTTCCCAACATCCACCTACTTCAAACATGCAGAACCTTGCATGTACTGTCACTATCTGAATCCAAACATTTAGTATGATAGAATAAGAATCTAAATACCCAACATTAGATTCCTAATGCTTATCTGAGGTAGATATCAGCATCTAAATGATCCAAATGTGGGTGTAAGATCAGAGAGAAAATATGGGATAGAATATGAGAAGGACATAACACAACATCGCTAGTATTTGTCTAAATCCGATAAGGTTTCATCCCTAAATAAGAGCATATGCAACAACATTTGTCTTCATTTGGTGATACTAAATAGTCAAATCATAATTCTTAATAAACTCTTGTCCCCTCTTCTGTCTCAAGTTTAGCTCATTCTAAGTAAATATATGCATGATCCCGTGATGGTCCACAAGGATACAAAATGACCCTCCATAAAGATAATGCGTCTAATACTTCAATTCAAATACCACCATTGCCAACTCCAAATCCATGTGTAGATAAATCACTTCGTGTTTCCTCAACTACCTAATTGCATAAGAGATCACCCTACCTTCTCACATGAGCACATACCATGTACTAATACATGAGTCTTCTATCTATATTCTAAACAAAACTTTCCATTCTCCGCAAACCCAAACTAGGATCACTCACCAATTTGTTCTTCAAAGCTCAAAAGCTTGCCTCAAACTCAGTAATTTATATCTCACATAAAGCAAAACACCACTAGCTATTTCTCTTACCATGCAAAGTATCCACATCAATCAACATACACTAGCACATGTCATTATATCTTCATTCAAACTATATACATTAATAAACCACATCATTTACTAACATCATATATATACATTCCCCAATTATTATTAGTTAAGATTCTAAGCTACTTATATTTCTCCTCCACTACTACAGTAATGAGAGGGGAATCCACCTACCAAACAAAAGGAGAACCCTTCATAGATAACTTGGTGATATGTTTTTAGAGAGTAGATTAGTTCTAAACAAACTAATGATGGTATTCAGCAAGTCTAAGAAATCTCTGAACATCCATGATAATAGTTAGTTTTTACCACTCCACCAAACAAGAATCATTCTTGGGATCAACAATGTTTCCATCCCAACTAATGACTTGTAAAAAAAATCAACCACGAAAAATCTAGGAAGCACACTTCTTAGGTTTACCACAAAAATGCATTCTCTCTTCTTATAACATCTCAATTCTAGAGAAGAACGGACGTCCTTCAAACCATATGGTAACAAAATTCAACCTTAACTATAAAAGAAAATTGTATGATAACGCACTTTTTGCCAACAAGACCCAAGGAACAATTGTTACCGCTAAAACTAAAGCTTAGAGCATCAACTTTGCTCCAAAAACATGGCTTCCGAATTTAGGAATAAAAGGCAAAACACTAGTTCTACTGGAAATCATAAAATTGACTAGGGATTCACTATGGATCCACTAGGATAGCACAAGACAAACATACTTTTTTTTTTATCTCCAACAACACATTAAAACTTTGATCCAATTAGTCTACTTAGTATTAATACTAGTTTAACCATCTCATCAAGATCCTAGAACAACAATTGCTCGTACCTCCATGACAACCAAAAACTTTTGAGCTAAGAGCTAGCTTTACTACTTTCTTAGATCCACTGAGTCTAAAAGAGCAAATTAGATAAAAAGAAACACACTTTACTCTCGGGAAAATATGCCAAAGTGATGCCACATCAATTTATCCACATCAAAACCATAATGTCTCGAGACATTCCCTTACTCGAGCGCCGTTCAAATAACATGAACCACTAGTTCAGCTACCACTATGTTTGTAGACTTAGTCCAACATACCATTATATCTTCATTCTATTGGTATATGTCTCCAATGATGTCCATGCCACAACAACCACTAAAATTAAGCATTGTAATAAAATATTTTCGAATAAAGCAACATTGTGCGGCGTCATGATAGGTTAACCAAAGAAATAGGTCAAAATTGCCATGAAACAATCTCCAAAACTTATTTGTCCTTATATGCATTAGTCTAGAATAACAATAAGCCATGATCCTCACAAATACGTCACTTACATCAAATATAGAATTTGTCATCCATCTTATGTGATCAAAGGAACATCTAGTACACACACCTATTATAATCATCAGAACCACTCTATTGAGCTAATGCAAAGATTGGATCTGCCTCAAAGCCTTTAAGGCCACTACAATACATAGACTAGCCACACCCGACTATAAAGCATCTTCAATATCAAGTTACGTTCTTAGCATCCAAAATAACATTGAGCACAACACTAGGATTAAATACTTAGAACCTCACAAACTCCACATAAGTCTATTCTCACCGCATCTTGACAACTGCCATAAGGATGGAATTTAAGTTGTGTGGAAAAACTATACCAAACTAAAGTCGCTAAAAAATTAAGCCACTCAAAATCTATAGGAAAAGGCACTCAATGACCCACCCATTTGATATGCCAAGAGGAAATAGTTAGAATGCACGACATGGAGGCCATCCCATCCGTCATTCAACAATTTCCTTTGAATATAAATAGTTGGGTCAACCTAACACTCGGTCAACCTCACTTAGCAAGGCAGAGAAGGCATTGCGGGGGCCCTCCACTCAACCCATCTGCAAAGCTAAGCAAAACTCTAGGTTTCAAACTTATACTTGGGTCCTACGGACCAAAACTACAACGAAAATGCCTTCTACTATTCAGAAGGTACCTACAACGTCTAGGAGCACAAATCTAGAAAATGATTATAACATATATAAACAAAATTGCATATATGAATCAGTAAGGCAAGAAGGTAAACATACCATCCTTAAGAAACACCCAACTCCCCTCCTATAAGTGCAAGTGTGTCAATTTTTTAAGTGAATCAAAATTTTAGCACAACTTAAGCCTAGAACCTATAACCTCGGCTCGATTACCAACCTGAAACACCCCAGAAGAAAAACAACAATCCTCTGGAGGATTACCACACTACATAACTACAGAGTACACGGAAGCAAAATCTCGACATCTAGATTGAGCATAAAAATAAGTCTTCTACGATTACATACGAAGGATCCTCAAACCTAACCAACAAACCTCAGATATTTACTACCAGATACAAACCGATTGTACAAATGGACTATAATATTATAGAAAAGTGATTGTTCAAAGTGTACAACATCTGTGCATGCTACTCCCTTCCCGCCAAGCATCCTCGAAGCTCAAGTACCTGAGATGGGGGAACAAGCGTATGAGGTTTATGGAAAACCTCAGCAAGCAAACTACTTCAACCATGTTATTTAAATCACAGTTTGATTAAGCATTAGATTTAAATTGCATAATAATAGAAACATCAATACTTTATATAAATATCAAAATACTTCCAAGTGTAATGCAAGCTGCTTCAAAGAAATATAAACATACTTACAAGTGCAATGCAAATGATGCAATGCAATGCATGACTTCACTTCTACCCACACAACCCAACAAGAGGGAGTGAGGGCTGCAACCACAATGCTCATCAATGTGCGTTGCTGTACCGATACTTACCGCACCAATTTGGCTACGGTTTCTTCCAATGCATACCAACGCAGGGGGTGCAAATGCAAATGTTGCAATGTATGCACTTCCCATACTTCATATACACCTCACAATTCATAATTTAGAAAGTAATACCACAAGATATAATATCATACTTCAAAGTAAATCAATAACTTCAATTTCATATTATCTGGCTAGTGTGAGAAACTGAAATTTAATGGAGGCAATTCAAACAACAAAGCTAAAGCATGTGGACCATGGCGCCACGTTTACTTGCCTTTACCGATGATCAAGCGAATGAGCTAGACACTATTCGAAGGCAACAACCACCTGATTACAAGCAACTCTCAGTACTAATATCATCATACAAACAAGTACAACAGTGATTAACACACAATAGGCCTCAAACACATTATTTAAGTATCTACCGTTCGCTTCAGTTCATGACAGCAGCACTATTCCTTATCTTTTTCATAGACAAATAACCATACCATAATAAATTCCCAAAATCTATTGGATCATAGAAAATTCATTTATCTACGACTTCCTTATTATGAAATTTGTCATAAGAAGTCTCGAAAATAGCATAAACATCTTTGCATCTTAACTGAACTCTCTGTCAGTCAAAACAAGACAACAACCTTGTAAAATTCAAAATTGGAGATATATACATTCAAAATTATATTCTCTAACAATCTGGAAAGCTTACGAAAAACTCTACAATTCGTATTTAGATCATAAGTTCAAATTCTTCCATTACGAGGGTCATAATTTGGGTAGATCTAAAACTGTCCAGATTTTCGTCACTGCAAAACAGCCATCTAAGAAAGACTATATCTCCAAAACTACAGAGGCTATAAGGGTGATATTGATGTCAAAAGAAAGGTATTGAAGTCCTCTACAAATGTTTCTACATGGCCAAAATTTATTAAGGCCACTAAGATGCTCTAAAACAGCGACGAACAGAAACTGGTCAGTCTGACAAAATTTCAAAACATGGACAAGATTAATTTTGGGAATTCCTCTAATCGAACCTCATCTAAACTAGCGATTTAATATAAGAAACTTGATCTAAAGAATTGAATCATGATTTGGCATCTTACCTAGGGCAAGGACAGCAAGAACGACAAACCCCCGTCAATCCACATCTTCCTCTTCTCCTCATGGCGATCTACACCGGTATTGACCGTCTCACCATTCCGATTAGAATCAGAGAAGGAACGGCAGCGCCGACGATGACGGCGGCGATGGACAAAGACGGCAGCAAACCCTAACCTCCCTTTCCTCCTCTTCCTTCTCTCTGTTCCCGCGTGCAAGAAGAGGGTGGCGGCTGCTAGTGGGTCACAGTGGAAGAGGAAAAGAGAAAATAAAATGTGATGGCTTCCAAATGCAATGGGTTGGCTAAATTTAGGACAGCCATGTCGTGGATGGCAAAAAAAAAAAAAGGCCACGGTTACCACCAAGGAGGACTCTCGGCCAAGAAAAAAAAGGTAGAAGATTGCATGTGATTAATTTAATTTTTTTTTTAAAAAAATCACCTTAAAACCTCCAACATGCAAAACTTCAGGATCCAAACTCCAATCAGCTCTACGCATTATTATTCTCCTTTTACCATATCCTTTTATCCATCCGAGCAATGGATCAAAAGCCAAATTTTCAATCCCAAGTGCAGCCAACCATTGCTAAAAATAATTGATCTGTATCGAAAATACAAATTAATGCATGCATTTTTGGGGTATTACAGCGATGCGATGACAATTGGGGATTTCTGAGCCAAATATGTAAATGATCTTTCAGTGTTGTACCTTTGTTACTCATTTTTGTACTTTTGTTACATATTTTTGTACTTTTCTTTTAATTTTTGTACCTATTCTATGTAAAAAGAAAAAAAGGATGTAATCATGTTTTCAGAAGAATACAACAAATGGTTACTTTATATATGCTTTGAGATGGCTCCAATGGCGTAGAATCCAATGGCATCCCAGCCAACCGATAAAGGATGTAATTTTTGTACCTTTGTTACACATTGTTTTCATGTTCCCATAGAATCCAATGGCGTCCCAGCCAACCGATAAAAGATCGTGAGGCTTCTCTGGATCTGAGTGGTGGTAAAGACTCTACTTCATCATCAGAGCGAAGAGGTAACACTGAGGATAGAGAAGAAATGTCGTATGGAGGAAGACTTAGATCCGACACTGGAGGGCTTCCCTCGAGATCACATCGGAGGGCGGCTAGCTGTCTTGTGCTCATGGTGGTGAAAGAGGCAAATTGAGAGAGAGAGAGATCGAGATGAGTGCACGGCTCGTTAGCTTCCTGGTGCTGTAGCTACAGCTTGATCAATAGCTATGGTTTCTCTTAGGGAGTTAGGGTTATTGAGGTTTCTTACAGAATCTCTCATTTTATATCATTGGTTGATGGTTTCTGCGGCCCCGGATGATGTGTGAGAGAAAAACACTGTACCATCACTGATAAATAATCCGGCTGATGTTATTTTGCTACACACGTAGGGGTCCTCTCCTAGGTTGGTTTTATTTTTTATTTTTAGATAATGGATAATCATATCCGGCCTCTACATCCAAGGATGTACACAGCCAATTATTACACAATCTTTTAATGAAAGAAAAGAGAAAGCAATGGTCTTATAGATCGACCAGGAAGCTAGTTCAAACAATATAAATGATTCCATTCTTTATTGGTTGGTTCTATAGTGCCCTTGATAAACCAGCAAGCCAAATTTGGTTTTTGTTTAGCACACAATTCGCCAAGTGATTTCACAGCTGGCTTATGATCAACCCAACAAGTATGCATTACAGTCTCAGTCAGCATCAATTCTTTTGAGAAAAGGATACCTTATGAGACATTTCAGTGGGCATATCATCTATCGTTTAATTTGGACCATAGAACAAATATACACACATTTGGAACTGTTCCTATATATACATAGACAGCATAATGAAGTAAGCACTCGACAGTGCCAGTCCGCATCGATCTATATTCATCACAACAGGGGGAAAAAAGAGATACTTTGAGACAATAATTCAGTGGATAGCATCAACACACACTAAACACTATGGTTTTCAGTTTCGGTGCTTATTTAGCAAACCATGTGATGCATGTGTCGTAAACGTGTACACGTACGCATGCAAACCGCTAGATTGCATACTTCACAAACATACATACGCGCACATGCATGCAGCCCTGCTGCTGCTGCATATATATAGTAGCAACACACGATATAGAGGTAGCTAGGATGATGAAGAAGGATCATGCACCCTGCGCTTAGTGTGTAGCTAGCTTAGCTAGTACATCCATCGCTAAGGCAGAGGCTTCGGTTTATTCTAGCATTAGCCATCCATCAGGGTACATATACTCTGCTGAGATTTGGTATAATGTCGTCTCCAGTCAATACTGTGATGACTGCTGGGCTCCCATGCATGCATATGCTATGCTACTTAGTATCTGCCTTGGTGGTGAGCATACTGCTTAAACTTGCCCCTGTGTCCCATCGTGTACTCGCCACTGCCGTAACCGTAACCACCACCGCCATAGCCGCCGCCATGGTGCTTGTGGTATGCTCCATAGGCAGGATAAGCTCCGGCGGGAGGTACTGGTGCTGGCAACCGCATGTAGGCCCCACCGTAGCCACCGCCATAGCCACCCCCATGACCTCCTCCTGCTATGTGTATTGGTGACTAGTCCATTAGTCCAGATGATATATATGGTTCACCATAGCACGTATAAAGAATCAGCACAATTGACCCAATACAACAGCTAGCTAGCATGCAACACAGTACCTTGGTATGGCGGAGGTGGGTACACCCGCCCCTGTGGAGGAGGAGGAGGAGGATAGCCATAGCCGCCGCCACCGCCATAGTAGTAGCCACCCTCACCATGTTGAGGAGGGTACCCAGCAGGGTGAGGGTGTCCACCTTTTCGAGGAGGGTCGGCGGCTGGAGGCTTGTCGCCGGCCTCATGCTTCGGAGGACTTGCTTTCGGCTGCTGCGAAGGCATGTCCCCTGCCTCTTTTTGTTCATTTGGTGGTGGATCCTGATGCTCCGGAGGCTTGCACTCTTCAGGCTTCTTATTCACTTCGTGTGGAGGCCCCAGCTGTGTCGGGGGTTTTTCTTGTGCCCCTGCTGCCCCACCGTGCCAATCGTCCACGACAACATCACGAGGAGGGTGTCCACCATATCCCGGCGGCTTTCGAGGAGGGTAATTGTATGCCCCAGAATCATCCCACTCCGCCGTGGGTTGAGGTTGAGGTTGAGGGTAATTGTAGCCGCCGTAGTAGCCGTACCCCTGTGGCGGCGGCGGCGGCTTTCGAGGGGCGTATTCGTGGTATGCCCCGTCATCCCACCCCCAATGATATGCTGGAGGAGGACCGCCGCCGTATCGGTGTGCAATGTTTAATTTGTATTCAGCAGCAGCAGCATAGCGCCCCATCTCTTTCTTCTGCTGCTTGTCGTCGTCGTCATTAGAACCGAACATCGAGTTCACACATTGGATTTGGCCGGCCTTGTTGCCCTCAAGCTTCGGCCCCCAATGAAACATCCCTGGCCAAATTAAACAAAACAGCTAACTGACAAATATGTAAACATACTGTGATTTTCCACAATCCTTTGGCCCCCAATGAAGCATGTTTCGATGCACCCAACTAAAGTTTAGGTAGCTAAAAAATTAAAGTAAAACTTTAGCCAGCTAAAAGTTTCTCGGCTAAACTTTAGTTGTGGTGTTTGGATGCTCCAGTTAATTAATAGATTCAGCAAAATCTTAGATGGTTGGGCTATATTTTTTTGCGAACAAGATGGTTGGGCTATATAAATGGCTAGCTTGCAACTATGGTGTATCTACTAAATAGGGCCCTAAACTACCATGTGCTTACATGCAGGCATGATATTCACTAACAAGAAGAAAGAAAGAAACAAAGCAAACCAGCATGCATGGAACCGGCGCTATATACATGTTCTCAAAAAAAAAAAAAAAGCAGCAGCTATATACATACGGAGATCTTATATATTAAAAAGGTTAAGCTACGTTCTACAGCGAAAATTAAAAGAGGTTTATATATTGCGCGCGAGATATGCCCCTTGGGAAGAAAAGAGAAAAGATTCAGGCGAGATGATTAAGCTTGGCATATTATACATACTCGATCACTGAGCTAGGAAGAAGATGAAGCTACTACGACTGCAGCCGATCGACCGGTATGTTTTGGTCTTGGGGATGCTGTGGTGTGCATGGAGGAGGACGGACTAGCTTTGCTATATATATAGGCGACGAGGCGAGCAACGGATCCGTGCAATCCAACTGACTTGTGGACCTCGATCGTATGCCCAGGTTGGTTATCATATTCACCACGTACTCGGATCGAGTGACTTAGCTTGTGCAAGTCACAACGTAACTTACCTCTCCTTGCATCTGCTGTACGGGTGACCCAGGCTTAGCTTTTTCTCTCAACTGTGAAGGCAGACCGAGTAGTAGGAATAATCAATCACTGATATACTTCCCAGCTGCCGCTAGTACTAATAAATATAGCACAAGAAAAAAAGAGCATGTGCATATCACTGATATGCTTCAATTGGCAAGCAAGTCACTGAGTACTGATTATCCAATATCAGCCTTGGGTTGAGAAACAAGTCACTGGAGCAATTCAGCAACAAAAGCATAGCTCGGCGCAGGACCAGAGAAGCTCCTCCACCAGTGTCGAGCAGCTCGGGCGCAGGACGGCACGGGAGGGCAGCGAGGTGCGCCGCGAGATTGCTGGGACAAGGCAGCGCCGAGGTCCGGCGCGCGGCGCGCGGCGCTGGCGCTACGAGAGCTGCGGCAGCGGGAGAGCAGTGAACGCCGGGCGTGGCGGTGGTAGGAGAGAGCCGAAGCACGCGGCGGCGGCGGGAGAGTCGAGCGGCGCTGCCTCGCGAAAACGCCGCTGGAAACGGCGTCGTCCACCGCCGCTTTGCCGCAGAAGGCTCACGCGTGCTAAAAAAGTAGTATTTGGGCCTGACCTCGTCCCATCATGCCTGGATTGGTGTTGGATGGCAAATGGAAGGAGATAAGTTACGTTGTGACTTGCACAAGCTAAGTCACTCAAAGGACCGAAACGGCGACGAGAGGGGGTTGAATGGGAGCCTCGACAAAATTCTTTTGAATTTGGCGACCTTGTAGCTCTCACAACCCCTCTTAACAAATTAACCAACTCACGGAAGAATCACGACCTTGTTTACAAGGTGGATGACTTAGGGATTGCCCTAGAGTCACAGCGATCAACCGAAAACACCACAAAGAGATCGCACGACGAACCGAGTAAAAACAGCAACCTTTCAGCAAATACCGCATTGACACGTCCGGGTTGAATACCGACGCCGTCCGGGTTGAACACCGACGCGAAATTTCAGTTCATACCAGACGCGTCCGGGTTGAATACCGATGTGTCCGGTATTGGAATCAGCCCAAACTCACCTCTCGGGAAAAATCGAAAATCCCACCAAAAGATCTTCTAAAATCACAAGAATTTAACCCTAGCCTTTTTGCACCGTGGACAACCTCTCCACAAATTAGTTTTAGCCCCAAACTCAAGGTTTAGAAATACCAGACGTGTCCGGGTTGCATACCGACGCGTCCGGTATTGTCGGGTTGAAAAACTGCTCGAACTCAAAAAACGCCTCAAAACGAAATTCGATCGAACTTCCTCTACGCTTGATCTTTGGTCACGATTTTTAAGCCATAGAGTCACGGCATGTAGGTGACAAGATTCCCCTAAGAAATTTCAAGTTTGACGGAGGGAATCGAGAGGAATTTCGGATCTTGCTAAGAACATACAAAAAATCGACTTCGATCCAAAACTCGCCCGATCTGCGTGCTCATGAGGAATTAGTGGAAATCCTTTGGTGGAAATGATCCTCTCACGCCCTAGCACGAATCAAGGCAAGAAAAACGAGATCAAACGGTGCCAAATCAAGAAATCGCGAAGAGAATAGAGGGGAGAGGATGAACTCGGGAAGAACAAGTGAAGAACGAAAATCACTTGACAAGATCAACAAAGAACACCGATCCAATCATCCCAAACGCCACCATGTGACAAAGCTACTCGAGCTAGCCCTTGCTCAACAAATTTGATACAAGATCGGTGGTCCTCTCACACCGAGTCCGGAAACCCTAGCTAGAAAATGTGAAAATGAGAGGCAAGGGAGGATGAAGGGGTATGCCTCGCTAAATAGCCCCATTTTCCCTCTACCTAAACTACCCTTAAGATACATGAGTCGGTCTTGTAACCCTAAGGCTATTTCGGTCGACTCGATAATTTGATCCGACGGCCACCGCGCCTCTTCATCGGTAGCCTTGCATCCACGCAACCTCCTCGATGCCGCCACGCGTGCGTCCTTCCGTCCGCCCGGAAAGCTTCGGGTTTTGAGGCCCAAACCCGCGAAACCCGCGCCCGTGGTTTTGAGGCCCAAACCACTAAACCCGCGCCGATGGTTTTGAGGGCAAACCACCAAACCTCCTCGACACGTGTCATCGCCGCCTTGACCGCCCGAAGTCGCACTACCGCAAAACCGAACTTCCGTGGCGGGCAAATAAGATTTTCCGTGCGGTCTTTTTGACCGCCACGAACGAAAGGGTCACCGGCAATGAGAGATTTCCGTGGCGGTCCCTAATGCCCGCCACCGAAAAATCCAGGGAAAAACAAAAAAAGAAAAACCCGCATCCGGCCCGTTTGGGCCAGATTCACGGAAACCCGCCGCCCGCTAGGGAGCCGCCAGGCGGCGCCGGGCGAGCCGGATCCGCCATGGGGGACGGATCCGCGGCGGATGGCCGGATCCGCCGCCGGGACCCCGGATCCGCCGGCCGGGGAAATGCGATCGCGGCGACGCCGGGCGGATCCGCCGCCGAAGGCGTCGGCCCTGCGCCCGCGATCCACCGCCGCCGGGGCGTGAGCCGCCGCGTGCGGGCGCGTGCGTGTTTGAGCCGCCGCTGCCGGCACGCTGCGGGTGGAGGCGCCGCCGCCGGGCACGCAGCGTGGTGGGAGGCGCCGCGCCGCGCTGGGTGCTGAGGCGCCGCCGTGCGGTGCGCTGAAAGGCGAGGCGCCGCCGCGCTGCGTGCTTGAGGCGCCGCCTTGAGCGGCGCTGCAAGGGTGAGGAGCCGCCGCCGGCGCGCGCCCTGAGGCGCCACGCCGGCGCCGCCGGCCGCGGAAGGGGAGGCGCCCGAAGGGGATCCGCCCCCTGCGGGCCATAGGAGCCGGGGTTGGGACTTGGGGATTTGCTCGAGTGGGTGGGTCGGAAGAGAGGGAGAGAGAGAGAGAGAGAGAGAGTGAGTGGGGTTAGGGTTTCGTTCGTATTATATACCGTGAGGTGGAAGTCGGGCCACAATGGGCCCGGGTCGCTAGGGTTTGTTTGCTGGGCCGGGTCAGATTTACCGTGGCGGTTTTTATAAAAACCGCCATGGTTAATTGATTTACCATGGCGGTTTTAATAACCGCCCGCTATTAAAAAATGACCGCCACGGTTAATCATCGTATTTTCCGTGGCGGTTTCTCAAATGCCCGCCACGGAAAATGAAATCCAAATACCATGCAAGTTCAATTTTGTAGTAGTGTCGCCAAGTCATCCGAGCTCCCCCTCTCGCCCTGCACGCCGCCGTCTTGACCCGATCGACACGGTCCCGCCACGCCCTCTTGCATTCGTCTATGTCCCGGATGTCAGCCACCATGGCTAGCCACCCGGCGATCCGGTCCCTCGGTCCAAGCCTCACGTCCGTCCTTCACCTCCACGGTCCGTCGGCCCGGCACGTCCTCCTTGGCCCCTTCACCTCAACGTCGGCTACCATCTCCGAGCTCCACACCCGCACAACACGAACCAAGAGATACGTCTTCGACACACTCCACGTATGCCGGTGAAACATAGCGAAGCATAAAAAAGATAAATGCAAATAGAAGGAGAATGTTGACTGTTGACAATCACTACATCACAAAACTAAACACATGCGACCTGAATCAACCATGTGTTCGCACACTCAATCCGAGTCCACAATGTAGTTCCCTAGTTGAGGATAATCTTTTTCCCCTCTTATATTTGAGTGAAAGATATATGATTTATCTCTTAGACTCGTTATTATCTAAAGCTTTTTTTTTTTTTTTTGAGGGGATATTATCTAAGGCTTTTGTGAAGCTAACATCCGAAATCCGCAAAATATGAACCTATTCGAGTATTCCAGGATAAGTCACGACGGCTGGGAGGCTCTGTAGTAGGGGCAGCTAGTCCTACAAATCAGTTTTAATGGGTGGTTGAGTATTTGTAGGGACTGATGAACATTCTTACAAATCCAAAAATTTTTTCAAAAATCACAAATCTGAGTCAAAAATAGCTCAAAAAGAAAATTATGAGACCCCGCCAGGCAACCTTAGCTACGTGCTGCCGCCATTCTCACATGACAATTTTTTTTAGAAAAGGGAATATATTAATATCTCAGCCTCTGCATGACATGCTTTTTGTGTGTGAAGAAGATACACGCACCACAGCCATTGGGGATCGAAACCTCAACCTCTATCCTCTCGTGTTACTCCTCTAACCACTCCACCCAAACATCGTTGTCTAGATCCATACCTCATACTAAAGAGGAAAAAAATTATCTCTTTCATGGCGTGGCGCGCATGCTGACGTGCGACTTGTCATTTTATCTTTAAACTCATAATAGGTGTACAGAATAGCTATTTATTTAAGTTGAGTTAATTTTCCATATGGGATTAATCTTTTATATATGTTACACTAACATTTATTATAAGCCCTTGAAATTTATTTCATTTAAAGTTAGACTAACCCCTTGAAATTTATTTCATTTAAAGTTAGACTAACCTTAATTAATTTCAAAAAAAAAGACTAACCTTAATTAAAAAATTATTGGTATGAGCACCACATAACAACAAAAATTGTATTTCTTATTGTATCTTACCTAAATGTTTTCTAGCTAGTGATTAGTAGTTTAGTTCTACCGTCATATCCTTTTTGTAAGGAGCACACACATATCAAGATTCAGTCTTTAAATTTTTTTTTATCAATAATTAGCCAACATTTTTAAAATATTATAATATAATTTTATAATGCTAGATTTGATGTTAAAAAATTATAAACATGAATAATATAACATAGTGAAAGGATAATTTAATAGACCAAGTCATATAAAGTTGTGTCCTTGGAAACAAAGTGTAATTTATGCGTGCAGTGGATTTAAGCCTCACAGCCTTAGACAAGTGTAAAGATTCCACCTCAGACTGTGTTTAGTTCCCCGAAAAGTGAACCTGAAAAGAATTGTACCACTTTTCATTTGTTTTTTTTGTAAATATTGTCCTATCATAGTCTAATTAGGCTCAAAAGATTCGTCTCGCAAAAGTACATCTAAACTATCCAATTAGTTATTTTGTTTATCTACATTTTATACTCCATGCATACATTTAAAGATTCGATGTGATGGAGAATCTTGGTGATGTGATGGAAAATTCAGGTGAACTAAACATAGGCAATATAATTTCAGTGACAAAGATCGAATACGAACAGAGCATCAAGACCTGCCCTGGGAAACGTAAGAAGCACCTCGAACCTGGAATAGCAACCGTGACATACCACGAATAATAATTCCGGTATCCGGTACCAGAGGCAAATAAGCCACCGGAGATTCATATACACCGCGACTTCACGTGACCTCCGGGTAAGCGAGAACCTGTGACCGAGTCAAAGAGACAACGTACGTTAAACCACAAATATCTAGAGGCCCATATATCAAACAGAATAAGATACAGCACTAAAAGCAAATATTCCATCGATCTAGATGCTCAATCATATCGAAGTATAATGAAGGGTAAGGCCGGTCTCAATGGACATTTCATTTTCATGGGGTTCTATGCATATGAAATAGGTTGTCGCAAAAATGAAACTTTTGCATGTATCGAGGAGGAAAGAAACAACATTTCATCCCCACCAAATGGCCCTGTGCTTTTTCCAAGTCCTCGGAAACCGTATGAAACCCGCATTGAGGGGAAGATTTTCATATCACAATCCCGTGCTCTAGGCGCCGCCCCAAATCCTTCCCGCCGCTGTCGCCTCCTTGAGGACTACTCCCTCCATTCTTCCCTTCATGTATAGCATAGCCCACCATCCCTTGTGATGACATCCGTCTTCGAGACGGCGCATCACGCTCTCAGCGACGGTGCCGCCAGGCGGACACTGTTATGGCGCCCCTCCCCTCCCAGCCCGCCAGCGATGAGCATCTTCTACTACGTTGAGTTAGCACTTAGTCTAAATTTTGGGATACTTACTTTATTGCCAAAAGTTACTGATGCGGCTCAGATCCAACAATATAGACCAATATGCCTCTTAAATGTAAGCTTTAAAATTTTTACAAAAGTTTTAAATAATAGATTATTGAAAGTGGTAGATAAATTGATAGGGCCATCTCAAACGGCTTTCATTCCAGGTCGCTATATAATGGAAGGAGTAGTGACTCTGCATGAAACAATTCATGAGTTACATAGAAAAAAGAAAGATGCTGTTATTGTAAAGCTAGACTTTGAAAAAGCTTATGATAAGTTAAAGTGGCCTTTCATACAGCAAATTCTTCGAATGAAAGGATTCTCACCAACATGGTGTGAATGGATTTCGATAGTCATATCTAGAGGGAGTGTTGCAGTGAAGGTTAACGACCATGTAGGCCACTATTTCCAAACAAGAAAAGGGGTGCGTCAAGGGGACCCACTATCTCCGATCTTGTTTAACATAGTGGTAGATATGTTGGCTATCCTTATTTCAAGAGCCAAAGAGGTTTGAACAAATTAAGGGGTTGTCCCACATCGATACATGACGGACTTTCTGTCCTCCAAAGATGCGGATGATACTATCATCTTTATGGACAGTGATCTTGAGAGGGCCAAAAACATGAAGCTCCTACTTTGTGCTTTTGAGCAATTGTCAGGACTTAAGATCAACTTCCACAAAAGTGAATTGTTCTGTTTTTGGGACAGCCAAAGTCAATCAATTTGAATATACACAAATTTTTGGGTGCAATGTGGGATCTTTTCCCATTCAGGTACCTAGGAATTCCTATGCACCATAGAAAGCTTTTGAATAAGGATTGGAAACATGTTGAGGAAAGATTCCAAAAAAGACTCAATTGTTGGAGAGGCAAGATGTTGTCGTAGGGAGGGAGGCTTGTTCTAATCAACTCTGTCTTGAGCAGTCTCCCTATATTCATGTTATCCTTTTTAAGTTCCAAAAGGGGTCTTGAAGAGATTAGATTATTATAGATCTCGGTTCTTTTGGCAGAGTGATAATCATAAAAAAAATATAGGTTGACTAAATGGGAGATAGTTTGCTCACCGAAAAGATTATGGAGGGTTGGGCGTTCAATTTGGAAACCCACAATAAATGTCTTCTTAGCAAATGGCTATTTAATTTAATAAATAGAGACGGGGTTTGGCAAAGAATTGCTTAAAAACAAATATCTAAGAAATAAAAGCTTAGCACAGGTTCAACACATGCCCGGAGACTCTCAATTTTGGGCTGGCCTTATCAAGGTCAAGACGGAGTTTCTCGCGACTTGGGCAAGTTTGATCTAGGTGATGGGTCCCAAGTGCGATTTTGGGACGATTCGTGGATAAGACCGCGCCCTCTAAAATCGCTCTTTCCTACACTTTATAACATTGTGAGAAAAAAAAAATGCATCGATAAGATCGGTGATGTCTTCAATACCGTTGAATGTAGCTTTTCGGAGATCTCGGACGGTGTGAACTTGCAAGCATGGCACAATATAGTGGCTATGGTGGTAAATGTACAACTAACGAATCAGAGGGACCATTTTGTGTGGGGGCTACATCAAAAAAAGCGGGTTGTTTTCTCACAAATCAATGTATAGAGCTCTATTAGGATCACAGGCCTTACCTACTAATACTTTTATCCGAAACTAAAACTACCTCTCAAAATCAAAGTTTTCTTGTGGTACTTGTACAAGGGAGTGATTCTAACCAAAGATAATTTAGCACGACGACAAAGGGCAAGGGGATAGGAAATGTTGCTTTTGTTCCTCTAATGAGTCTATTCAACACCTATTTTTTTTTTGGTGTCATTTTGCTAAATTTATTTGGAGGATTGTTCATGTTTTTTTAAATTTATCACCACCAACTAGTGTACACAATATATTTACAAGCTGGTTGGAAGGGATAAATAGGAACCTGAAATCTTGGATCATTGTGGGTGCAACTGTTTTGTGTTGGGTGATTTGGCTAACCAGAAATGATGTAATTTTTAATAAGGCTGTAGTGCCATCTTACTTACAGGCTATCTTCGAGTGGGACCTACTGGACAAGGTTTTGGTCTTTGCTACAGAAGGAGGAGGAGGATCGCCATTCGATTAAGATGGGTTGCAAGACCATTAAAACAGCCGCGATGGAAGTATTTGCTAAATATGGTTGGAGCTTTAGTAATAGAATTGCTTTGTAGTCTTCGCCTTTTATCATCTTTGTGGATCAAAGTTTTGTTTTTAAGATACCCTAAAGTGTTTGTTCTGGTTTTATAATAACGAACAGCCATATGCATTGATCAATGCGAGAAGCTGGGATATTAATTTATTCCCTTTTCTAAAAAGACATCTTGGTAGGCAGGCAGCCGCTGTCCATGGCCTCTGCCTTCGCCTTGGACGCCACGTCGAGGTCCGACAACACGGCTCCTGTCGGACTGGACGAGTGTGTGTGGAGGTGCCCGCAGTGTCGTTGCTCATTTGTGGTTGCCGTACCCTCTTCTTTGCCATGAACTGAATTCAGTTCAGGTTTTTTGCTGTAGCAGTTTGCCCATGTCCACCAACTGTCCGTTGTTTTGCCTAGAAGGATTTTTTTGCAGCACCATATCTTTAAGTCTGATTGTTTTCAATGACTGAAAAAAACGCATCGACTGATGATGTTTTCTATGTTTTTCATCTGATTTTTTCTTTCAAATAGCCTACTATTCTGTTTATTTTGTCTGTTAAAATTAGTTTGTCAAGTAATTGTGGTAGAATTCTAACTGTGATAGGATTTTGTTCATTGACATTTTAACGAGAATACATTATATACCACCATAGAAAACAACTGAATCACAGGTGGCTACATAAAACATGTCATAGTTGATCACAAAACCATTTATACATTAATTGCTAGAGCTTGTATGTGAAACCGTGCAATGAAACTCTTCATTGAGAGAGTCAGTTTTATTTTTTAATCTAAATTTACAGAGCTGACGCGTCATCTTGGAAACAAAGATGAAATGAAATCCCCACCGAGACTGGCATAAAATTGTACCCTATTTAGATCTTATAATCTAATGTGGCTTAACTTCTAAACTTTAGCTCTTCTTAAGACTCCAATCAGGTGGTCTAAAATGTTGTGTAAAGTTTAGTCAACCCTAGAAGATCATTAGTTTATTAGACCATAAAAGTGTGCTAATGTGCTTGTTGACGGTGGATAACGTCAACATTTTTTAATTAAATAAACATGAAAGATTATAAAAAGATGATATCACTAGAGTCTAAGGTTTGATTCTAACGGATTCCACGAGTTTTGGTGCTCTCACTTGTTTCGCAGGTTAGGTAATTTTTCACTGAATAAAAGTATCTCAAATGATGGATTAGAGTGCACCATTGCTAAGAGCTCGTCGAGACGATCGAAACGTACATATCATTTGCCACATTTAGAGTCCGGAATCAAAAGATATGAATCACGACGATTAGTATAAATTAGAAGGATCAAGAAGACACCAGAAGGAGCCACGCACAAGGTCGCGCCCACCTAGCATAGAGAGCGAGGGCGGCGCCCGACTTGAGTCCAAGCAAGCTCCGCCGAGTCCCGATCCTTTGCGTCTCTAGAACACATCAAAGTCGCCCAATGAGGTCGGTTTGATCCGGCGATTCTGATTCATCCCACCGCCTATATATAAGCCAGGGCAGACCCCTCTCTAGAAACTAATTCATTGTCTCTAGATCTATTGATCATAGAGGTGTCCTAATGTGAGGACAACCTCTCTTCAATGTAATTTGATCTAGACACATTCAATATAGAAGATTAGATCTAGTTGAGAGTTAGGGAGAGTGGAGCTGCGCTCTGGTTCTGGAGAAGTCTTTAGAGTTTGGTATGTCTTTGTATATTTACTTTACAAAATTTATGCTTTAATATATTTATCTTCACTATTTACTTTTATGGTTTACACACACACACACACACACACACACACATATTTGGTTGTTGTATGCTCTAAATAGTATTTAGAGCACCGGCGAACCTTCCCCATACAGTAAAAGTTTCCCCACAACCGT
This sequence comes from Hyparrhenia diplandra, assembly GCA_015847255.1. Lineage (NCBI taxonomy): Eukaryota > Viridiplantae > Streptophyta > Magnoliopsida > Poales > Poaceae > Hyparrhenia > Hyparrhenia diplandra. The sequence goes on along the minus strand of JADLZK010011992.1, from coordinate 227,043 downwards.
GAGTATTACTACCAACTTCATTCATGAGCCTTCCCGCGTGAGTAAATTTTCATCTCGCAGCCGTAAGTATTACTCCCAAGCCTTTCCGTGAGATTAAATTTTTATCCCGAAACCATAAGTATTACTACCAACTTCATGCATTAGTCTTTCCATGAGAGTAAATCTTCATCCCGCAACCGTAAGTATTACTACCAGCTTTATCCGTGCGACCGTGAGCGATTCATCCGCAAAGAGTAAGTATTACTACCGGAAGAGTAAATGCCTGTAATTAAGGGAAGTTAATGATTTGTTCCTTTTTGAACCTTTTGAACCGTGATTCTCTCGCGTGTGAGAACGTACACTTATTTTTTAATATTTTTACTTTTGCATTTTGGTAGTATTTTTTTACCTTGGTGGCTTTCTAATATTTTGGTAGTAATGTTTACTTTCTTGCACATCAGTAAGCCACATGTTACACTCTAATAAATGTAAATGTCTTGTGCATTAGTAGTAAATTTTACACTCCAAAAGAAACTAGTAAACGTAAAAGCCTTGTGAAATAGTAGTAATCTCCCTTCCTTTTATTTCTGAATTTTTAGTAGTAAATTTCGAAGGTAGTGATTTATTTCCTTTTTAATGATATAAATTGGTGAGCAAGAATTACGGAGTGCTGATGGCCTACATTCTGATGTGATTATTACGTATAAAACTTATATTAGTGATTTGTTTATTTCTAATCATGGACTAGTAGTAATTTCCTTCCCTAGATCTAAATCTCGCAACCCTAATGTCCCTTTCCTCTATAAGACCACAACTCATCAACCGTAACTTCTCTGGTAGTAATTCCACATGTATAATAACTATAAAAGTCAAATTAACCCAAGTTTATTTCTGTCTGATCACCTCTGAAAGCGTAAAATACTTCGCATGTTTCGTCAAACCGTAATAGGTGTTCAAAAAGCTGGAGAAAACCAAAAACACACTCAACAATATTTACATAGTGTCTCATATCACAAAAATCCTGTAATTTGTACAAAAGAAACCCCATAAAAAAAAAAAATCGCATCAGCGGTTCCTAGAGTTCATCGAACAGCGCAGTGTGATTTCCCCTTAGTGTAGCCAGATCCATGAAACGGAGATCGACAATGACGTCTGCCATACAAGTAGCATCACGAGTCTGATGTGAAGCTTCTTCACCTCGTAATTGACACACCAGAAGTTTTTCCTTCCAATTCGGAAGCTGAGAAAAATAAAGCCATTAGTAGTAAATGTTTTTTTTTTTTTTTGAGAATCAATTAACAGTAAACGTAGAATTGTGTAGATCCATCGACTGAGGATATAGGTGCAAAATCAGCCAAACCTGCAAGATTCACGTCTAGGGGCGGCAAGAACGATCATAAAAATAAAACTAAGCAATCACAACCTCTGCACACAAGGAGTGCACCTGAAAAAAGGAACGAAAAAGCAAACTGAGCAAATTGACTACAGGCACAGCGAACTTGCCAAGGAAAGGGTGGAGAGTTCGCCTCGCACCCAGAGCCAAACAAGCAAAGCAGCGCTGGTGAAAAAGCGTGGGAGGCAGAGACTCGCCTCTGCGGGGTCCTCGGTGGTGGTGAACAGGTTGCAGATCTTTGTTTCTCACCTGCGGTAGAACTGGTCCTCGCCTCCCTGCGGCCGCCGGTAGTTGGGCCTTGCGCCGTCAGGTAGTTACCCGAAACCGCGCAGGGCCGGGAGGGGCTTACATCGGGGCAGCCGCGTGGAGACGTCCCGCCGCCGAGGTTCTTCATCCACTCAGGCCATGGAGACGCACTCAACCGCCATAGTGGGGTCGGGAAGTCCGACGCAGTCGCCGTTGTGGTAGGGGGTCGTCGTTGTCGTCGTCGCGATGGGAAGCCTGCCAAGTGCCACCGCGTCCATCTCGCCGATGGGAAAGCCACCGGGCACGAGCCACCGCGTCCGCCTCGCCGATGGGGAAGCCATCGTTCGTCGGGGTGGGGAGGGTAGGTGCAGGCTGGACTGCAAGCCGCCGCTGCTGGAGGGAAGAGGTAGCCGCCGACGATGGCGACGCTGCCGGCGGGGGAGGCCGCGGCCGCAGCTGGTCCGTATCGAATGGACCTGAAGAAAGAGAAAATGACGGGAGCAAATGAGACACAAACGGATGCTTCGGTAAACTTTTTAATTTATATACGGTGGTTCGGTAATTTTTAATTTATCCGACTGGTTTTTTTTTTTGAGAATGACACAGTACAACGCTTGACGCTCACAACACGCACGCACACTCATCCCTATGAACACACGTCGCAAACCCTACCCCTATGAGCACCTCCGGGGATGGGCACCCGGCAGATCTGGAGATTCTCGAAGTCACCATTGGCGCCTCGTCGTCGACGGGAACGTCGCTACCACTTAATGCATAACGCCGAAATCCTGGGAAAATCCCAAGAAAAGGTGCGAGCACCGGATTTGAACCCCGGTGGGTAGCGTCCCCACTGGACCGTCCCTACCATTGGACTACAAGCCAATTCGCATTTATCCGACCGGTAGTAATATTTATTCATAAGGGCGTGTCAATTACTCCTTCGGAAGGGTTGCACGGAGCTGGTAGTAATTTTTACTTTTGAGGATGTGTCAATTATTCTTGTGAGAGTTCGCCGGATGTGGGCGGCGCCACCGTCGCTCTAAATATTATTTAGAGCAGAGCTTCCTAAATAGCAGTTCTATATAAGACTGCGCTAGTTGGTTCCTGTAGGCACTTAATATTATTTAGAGCACCGACGATCCAACCACCAACTCCGGCGATCCTTCCCGCAAGAGTAAATCTTCATCCCGCAATCGTAAGTATTACTACCAAGCCTTCCCGTAAGAGTAAATTTTGATCCCGTAACCGTAAGTATTACTACCAACTTCATGCATGAGCTTTCCCACGAGAGTAAATCCTCATCCCGCAACCATAAGTATTACTACCAGCTTCCGCAACCATAAGTATTACTACCAGCTTTATCTGTGTGACGATTCATCCGCAAGTATAAGTATTACTACCATCCTCATATCCGCAACCGTAAAAGTCTGGTTGAAGAAATAAGGTGCATCACGCAACAGTAAAGATTCTTTCCCATTTTCTCCCACGACCGTAAAAGTTCTGCAGCCAAGTTAAATCCTTCCGGGGCTCTTGCATGGCTGCATGTGTATGTGCAAACCGTAAGGTTCACTACTCTATTTTTGTTACTTCACAACCGTAAAAGTTAACTGACTACTGCATCGATAGGGGTGGAAAGCTCTACTACTAGTGTCCCTTCACACAACTGTAAATGGAGACTACGTGTCCCTATAATCACGTGAATTTATTGAGTAGTACTTCTATATTACCATGCCCGTTTGATTAGTTACCATACGTATATGTTCTCCCCTATAAACACGTGATATTTTGTACAACATGCATGTCTAACACTAATTAAAGCGTTTACCATAACTGTGAATTCCTACAATCATACATATTAGTGATTAGTGGTTTGTTTGTATATTTATAGTAATGATGAATGCGTTCGAACCGGTAGTAATTTCCTTCTTTTTTTTTTGTACCTAGTAATTTCCTTCCTCTTGGTCCAGACATAAAATTTGCAACCGTAATTTCCTTCCTCTAACACGCTGCAGCTCACCATCGGACTAGAATTACTCCAGTTTACTGCAAAATGATTTACACCTTGATAGTAGTAAATAAGCCAAGAGGGAGGATTTTAATTGCCTACGATTTTTCTTCTAATTGATTATGTATTTTGTAACCAAAAAAAAGTTAAACAAAAGAAAATTCGGTATACGATGCCTGCAGACCATAGTGACTGAACTGAATGTATTCGACTAGTAAATCCAAAATAGCATATATCACCTGATGCGTGCACGGTGCACAACATATATACACTTAGATCCTCGAGAAAACAAAAATTCTACAAAAGCAACTATATGCATCAACCGATAAACGGCGGCGGATTTACCGCACGACGACACCTCGTCAGCCCCATGCATGCATGCCGGAGGGATCAAAACCAACGAGGCCACCCGGACACCCATCTGCATGCCGGACCGGACCACGCCACCGCGAAGACCGACACATGGATTCTGCACTGGACTTTTCTGAGGGCGACGGGTGTCGGGCCGCTGCCTGAACGAGCGCGGCCATGGCAGCCGCGTACGCTCGGGTCGCGCTGCACGAGTAGCACGGCCGCCAGGACCATGCCGGAACCAACGTTCTGCAGGACATGGAGAGGCCACGGCCTGCCGGTGATAGGGACGATGAAGATGTGGCTGCAGCTGGTGAAGGGGATCCGCCCGCGGTCGGTGCCGTTGTCGTGGATGAGGAGTGGGGACGCCGCCGCCGATGAAGAGCCGAAGAAGTGCACCTCCCTGCGCCTCGTGTTCGACCGTCACCACCGTTGCCGAAGATGCCAAGGTGACCATGGAGGGCGTCGTCACCGGCTTCATCCATGCCTGCTGGTGGACGACACCACGCCACCAAAGACCGCCGAACGCACGGGAGCTGAGCGTGTAGCTGCAGGCCACCGCCGGCTGGTTGTCGTCGTCGTTGGCGCACGCCGCAAGGCGAGAACAGACGAATCGGGCGGTGCAGGCGGAGGCAGCACGAGCCCCGGAGATCGAAACCAAGACCGGTGAATCTGCCATGGAGGGCCGCCACCTGCTGTCCGCCATCATCACCCATCGCACAGGACCTGGCATGAACGCTGTCGCAGCCGCAGCAACCACCATGTTGACGCCGGACGTGATACCGCCGCTAGGTGTGGGAGAGGACGGCGGCCATTGGGGGGGTGCAGGCAAAGCCACTGCAGCGTTGAAGCCAGGGAATGCCGCCTTGCCGCCGCTCGAATATAAGGGCACCGGCCAATTAATAATGGCGAAATTTAGGTGCCAGATTCGTGGGCTAGTTATGTTCACGGTAGTAACAATTACTTTTTACGGATGGTTCATTTACGGCTCCGAGATGTTGTGCAATGCACGAACGAAAGCAGTAATAGTACTTAGACCAGTCTCAATGGAAAGTTTCACCTTCCGGTTTTTCAAGATGTGAAACTTTGGTATGAAATAAACATCTCCTTCAATGTACAGGTTTCATTGCACAGTTTCATAGGTTCAAGGGTCCCACAAACTCTCTCTCATTGCATGGTTTAATTGCATAGTTGTATGGTGAAACTCTGTTTGTGTCTCAATGGGGGTTTCACACGGTTTCCAATGCATGTGAAACAGTGCCCAAAGGTTTCACCATAGTAAAACTCTATCCTTCTCTCTCCTAGGAGTTTCATGCAAAAAGTGAAATTTTGCTGATGTGGCGCTGCATTTAATGTGCATGAAACACTCATGAAACTCCCATTGAAACTGGCCTTACTCTCGCGCATGGATTATCTACGTGTGCGGGACGCTATGCACGTCACAGATGACACTGGTAGTAATACTTACTCTTGTCGGTGCATTATTTACTCATGTGGGGTGCTCGCCGGAGCTGGGCCGCACCACCGTGGCTCTAAACATTATTTAGAGCGTAGCTTTCTAAATAGCAGTTATATATATACACACACTAATACTTTTTATGTAACTCGAACTGAAGACAAAAGGTTGATGGACAAGACCTTAGAAGAACACCATCTACAAGCAATGCAAGAGAGCATTGCAGGATTTATTAATACCCAGTCTTAGCGCCCGACGGCGAGTTCTGCTACAACCCCGAGGACAAATGGGTGCCAAAGCATAGGTGACGACAAATCGGGACATGAAATATATGTACATTAATTATTAGTTAATACATGTGTAATATATGTGTACATTAATTATATATGTGCAATATATGTGTACATTAATTATATTTGTGTACATTAATTATTAGTTAATATATGTGTATATTACTAATATATGTAATTTAAAAAATCATTAATTAAAATGAAATCAAAAAGAAATCATGAATTAATTACGTAAATTGAAAACCAAAACAAATTAGAAATTGAAATGAAATGAAAACAAAAAAAAAAAAAACCCTTTACTCACGGTTGGAAATACCAACCAGGGAGTAAAGGACTCCCGACGACCACGTGCCGGCCGGGGACCTTTACTCCCGGTTGGTATCTCCAACCGGGGAGTAAAGCTCCACTTCTATTTCCGGCTCCAAAACCTTTATTCCCCAACTCGTACTCGGTTGCACAACTGGGAGTAGAGGGGTTTGAAGCCGGGAATAAAGGTGCATCGTGTACTGGTGTTCCCATGCAGGCAGCAGGCCTCTAGAGCCATCCGTGCCGCCTAGGGTGGCACTTTGCGTCACAATCATGTTTGCCAATGTTAGGTCACGCAATTTGTTTAAAATGTAATATTGAAATGATAGTTAGGGCTGCTGCGATTCACTAACGATGGCCCCTCGCCGCCATTGTCAATCGCTCAGGTAACCGTTTTTAAACAATCCTCCTTTCCTCTTAATGAAAAATAGGTTAAACATCCGATCGTGAAAAAAAACTTCTCTTGGTGCGTGTGCACGGCCATCGCCGTAGCCAACACTATGTCTGTGATGCCTAGTTAAAGCGATTGTCGGGCAGCATTTCTGGCCCACGCGATGGCCTTACATCATAATGTGATAGACCCGGCAAGGAAGAACAAACTATCACATTATCATTATTCAGTTGATACCACAATTCATAAATCGTGGAATTACAGGTTTACAAGATATTACAACACTTGGTAACACGCTGTGCAGCCCCGCCTCCGTAGTAAGCAGGCTCATAAGGAGGGTAGTATCCGTATCCATGTCCATACGGCTGCTGTAATGGAGGTGGAGGGGGAGGGGTGCAGTGTCCGTATCCATACGCCGGCGGCTGCATTGGAGGAGGGTATGGATATGCTGCTGCTGCTTCTGGACGTGGACGGTATGGATCGTCTTCGGCAAATTGCATCTGCTGTGGTGGTTGATTCGTCTCGCCGGGACCGGGATTAAAGTTGATCATCAGTTGCCCAATATTGTATATATCCTTCTGCATCTCCATCTGCCCAATGCATATAAAGAAACAACTATTGACGCTAGCTAGCTAATGTGAATTCAAGCCGTCAGCATGCATACAATGCAACGTTAGTATGTGGCCAACAGAAGAGGCCTAGATCTATATGTTCACTCTCAAAGACTAGAACTTTGACACTACCGCGCTAAAATATTTTTAGTCATGGATAAAAAAATCGAATTTGGGCCGATTTTCAAGATGATCAGTGTGCTAACTACTGTAAACATTAGGCGTTTTAAGCCATCCTTAAAAATCGCAAAGGTGGCTTTGTTAAATCATCAACCGTCCTCTAAAAATGATTTCCAGCAAGGGTCATCCGCCTCTAATAATATTTATCAGAATTTTATAAAATTATTTTAAAATTTATTCTACCCTAGGGCTGCCGTGCAATATTACAAATATCGAGCAGCTGCATCTATGGGGATTCAAATCGAACCTAACACCTTTGCCTTGTGCGTCACCACACCACACAACATATAGCCAAGTATATATGAATCTTATGATTAATATTTCTACTTCTAAATAATCTTAAATATTATCATCCTCTATTTCATACTTCTCACTAACCAAAAGATATAGAGAAGTTATTGATATCGCTCCAAATAATGATTTAGAGAGTGAATTTAAGAAAAACAGTTGGAGATGTTCTGAAAAGACTTTTAAATTTGCTGTTCCACCAAGAATTCACAAAACAAATATATTATTCCTAAGAAAATTAACTAAAAAATATACTCCTTGCATGCTTAAATCTGTTGCATTACAAGAAAAAAACCGACTCCTATTTATAAACACGAGGGAATGAAGAAAGTCTATGTGTATGCACCAATAGATATAAAATACATTTAGTCAATTATTATTAGACAGGGATTAAGACATACCGTTTGAGCGAGGAGAGGACGATTAACCGCTATGTTGTGCCATGGAGGACGGAGATTAGCTAGCTATTTATAGACGAGAAGCAGTTGATCGAGTCCTTGATAGGTTAGTGTGTGAATGCAACTGCCTTGTGGGCCGTATGGTTGACTCCCTAGCTAAGACGACAGAATAGCTACCCTTCAGTTTGCACTAGAGGGTATGGTATTGGCCTTAATTTATTCATCTTGTAAAGCATACAAAAAATATTACGAAGTGAAAAATTGGACTAATTTATTCCTCAAACCATTTGATTTTGTGTGCTATCGACACGACGCGGCAAACCTTAGACAAAGTGTATGGATGGATTGTATATAAAATATGATACGGCGAGGACGACGAGGATGCCGACCACGACCACGACCGAATACTAATACAGCATCAACAAGACCTTCACTGGACACCGGTAAACGCAGTACGTCTATGTACACACCTCGACCCTGGAACAGAGACCCCATTTTTTAGAAAATCGAAGAGACTATGCAGGTTCACAGACTTTATAGACCCGATGACACAGCCAGACTTGACGACAACATTTTCCACGCTCCTCCTCGGCATCTTGGGCGACGACGACGACGTCGCACTTTGCACTTCACTTCTATCGTCTCCAGCGGGCCTTGCTTGGAGGTCATTTTCTTTTTATAGTATATTATTGTAGTACGTTTGGAGGTGAGTTTCTTGGTCGCCGTCGTCGCCGGCCCTTTCTGCTAGCTTCCTGCTTTCGATAGGGTCGCCGGTTAATTCGTCTACACCAGCGATGGCCCACATGTGTAGTGGATCTGTATGTAGATGTGTCGTACGTGGTGGCATTGGTGGATTGTGGGTGGTGATCAGCAGAGGTGCTCTCCGCAAGCAGTAAGCTCGTCACAACCAGAATTTTAAACTTCTCCTAGTGATGTGGGTATCTCCTAGTGTTTTGGTATTTAAAATTTAGTATAAAACTTTCCCTACTAAATGCCTTCTAGCGAGATTCCTATGTAATATGACAAGTGGTAGTATTTTATTATTACTTAAAAACACTAGGAGAATTCCACAATTTTAATATCAGATGTACCTGATATATTTTTCTTGTCATTTCTTCTATTTCATGGATTTTTTTTTTTTTTTTTTTTTTTTTTTTTTTGGAACTTGAGGATGTGTTGTTGCTTCAGTTTATGACCCGTTTGGTATGTCTCTACTTTACAAGTGGAGCAGCTCTTTTTACTTCGGATTTACCAGCATTTTTATTAGCGAGAGTTGTTGAAACTATTTTTACTTCCACCCTTCTCTTTTTCTTCTGCTTTTCTATTTTGCTTTCTTTCTTTCATTCTCTATTCTCCTTCCTCATATATCACTGTCTGTTCTCCACGAGCTCATTTGGGGTCAGGACTACTAGCAACTCTGCCCCACCCTTAGCAACTGTTCCACGACTCCAGCGACATCGCCTGCATCCACGTCTCATCTACTCGCTCTGTCCCAAAAAAATGATGTTTTTGACTTGCATCGTATTTAACCGTTCATCTTATTCAAAAATTTTTGTGCAAATTATAAAATAAATAAGTTATTATTAAAGTATCTCTAATGATAAAATAAATTATTACAAAATAAATGATATTTATTAAAAATAAATAAATAAGACATATGGTCAAATAAGATGTCGACACTCTTTTTAGGACGGAGGGAGTAGAACAGATGAGCGGCAAGAGCCTTGCCGCCGCTCCGCCCCACCCGGCACTCAACAACTTCCACGCCTCGTCCGGCACAGAGGACGTGCAAGAGCCTCGTCATGACAGTTGAGGAGAACAATGTTAACATGCGGGTGCTGGCCCGTGGCCCAGGTGCACAAGATCCAGCGCATATGGCTGACGCCTAGGGCTGGTCCGTGCGCAATTCATCTGCCTCAGCGCCTTGCCCGCACGGAGGAGCAATCGCATGCCCTCCTCCTACTGCTACTGATAAGAGTAGTAGTCGGCCACCCACACACATATATATGTGGCAGGCCGACGTAGGTTGGTGGCTGGAGAAGCTTTTTTTTTTTTTTTTTTCCCTTCACGTCCTCGCATCGCTGCGCCTTTAGCCACCACAATTTAATTTCAGGAGCTTCACGAAAATGATTTTAGTACATGTATTTATTCTAGGAGGCAAATAATTTTAGGAGAATAAAATATTATAGTAGACAATCAAAAACTATGTCTACCTCTGAAAATGGATTTTTAGACGCGGTCTTCTTAAGCGACCCATCTTTGTAAATACGCATTTACAGGAACAGGAGGTCCACCTCTAAAAATCAAATTTCAGGGCATTATATGCGGGCATTAAATAAACAGGCATGTACAAGTAACTCATGTAATAGATGATTGGCTACAACAAGAATGATGCCAACATTACAATCAAAATATATATTGTGTTTTCGTGACGCTACAACACACGCTCAAACTTTAATTATACTTTTTCCTCATTGCCTTATTATATATATGAATTATTACTACTAGGGCATCCATCAGGATCTTGGAAGACTCCTGTATCATCATCGTGCCTCAATCCAGTACTGTGTGACGGGGACTTGGCACCGATTTGAACTTGCACCGATTTGAAGACTCCTGTATCAGGATCAAGAAGGTTCCAAATACAAACGCAGCCGGACTGGACCCCTGGAAAACTGCAGGAAATACAGCCTCAAGTCACATCCCGGCCAAGCACTTTGGAACCTTCTTGATCTTGTGTTGTTGGCACATATGGAAGAGGAGAAATGGAGTTGTCTTCAGGAATCAAACAAGCACGATCGCTGCATCGCTGCTGGCTTGCAGATCAGAAGCTGTGCTTTGGACCGCACGTCTGCCAAAGAAGGACAAGGGGATCGGTGATGCTTGGTGTTCTGCTCTGTTTTTCGGCAATGTAAAACTTTTGTAATCTGAATTTGTAACAAAATGTATTTCAAACATTTGGCTTTTGAGCCACCATCAATGATAATCAGGTGGGGGATCCTCTCCCCCCCGTCGGCTTATCAAAAAAAAAAACTTGCATCGCCACCGCGGCGCAGCATAGCCATAGCCGTAACCAACACCATGTCTGCGGCGCTTGCGAAGCGATGGTACACTCCACCGGCGGCATCTCTGGCAGCTGCTACCCACGCCACGGCCTTGTGCACTGCCCCGCCTCTCCCATGAAGACGACCCTGCTGGTACGGGGGGATAGCTGCGCCGTAGTATGTGTACTCATGCGGGGGGGTATCGGCCATATCCATGCGGCTGCTGAGGTGGAGGCGGGGGCAGTATCCGTATCCATATGCTAGCTGCGTTGGAGGAGGTCGACGGTATGGGTCATGTTTGACGAATGGTGCCACCGCCTGCTGTTGTGGTTGATTCGCCTCACCGGGACGAACGTTGATCATCAGTTGCCCAATATTGTATGTATCCTTCTCCTCCATCTCCATCTCTGCCCAAATTATGCAAAGAAATTAAAAATTATTGACGCTAGCTAATGTGGAGATTTAATCAAACCGTCGGCATGCATGCGAAGTTAGTATGTGGCCATCGAAATATATATATATATATATATATATATATATATATATATATATATATATATATATATATACACGTACTCTCATTGGTTACAACATTGACCATGATGGTAAACCCATGCTGCTATCCCGCAAAAAATATTTTTTAGAAATGGTTACAATCATTTTTTTATATATAAGTTGTTAGAGAGTAGAAATATGGAGAGATCGAATTTTTTTAATAAATAGCTCTTCAAATGATGATTTAGAGAGTGAGTTTTATAAGGATTAAGAATTTACAGAAAAATATTGTCACTAAGAAAATCAACTAAAAAAATATACTTGCTTGCATGCTTAAATACAATGTTATGCATACGAAAAACACGACTCCCATTTATAAATACTAAGGAATAATGAAGAAATTCTATGTGCACCAAGAGATATAATTCATTTAGACAGGGATTAAGACATACCGGCCTATGGGTGAGGAGATCGATTAACCACTATATATGCTGTGTCGTAGACGATCGACGGCGATCAACTAGGTAATATTTATAGGCGAAGAGCGCGGAGGCAGTTGAGACTCATTAATTGATAGGTTGGTCTCTGAATGCAGCTGCCTTGTGGGCCCGTATGTGTTGACTCCGTAGACAGATTATTTACCACGTATTGGCTCTCCTACTTTGGACTTGTTCATTTCTCAAACCAAACTACTACATGCATGTTAGTTTTTTTGTGCAATTGACACGACACGACGCGTGGCAGTCCTGGACGACTGTATAGAATCTGATACTACGGCGCGAGGACGAGGATGAGGACGCCGACCACGACCGAATACGAATACACAGCATCAAGACCTCACTGGCCGGGCCACCGGTAGTAAACGGAAGACGTACTTACCCACCTCAGACCTTTGGAACAGAGACCATATTATATGCATGTTTGAACAACAAGCCACGCATCATATTCCATCCTAACTTAAGAAGCAACCTCGAAATTAATGGGATCATATTTTAGCGCAGCATGCATCTCGTGTGGTGACATCTACTGGTAGAGAGAGAGAGAGAGAGAGAGAGAGAGAGTGTAACCCGATATTAACTTGCAACATATATGGAGATCGCGTTAAACAGGTAATACAAGTAGAGGCTGTATTGACTTGATTTTTTAGACCTAACGGGAGTGATCACTAACTCTCAGCTTATTGGGAAGATTAGATCGTCGTACGTAGATGCTCACCGGTTAAATTATTGGCTTGTTGCTCCTTTTGACGAAAAACTTGCATTGATGTAGATCTGCATTAGCAAAATCTGGACGTGGATATAGTCTTCAAGTCCATCCATCGCTCCCTCTAATACATCGTCTTAGGTGTTTAGAAAAAAAGACGAGTTGCCGTCAAACAATAGCCGGTGTATACACGTATCGCCCAATTAGCCGCGCAACCATCCATATCTCCAGACTGCACAAGGCTTTGCGAATTCTAGACGGAATCTTGCAACGGATCGGAGGGGGAATTAATCTTCACGGTAGACTTCTGCAGTCTGAATATGGATGACCATCCAAAAACCACGTAGACTTGATGACGACAGTTCCATACGTGTGGGCGACGACGTCAGCCAGCTCTTTTGCTTACGTACGTGCCCATGCCAGCCGGCTCTTTTGCTCCTCCTCGGCATCTTTGGACGACGACGACGTACGTCGCTCTTTGCACCTCACTCACCTTTATCGTCTCCAGCGGGGGCTTTCTTGGAGGTTATTTTATATAGGCAAATTTTGCCGTGAGACATTGGAGAAACGTTTAATTGGCCAAATCACTCCACCGGACAGAGAATTTACCCAAAGAGACAACAAATTCGTCGAACCTTGAGATTGATGAAGTCACCTCTCTGTTATAATCCTTGTTTTATTTGTTCTTGTTTTGGAACCTCTCCTTGAAGATACTATTTTTGAAAACCTTTCTTTCAAAACCATATTTTTTAGTTCCTTTTGAAAACTCTCTTTTTCGAAAAAAATAGACTTTATTTCACCTATTATTCTACTCTCCTCCCCCACACATTGAGAACCATTATTTTCCCTCAAAAGTGAACTCTAACACCGTTTGGCAAATACTTCACACTCGATATTGTCAGTATCTCAGTAGTCACTAATCATCGATTGACAACAGAAAGAAAGAAATATACATCTTGAGACAAATCATCACCGGAGATCGGATAGCATCAACACACAAGCTGCAGGGTGGTACTGGTATTATATGCATAGCAAAGCCCATACATACATACATACATACATACATACATACATACATACATACACACACATGCATACCTCTCTCTCTCTCTTTCTCCAAACACAAGCTGCTGGTTGTTCTTCAGTTCCTTGCTTATAAGCCAACACAAATCAGCCGCCTTAGCAAACGACTGTGCGTACGGAGTTTATTTAGTATATATAGTAGTAGTATAAGGCAGCATGATGGATCCATGTGGCCGGGTGCGAGCTTGCTTGGATCTAGCTAGCTAAGCTAGCTCACTTACTTATTTGTGCAACCCTTGGACGGCGGGGACGACGACCTTAGCTCGCAGCGAACTTGCCTCCGCGGTGAGGACCATAGTAATGACTGTACTTGCCTTGGTGTCCCTGCTTGAACTTGCCATGGTGGCCATAGCCACCATAACCACCATGTCTGTAGCGGTGGTACGCTTCGTGTGCTTCGTGAACAGCAGCAGCTCCGGCTGCTATGCGGCCCATGCCCATGTGCTGCGGCGGCGCTCCGTAACCGTACCCGTAGTAGCCGTAGCCGCCTCCATGACCATGACCATGGTGTGTAGGGTAGCCTTGCACAGGATAGCCGCCGCCATGTCGAGGAGGGTACCTATACTGCGGTGGCGGCGCGGGGTAGCCGTCTGCCGCTATGTCCCAACCCGGATAGCCATCCGCCGCCGCTGCCGGCGGCTTCTTCTCCTTTCGAGGTGGCTGCTGCTGGTGTGTTGCAGTTGCAGCAGCAGGAGGACGGTCAGCAGCTGCTGCGACTGGCTTTGCCTTTGGCTTCGGTTCAGTCTTGGGCGGCGGCTTTTGCTCCTCCACGTTTTCCTCCTCCTCCTCCTCCTCCTCCTCGTCCTCCTCCTCCTCCTCATCATCATCATCACCAAACGCCTCCGCCGCCGCCGCCTTCGCTATCTTCACCTGTTCCACCACTTCCTCCTTTTTCCAAGCACGGCCATAGCTCTGCGGCATCCGAGGGTGGTGGTATGTTGGTGGGTAACCGCCGCCGCCGCTGCCGTAAGGGTATGCCGGAGGAGGTGGCGGTGGCACCTCGTCGTATGCAGTGGTGAATGAAGATGAGAATCTGGAATGGTGCGTCCCCTCCGGCATCCAAGGGTGCTGCTGACCCTGCGGCGCACCATTGCCTACCCCTTGATCGCTGATTGCACCAAAGTTGGAGGGTCCAAAGTTGAAGTTCTTCCCTCCGATGTGGATGTCCTTCTTCTTCTCCCCCTTCTTCTTCTCCCCCTTCTTCTTCATATCTCTCCGCGTGCTGGCCAGATTGAAGAAACATCAGACAGCAGATCACAGGCACTAAGTCCGTACCCACTCAAAATATGTTTTACATAATATACATATGTATATATAGGCCCAACCATGACAAAGAAATATTTGTTGCACAAAGTTAGTATATTACGGACTATTTGATATACCATGAAATATATTTTCATAATATGTACTTATTCGGTGTCATAAGTGTTGATATTATTTCCTATAAATAAATAGTAAAACTTATAAAAGTTTGATTTTGAACAATGGCATAGGTTTTTTTTTTTTTTTTTAACAGAGGGAGTATCCATTACAAGAATAGGCTCGTTAGTCGTCTCACGTGTCTAAAGTAAAAACCTAGCTAGAAATGACCCCGAGTAGCTGCTACGTGCAAGATGTTAAGTCTAAACAACAGATATATATGGTGGTTTCTCCCCACAACCCCGCATAATCCCACTTTGGTTTTTCTCCTCTTAATGAAATACGGGTGAATGGCCCGATCGAGAAAAAAAAAAAAAAAGCATATGCATGCATACGATATACTCTCTCTCTCTCTCTCTTATAAATTATATAAGTAGTCTTTCTGGTTTTCTAGTTACATACATTTTGGTATGCATCTAGATATACGTTGTATTTAGATTTGCAATCTATCAACAAAAGACAAAATGATTTGTAATTAATTTAGAATAGAAGGAGCAGTGCGTATATATTTCTAAATATTGCAACATGAAAGAACATGACGGGTAAAACTATAGAACGGGAGAACGAGGAAACGACTAGCTACGCACATGCTAGAGAAGTGTAGATGGATTTAGACAAGTAAAAGCTAGGGTACCGATGGCGCGAAGAAGGGTTTCTTTAGTTTCGAGGAAGAAGATAATAGTCCCGGTTACAACCCACCGGCGGTATGTCGTCGTCTAATTAGCTTTGTGGATGCTGTGGTATATGGTATGCCACTATGGAGCCGGCCGAGCTAACTATATATAGGCGAGAGGAGGCTGCCAATGCGTGTGTGTGTGTGTGCAGGCCAACAAATATGCAACTTGCAGACTTAACTATAATAAAGAGAGCTACAAGCTAAGTGAGTTTTATGCTAAGGCCGGTGGAAAAGAGAGAAGAAGAGAGAAGAGAACGTGCTATAAGTTTAAGTGTGTTTTATGCTAAGTAGAGGATCGAGAGAGAAGAGCAGTGGACTAGCTATAAGTTTTCAAGCACGAGCTCAAAAAAAAAATTGAAACAGAGAGAAAAAATAGGTCATATATATGTTAATGATGAAGTACAGATAGATATCTAAGGGCACTCACAATGGACTCTATCATAGAGTCTAAGACTATTTATTATCCTCCTATTTACAGTACTTTGCTGATGTGGCAGTATATTTATTGAAGAAAGAAGAGAAAACCAAGACTCCAAGTCTACGAAATGTTTGAGGTAATAAATAGTTCTACACTCTATGGTAGAGTCTATATTGTGAGTGTCTTCGACTCTAGATCGACGCCGCGAGAATTAGCCTATCTCCAATAAATCATTTTAGATTAGATTAGATATTTTTTCAAATCTAGCACCGTACTGTACCTGCGGCAAGTTCATCTACGTGAATAATTTAGGTGGCATCGACGATCGAGACGGCACCAGAAGCAGGGGAGCATCTTGGTCACGCCAGGCACGGCACCTTCGGCCGTAGTGCAACCGTGAGGCCATATGTACATGCATGCTTGATCCTGTGCATGTTGCACGTACAGATATGTATGGCGCATAATTGCACTCTCTAGTCTTTACTTCGATGGAATATATATATATCTCGAGACGTAAATTGATGTACAGCCAAGTCTTTGTTAAGTTTGATCTTCATCTATCAGTGCCAATGATGGTCTTCATCCGCCTCTTCTTGGTCCATTAGATGGACATCTCGTGTTCTCTGATAGAAATTCCCCGCATCAGTGACGACGGCACAGACCACGTCAAATCTACTACGAGGCAGTAGCAACCTCGTCCTCTCACATATACAAGCTAGACATGTGTGACTGTAGCAACGACCGAAGGCTATCATGTCCTCCAACATGCATATATAATACTCAGTGACAACACAGCGTCCTCTGGTATACACAAGATGCCCAACAACGGTATCCTCTGGCATATGCAACTCTCCTACAACATCCTCTGACATATGCGCAAGATTTCAGCGGCATCCTCTCTATTATATGCAAGATGCCCCAACAACATCTTAATTCTTCAGACATATGCAAGACACCAATAATGACATCCACTTACATATGTATAATTCTTTGCGCCTTCGGTTATGTGCAGCTACGACATCGATCTCGGCAACTAAACAGTGACTCGATCTAGTAGTGTCATCGCTGTAACTTGGATATGTTCCCAAAGAACTCATGTCATCATTGTACGTTTGGTCAAAGTCATTTTATCTTAAGCCCAACTAATTTTATGGAAACGGTATCAACATGTGTGACTCCAAATACAGATACGAAAATACATTTTAGGAAAAAGTCTACATAGCCCCTCGCCTATTGCACATGGACTAGTTCACCCCAACCTAGGGGTGTTTAGTTGGTGAAATATTTTGGGTTCGCCATCTTTGTAGCACTTTTCGTTTGTATTTGGTAATTGTTGTCCTTCCGTGGACTAACTAGACTCAAAAGATTTATCTCGTACTTTTCAGTCAAACTGTGCAATTAGTTTATTTATTTACTAACATTTAATGCTCCATGCATGCGTTAAGGATTCGATGTGACAGGTACTATAACACTTTTCGGGTTCACTTTTCGTGAACTAAACACACCCTATAAAACCAGGTATTTAACCCCCTCACCTTTGCAAAACAGTTCAAATTACCCCCTATGGTGGTTTTGCCATGTCAGCGCTGAGCTGGACTTTGCATGGTGGTTTTGCCAACCCTGGCTCACCGAGAGTCGCTTGCGCTCGATAGCCAGGCTCCTAGCTTCTGCTTAATCCAACCCCGCCGCTGGCCTCATGCCGCGCGCCTAATAATTACTCCCTCCGTCCTAAAATAATACAATTCTAGCTACGGACCTAGACACGCGCATGTATAATGTTAATTGATCAGAGTATCATTGTATTCTTTTATTATTTCATAGGTCACTCGAAACAGTTAATTGATTTGTGTTTATGTCTATAAAGTTGAATTCAATTAAAAAAACAAAAGGAGTACACGTAAAATGTGAGAATGGTTTTAGTCTTGGATAGCTAGGCTAAGTAGTACCAACTCCATTCCAAATAATAGTTCGTTTGATTTTTTAACACCTCAAGTTTGACTACTCGTCTTAATCAAACTTTTGTGTAAAATATCACTTTTTTTGTTGTCGCTTGCTTTATTAACAAAAGTTTTTCAAGAATGGATTAAATCTGACTATGTTTACACAAATTTTTTGAATAAGATGAGTGGTCAAACTTAGGGTCGAAAAAGTCAAACAAACTATAATTTGAAATGGAGGGAATAGTACTTTCAAGAGTGATACTACATGACTCTCTTTCCTTTAGTAGTGTGCATGATGCCTTAAACAAGGAATAATCTCACCATATATATTAGTTACTACTGTCGTCCACTGGAGTTTATATTATAGTTTGCGTGCAATCGACGACGCCTCACAGCCTCACGCCTCAGACAAGTGTATGCAAAGATTTCACCTTGCAACGGTGGATTGGATAGGGTAGAATATGTTTGTCATCGCCGCGACGACGAAGACCAAGACGGAATGCGAATATTTATATGGGCCATTCATTCAATCTTATTACCCAAAAAAGGCGGGGAATTCCCCACTAAGTCCTCAAAAAAAAAAAAAAAAAAAAAAGGACCGACCTGCACCAGCAACCTGGACCACGTCGTCAAGCTTGCAATTATTAGTTAAAGATTTCACCTGCATGCATGTGAGCTTGCTGTCTCACAGATCGTGCTTTCCACCGTCTGGTAGTGCACTTTGTTCGTATCCAACCGGCCCATCATTAATAGCATCTTGTGATAACGGACATGTGTATGCTTTGAAACTTCTTCTTATGAAACACACGTGCAATGCACATATTCTCGAAAAAAATGGAACGGCCTTGCAATATAAGGGATGGATAGACAAGAATATAAATCTCAACGACGACGATGACGGCGATGACTGAATAGGGAATACATACAGCACCAAGAAATGGAAAAATCACCAACTCGAGATGATTGGATTCTTGGAAATTGGAATTGGAATAGCGACCATGAGAGCAAGTATTATAGTGCCTAGTCAGCTGGCTGAGAGCTTTTCCACGTCACTGAAATCCGATGTGGCGGAAAGAGAAATGGACAGAGAGAGAGAGTTGGACGCGCGCTTCACTCTCTACGCCGGCTAAAAAAACGCATGCATGCAGCGAGGGAATCCCTTCGCTCCTATCCCGTGCGCCGGCCACACCACAACGCACACCTGCTCGCGCATGGCTACAGGGTTTTAGCTTACTACGGATCCTAGCTAATATGCATGTATAAACACTATATATTTAAACATTCTATGCAGCTGACCTAACAACCAGCTTACTATACGTGTTTTTGCTGATGCCAACTTTATGTGACATGGCAGAGGCTTATCGCCAGCAGCGGGCGAAATTATTAACCATGCTCTGATGAGAACAAACCACGCATCATTCCAGTCCCAAGAAACAATTAAATAAAACCAGCTGAGACTCGTTTCACCTCTCCCTCTCGGTGATCTCCCAAGAAACGACGTTATATTATATCGTGCATTATTATCAAAAATAAACAGCGACATCAAAGGATAAAAGAGGAGCAAAAGCAGATTCTTTTTTAGATCAAGGAATATTACATTATTACGGCCTCCTATATTCACAAATGAATGAATGTAGCCATTTAGAACAGACTCATGGTGCTTAGACCACACTTCACCATACGGTGACACAAAGCTAAGACATACAAAGGAACGAGACTGAAGTCGTCCCTAATCCAAACTTGTTGCAACTCTCCACCATCAAGGCCTCAAGCAAGCTACCGCCTTTCCCTAGTGAAGGCAATTCACAATAAACCTTGCACAAATCCGCTAGTCAACTTTGCGTGAACAAAGACCCCCTGAAACGACACCTCCAAGAAGGAAAACGACGAGAGGCGCCCGGCGCCAATGGTGGATCACACTGTTGCTATAACAACAAAGGATCAGAAAAAGCGAACAAAAACCATAGACTAAATTAAACGAAAGCTTCTCTATCCATCATTATCTTTGTCAAAAGCTATATAATGATGCTGAATGTCCTCTTTAATGAGGTAGGCAACCTCTTCCTGTCGTTGCTCTTCTTGCTGAAATATTCTCTGGTTTATTCTTTTCTTCCATATGTTCCACCACATAAATAAATTAGATCCGATCGAACTCTTTTCTTTGACTTTTTTTCAATTTTTCTCTTCCATATCTTCTCAAACATTTGTAGACTGAATCCGGTAAATTTGCACTAAACTGTGATGATGAATTCCATTACCCACTGATGATTGTCCAAACTTTTTTTTTGTGTAGGAGAAACATTTAATTAATTTACTGTGACATTTCTTAGCGCAATTACTAAATAGCAACTACACCAAGAAATATTGTGGTATAAAAATAATTCAACACTTACTTTAACAATTAAAAAGAATATACACTACAACGAATGGTGCTTTAGATGACGATTGTTTTGGTCACGGATGGTCGAAAATCTGTCATAGTTAACTTGCCATGACGATGGAGAAATCTGTCATGTATCTCACGTCATAGATTTGCTAGACCTAATTGAACCGTCATAGATTGAGATGTGTGATCGTCATGGAATACATGGTCAACAACAATAGCCAAAGCCTATTGTGATGAATTGAAACGTCATAGAAGTTGTTACACGTCAGCAATTGCCATGTCACATGGTGATGGTGGATCTGACATGGCAGCTACCTTGCCACGTCGGCTCGGCCTATTCCAGCCCATTATGCAGCTGGCTCATTTGTTTTTCATACTATGGAGGCCTATGCCACTAAGCCCAAGTTGTTTATTTTTTTTCTAATTAGGCCCATACGATTGGGCTAGCCAAGGTGCACTTTAGAATTGGCCCATTATTCAAATTTAAACTTTCACCAGAAATATTCAAATCTAAATTTAAATTTTTGCCAAAAATTTAAATTCAAATTTAAATTGGCAACACATCTTAAAAGTCACAGATAGTCACTGATTGTCACAGCTGATCATCACAAATACAATGAAACATTGCATAATTTAAATTCTACTAGAAATATTCAAATTCAAATTCAAATGGACACCACGTCCAAATCGTCACAGTACAGATGTTGCTGTGTTCACTTTTCATCTTTTTACAGCCAAAAGCAACAATTGTAGAGAGGCATTACAACTGTTCTAGCTACAATAAGCTGGAATACTTGCTGCCGAACAGGTTACAGATCATCACAGATTACTACAGATCACAGAACATTTACATTTAACAAAAGCATTCAAAGTAGCTGCAGCACCACTTGCCAAAGATGCACCACTTGCACAAGTTCGCAGACCAATCCACAAAAGCTCAAACACCACACGGGCCAACATTGCATAAGTTCACAGACCAATCAAAGTCAAGTAACCCAAAAGCACCACTTGCCAAAATGCATCAACCCTCAAAAGACAAACCAGCAGCCTTGGTACTGTAGCTGGTAAACCAAACACAACTTTACCTTGTTGGTAGACATCCTGGAAGCATGGAAATCAAGCCCTTAATCAGTGCATCTGTCTCAACTTGCTTTTTCTTCATCTCTTCATCATGGATTGCCCTTGCAGCTTCTATTTCACGAAACTTCTTCATCATCTCATCCATCTGCAATTGTTGAGTCTTCACAGTCTCCCTAAGATCATTGTTTGCCTCCCTAAGATCATTGTTTGCCTGCTTCTCCAGCACCAGTTTAGCTTGTAGCTCACGCTGACATTCAACATTGTCCTCACAAGCAGATAATCTTTTCATCCCCACATTTACCGAAAAGCTATTCTTCTTAGTCTTCTGACCAAGAACCTCAGAGACAACATCAACCACATCCTTTGGTTCCTCGCCATCATTTATAGGAGCATTTATCTTGCCCTCAATTTCAACCTAGCAGTGGATGGGATAGATAGATAAATGATCATGACATATATGGACCTAATGTATCATTTGATTGTGCACTAATTTTGACTTTACTTACAATAGCAGATTGAACTGTAGGAGTGAACCCTTTCTTTTTGTTGTAGTGTAAGTCTTTAAATAGATAAGCACGGTTCTAACCAATTGAGAGGTGTAAGGTTCGATTCCTGGATACCGCAATACATTTTGCACATTTTAGATAGACCGGCAGGTGGGTCCCATCCTCTCTATTTACACTCAATGACCAAACCAACAGTGGGTCCCACCTTTTCTATTTTTTAATATTATATATGTCCACGTAGGGAGCGGCGAGGACTCCACGTAGGAGCGACGTGGGCGTCCCACGTCAATGCCACGTTGGATGCTTTATCTGTGACCATATTGAGGTGCCTGTCATAGATTTACAAATGAGTTGCCATACTACTCTATGACGAACTAGCCATCACAGTTGTATCACCCTTGCAATGACCGTCACGGATAGTATAATTCCGTGATGATTTCTTAGAACATCACCAAAAAAATCATGTAAAGCATAACCATATGCATAAATTGATATCCGCAGCGCGCCGCAGATAATTAACTCTATACCATTGTAGCATCTCACCTAGAGTATTCGGTATCGTAATTTATTTTTTTTCCCAAAGGAAGGACCGTGAGACAAATGTTAACATGACTCATAATTAATTAATACTATATCTACTTATAATAAATCAATCATTCCAATGCTTTAGCAGGGGTAAATAAATATAAATAATAAAAGATAAATGATAATAATGATAATAATAATAATAATAAAGGCAATGATAATGATAACTAAGATAACTATGATAATGGTATTCCGGAGATAGAAAATATAGAGACTCAACTAATATGGTAAAGACAATCATAACTACTCTATGAGTAAAAGATCTCTAAATAATACTAATCATTAAGTCTAATCATAAGTAGATAAAATATCCTCATCTATAGCATAGTTAAATCATAATCATATATCATAAGGAACATCAACTAAGGAGGTTTCATTATAAGATAAATCACCCTCCGACGCGACCACGTTCTACCATTTTCTATATACGGGGGATTATAGAAGACTCAATAGGGCTGTCACCCCCATGAACTACCCCGCGACCCGGCACATAGATGGCATCCGCAAAATAACTCATATCTAAGCACCATGCTTACATACGACTTACGACTTAACTCCCTCGAGAATAAAGCTAAGTTGTCCACGATCTCATGCATATAATCATCATTATCCGAACTATATCAAATATCAAACTAGAATATACTAAGAACATAACAAAGAGTAATATAATAAAATAAAGCAAAGACATAATGAGAACTCAAATAAATATATTACCGAATCTCCAAGAATAACAGATCTGAAATCCCGAGCAATGCTCGAACTCTTCCTTGAGTCTCTAATAGATTGTCTAAACTCTAAACTTTGAAGAACTAGAGGTCTCTAATTCTCTAATCTCTAGAAACCCTAGTTGCTAATCAACTCTCCCTAAACTCTCTAATGAAATCTCTCTAATGAATTGTGAATTAGGGTTTCGGGGATGAGTTACGCCCTTGCTTATATAGCCTCCGTATGAATCGTGACCATTGGATCAAACCAACTTGATTGGACGGATGAGATGCAATCTTAAAGGCGGTTGGAGGAAGATTCCGAGCGGGACACGTGTCGTGATTGGATAGGGGGCGGCCGCCCGGCTCAATGCCGTGGGCCTCATCTTTGACGTGGCGTCTTCTCTTATCTTTTAGGGTCTTCTAATTTGTACCAATGCTTCTATTGAGTTTCTTTTCTTCCATTTCTTCAATTCCTCTCTTTTCTTACACTTTCGAGTTCATCCCCGCAAAACAGAATATTCACCAAACGTCGTGGAATTCATTAGTTAAAATCCCTAATAAAGCTATAAATGATCATATCTATGCATTGAGTTGACGATAAATAATAGACAATAATGATCGTCAACAATTTCCAAAGATGCCTTGGGGTTTTCTCGTTCATTGTTGCATGCATAACTTACAAATTAGGTCATTTTAATTTTTTTTAGATAAAGGATAGTATATATCCGGCATCATCTATCAACCGATAGAATTAGAGCAATTATTACAAAAGGTGCCCGTAGGCTAGCACACGAGCTGCAAAAAGTACCAATTTTACAGCAGGACACATGGATAACAAATGTATGTAGAGTTTTGACTAAGGCCAATAAATCTTGTTGATAACCATCCATTGGAACCGAAGAAATGCAACACTGATGGCTCAAAGTGTTGCCCAACTGAGACCAACTGATCCCGTAGCTCATCACGCCGCTGCAGCTTTGCCCACTTTCGAAGCTAGTGAGTTCCCCTAAATAGTACTTGCAAAAAGATTTTGGTCTACATTTGTCGAAAACCACCTCGTTCCTTGTTATCCAAATTGCCCAACGAAGTGTCGATGATGCTCTCAATAACAATGTGTTTTGTTTTCTATTGCCCTTCTTTGACCACCCATTAAAAAGGTCATCTATACTGTGGACGTGTTAATCTGAACAGCGAAATGTACCGCTTGCCACAAAAAAACTTGGCATAAGCACAGTCCCGAAAAAATGTGTTGGATAGTTTCGGGGCGATGATAGAAGCAACACTTTGTGTCTCCATTCCATTTACGCCTAACTAGGTTGTCCTTAGTTAAAGTCTTCTTATTTTTATAGGAACCTTAATTTGCCAAATATCTTGTGACACTTTCGCACTCCATTGTTAATTAACGCAGCATACATGGATTTGACCTAGAAAATTCCCGACGAATGTAACGCCCACACAAAAACATCCCTTCCTTCATGTAAGTTCACATCTAGTAAAGAAACAACAATTCATGTGCTAATCCCTTAGGTTTGTGCCCACTAAATTACGTCTAAATGAGATATTTAGAGGGGATGAACTAAGGATTTGTGCCACGAGTCTTGTTTTCTTCTTATGATATTGAACAACGATGGAAATATATCTTTTAGAGGTTTGCTTCCCAACCAAATGTCGAACCGAGAATCGAGTTGCGACACATCTTTCACTTTGAAGGAACCAAAACCCATGAAGGTGTCTTTTACATTCGTCAAACTTTTCCAAAATGAGAATTAGTTGGTTTTTTAACGCAGTTCCCTAGTGTCTTATCTTTTATGTATTTATTCCTCAAAATCTCCTGCCACATGCCATCCTCATTTAATAATTTAAATAGCCATTTACTCAATAAGCATTTGTTACGAATGTCCAAATTTTGTATGCCTAAAACCCCTTGAATTTTTGGTTGGCACAAGACTTCCCATTTGGCTAGTCTATATACGTTCTCTTGTGTTGGTCGTTTTGCCAATAAAATCTTGATCTAAAACAATCGATTTTTTCTAACACCCCCCTTCTTCGGATCTCAAAATGACATCACAAACATCGGTAAACTAGATAGCACCGACTTTATTAAGACCAATCGACCCCTACCGAGAGCATTTTACCTTTCCACCCGCTGAGCTTTTTTTCAATTTTGTTCTCAATCATTTGCCAATCTTTGTTGTTTAGTTTCCTAGTATGCATTGGTAGGCCTAGATAGCGGAATGAGTATTTCCCCACTTTACATCCAAACGACTGTGAATAGTGTGCACTTTTGCCTTCCCAAAATAAAAGATCTCACTTTTATGAAAATTTATTTTGAGCCCTGATAGTTATTCAAAGGTACTAAGTATTAATTTATATTTATCGCTTTTTCAACATCATGAGCATCAACCCTTGTTGCACGTTGCCCGTCGAGGGGTGTACCAAGGGGTGATACTAGACATCTGCCACATATGTGGTGAGCTGCCGAGGACGTCAGCCCTTAAGGGGGTGAATGTAACACCCAGCCTGTTAGAAGCCTGTAGTAGTTGGGAAGTTGGCCCATGTAGTCCAAGTGGCTCATGTGTAGTTGTCGTTGGTGAGTTTAATACCACCGTACCTTGGTAGTCTAGGAGGGTGAGGGCCAGCTTATAAGCCTTGTCATTCCAAACGTAGCACCTCCGGGTTAACCCTTTTATACGAAGCGAGGACAAAAGTGTAAGCGAGGTGCTATGCGTATGCAGGCCCGTTCCACGTGCGGAGTGGGCCATATAAGTATTTTTGAACGCGGGGTGTTACAGATTAAGTTATTTTAATAACCTTTCTTTTAGATTTTCCACCGTGGGAAATTTGTCGTGCATCAAAGTCAAGCAAAGAACCAAAATTTTGGTTTCAGCTTCGGCCTTCAAATAGGGTTGATCTCCAGTTTGTTATAGTACGTGTCTCCCATGAATTGAATCTGTAAGCACTCTTGGTTGTGTAATCTGTAATCACCATCTGATGTCCATCTGCCAAAAATCTCATCCTCGTTTTAAATATTATTATATTTATTTTTTAATCTTATTGTTTGACGCAAAGCATGTGTCTATAACCCAGCCATCTGTTGCTATTGAGAGCTTCTTGAACTATTTTGTTCTTTCTGATTGCTTTTGTATATAGATTTGGTGCAATGTTTCTTGCTGATTTTCCATGTAACCAAGCCAATAACCAGAATTTTGCCATGTCTCCTTTCCCAACTATGACCACTATTGATGCATAAAAAAAAAGATCTCTGTCTATTTTATCCCACGATATGTCAGGCCAGTCCAAAGCCTTTTCCTTGATTCTCCTAGCTATTGTCATCATCAAAGTACTCCAGCTTTGTAGTGGATGGTAAGAAATGCTCGCACGAGGGGAGGATATATATGGAGGGAGTAAACCGACTTTAGCTTAATCAGCAATCCACTACACCATCCAGCAGTATCAAACATTTATCTCGCGGCAGCATCAATACCCGGGTAGTTTGACTGTTTTGTTTGTTCTGATTATCACTGGGTGGAGCTAATTATTGCATTCTTTTAATTTGGTGCTCATATTATGGTAATGGCATTAGATTCCAGAAAAGATAAGCTCGGCCAACTAAAATATAGCCCGTACCGAACACAAATCTTAGCACAGTGAAACAAATCTCCTTTTTATCCTCCTCCGATGGAGAAGAATGTGTTGAGAATCTCTCACAGCAACTGGGACAGCAACACCATGGTTGTTTTGTGATTATGCTTGACCTTGACCTATAGTAGTAGTACGTGTAGATAGTAGACCTATATATTAGTATTAATTTGTTATATGTAAAGATCTTATTTTTATATACACGAATACACGCGCTACCACGAGGGCAGACGATGGCCCCACAATAATGAGATATTTTTTTCGATAATGGATAATAAAATCCGGCCTCTACATCCAAGGATGTACACAGCCAATTATTACAGAGTTTAAAAAGATAAAAATAACCGCAAGCCCGAGTATCTTTAACATAGACATAGGAACTAAAGCAAACGGAAAAGATGCTTCCACCCTCTATTGGAACTTTCTAAAGCAACCATCTCCAATTGATAGTGTCAAATTTAAGGCTTGACCCATGGATAGCATCTAGAACCCACTTAGCTAACCATCTAAAAGCTACCCCACAAGAGCCTCTCAAAAATTCGATCTCGATATCTTTATTTAGAGACCCATGTGTATAGCATGTAAAACCCACTCAACTAATCATCTAAGAGCATCTCCAATAGTTTCAAAAAAAAAAAAAAAAAAGCAAATCAATAAGTTTTACAAGTGCGAACATACCTGTTGGGTTTCTCTAATAATTTAAAAGATCTCGCTCCTAAAATATAGAAAATAATTTTGCATCAGGAATCTTGAACTATTTCTAAGTCACTCCAACTAATTTTATGTTTTTCTCTTATACATTTGCATTGGGAGTTGAGTATCTTCCCCACGTCGATACGGCGTGCGTATCTTTCCACGTGGTTGGATCGATTTTCCCAAGTGCAGAAAAAAATTGAGAGTTGAGATAGGAGTTGTTGGAGAGCAGTTTTTTAATCTTGCAAAAAAATTCAAGATTGGGAGTGACTTCTCGAAACTCTTGGAGATGCTCTAAGAGTTACTCCAAGACCCTCTCGAAAATTCAATCTCAATATCTCTATTCAATGAGAATGGATGAGTGATGCATAAGAGCTTGCCCCTTGGGAGGGAAACAACATCTGAAAATGGTTGCTAATACCTCGTAGGTTGAGCAAAAAGGAGAAATCAGTGCAATACGGGGCTCGTGTTTGATTAGCTAGTTGGTGAGACAATAGCCTTACGATGATTAGTAGCTAGTCCGAGAAGATGATTAGCAACATTGGGATCAATACAAACTCATACGGGAGGCAATAGTCGAGGAATTTTTCACAATGGGCAACAACCGAGCAAAAAGCAATGCCACGTGTGAAAACCTTGGATACATTACTAAAAAAGACCAAATTACTCCCTCAAATTTGACCAATATCCAAATAACCTTTAGAGTAACATTTGGTTTGATTTATTTCGCTAACTTTTTAGTCAGTCCACAATACCATTTACCCATTAGCGGAAGTTTTTTTTTTCTCTCTCCATACAAGAGTTTTAATTTCGAAATTAGAGAAGTGATAACGAACATATCACAACTTATTTTGAAATGTACATTTTTTTTCAAAATTATGTTTCGTACAATTTCTATATGTAGTGTTAATTTGTTGCTAGATGGCCAAACATGTAAAAAGTAATTACAAAAATTTATGATGCGTTTTCCAAGCATAAGTTATGGTTTTAGGTATCACCTCACAAATTTGAAATTAAAAATTAACTTAAACATGGAGAAAAAAATGAAAAAAAATAGTAAATCGAAATAACCAACACAGTTTATAGGGGAGTAAATAAACCAAATCAAGTGTTAATTTAGTGAGTCATCTAGACGTTGTCCAGACTTAGAGGAGTAATTTGGATTTTTCCTTAACTAGAAATTTTCCATCAAATCTCAAAGGTTATTGGTAAAAGGCCGGACAGAAAATTGTACCCTGTTCTAGATGTGGCCTCTTAAGGAAGCAACAAAGAGAGACGCTTGGGCCATGCTGGGCCTACTGCTAAAATCCACGCTGCCATTGGGCCCATTCTCTGATCTGAAAATTAAAAAAGGAAAGGAAAAGAAAAGAAAATAGTCGCGCCTAACTGCCAACCCGGTCGTGTGAGAAGTCACTAACTTTCAGTTGTCCCTAAATTATGCTCATACCCACTGCATGATTTCAGAACAGAATTTAGAGACACAACTCAATCTACCATTGCAGCCTTTCAGGCAAGCACAGAAACAGTTAATCTCATTCAGAGCATAATATTCACACATCTTTTCGGACACCAGCAACATATTTTCGGACAACAGTTATGGTTACGGCCATCGCGCCGGCCGGCCTTTCTGCAGCTCTCTCCAGCCGCCGTCGGATTCGTGCTCCAGTTCACTTCGTTAGCAGTCAACACGATACGTGTGCGTGGAATCCTAAAGAGATGCAGACTTTGAGCAAGAAAAAGCCCTGGGTCGCACATTTCTGCGTCAATTTAACACACAAAAACTTTGGAAACTCTAAATTTTAGATTAGAAATACAACATAGTAGCACCAATGTTGTTTTGAGTTGTATGACTACCTTGCGCCTAACACCTACCCGACCTGTCTGGTAAACTCAGTGCTGATAATAATGCGGTGACAAACCGCTGAATTGCATTTGATGTGATGCAAATTTTGTTTTGTCTCTAAATTATGCGCATACCCACTGCATGATTTCAGAAGAACATTTAGATACACAATTCAATCTACTATTTCAGCCTTTCAGGCAAATACACAGTTTACATGATTTCAGAAGAATAGAATTGAGAGACACAACTCAATCTTCAGCCTTTCAGGCAAGCACAGAAACACTCATCGGAGCATAATATTCACACATCTTTTCAGACACCAGCAACAAGGTGTAGAAATACAAATATTCACACATGTTTTCGGACACCAGCAACAAGGGGTAGAAATCGATTTGTCAGATAATAATTTCAGCAATCATTTACTCCATTCAGTGCCAGCATGGACAGGGTAAACACAGGGTACGACCATCATTCCAACAGAGTGGATATAATCATCTGAGCGCATCATCCATAACATCAACAGACATCAGCGTATCAGCAAGACAACAAATGGTTATTATGTCACTTATTAGCAATCATGTCACTCGCCACAAGCTCTTACTGCAATATAGATGAAAGGATGAGTAAGCGATCACCCTGCTACTAAATACATTGCAAAGGAATTCCTGGCAACAGATGTCCTGGAAGCCTTTGTTCAGTTATGATCAACCATGGAGAGCACATCACTTCCACTTCTTGAACTTGCCGCCGAACATGCCGTGCCCATGCTTGCCATGCTTGAACTTGCCGTGCCCGTGCTTGAACTTGCCGTGCCCATGCTTGCCATGCTTGAACTTGCCGTGGCCACCGTAGCCATGGCCGTAACCACCATGACCATAGCCTCCAATGACCCCATGTCCACCATGTCCGCTATGGCCATGAAAAGCTTATGCGCTCCATAAGCAGCTGCGGCGGCGGCAGCACCTCCAGCGAGAACTGTCCCCATCCCCATGTGGCTCCGCCGTGGCTGCTCCCATAACCTGAAATCACAAGAGACATTAGCATCAACCGAGCTTCAGCACTTGACTGCATCAACAGAATAGAGATACCAATTTCAAACATTACAATGAGATCAGGTTATAATCTTAGTGCCAGTGTATGGGATACAGTTCTGAATCTGAACAATAAGATGTCTATATAACAATATGACAGAGCAATCCAAAACAATCTCAAACTCAGTGTAGTATATAAACTGTATAAATATCATTATTATTTGTAAATAGAATATGCTGAAGTATTTGTTGGAGTTAGACGAATTAGCTATACCTATTCTCATGGCCATAATCTTTTCTGAAAGGAATGTCCTGCTACCTATTGTCATGGACTCATGGTTGAGGCTCTATGATTAGAAGGTTAAGCACATAACTGCAGAGCGATTCATACCATGTTGAGCCAGTACCAATGCAACTGCTAGCTATTCTGATCTCTCTACTTTACAAGCTAATATAAAGTATAGAACTGAAGAGGAGATCATACCCTGGTGAGATGAGCCGGGGTAGCCAGCAGGAGGATATCCACCTTGCGGTGGGTAGCCACCCGGCTGAGGGTACCCATATTGTGGTGGGTATGCCCCAGGTGGAGGTGGGTATGCCCCAGGCGGAGGAGGATACGCGCCTGGGGGTGGCGGGTAGGCTCCTGGTGCTGGCGGGTAGCCCTGCGGAGGGTATCCCTGTGGAGGGTATCCCTGGTGAGGATACCCATGGCCACCGGCAACGCCGTGCATCATGTTTGAGAAGAGCCCCTTATCGCTCTCGTCATTCTTGTCCTTGCCTCCTCCCATTGTCCCCTCAAGTTATCTGAAGAAAGAACACGCAGAGTACAAGCACATATCAAACATTGAGCCAGTTGTAAAGAAGATGCAAGTAGATTGAAACAAGATGAAGAATGCGGTGTGCAAATCTGACATATCAGCAACAGAATGCACTGCAATGAAACAGGTAATGCAGGGATCACTTGGTTCAGATTTTGCAGTATACAGAGGAAATTGAACCATATATATTGGAACATGATGAATATAAGAACATTTTCCCTAGATGACAGAATATAATACAGCGGAACATTTTCTTGGTTTAGATGTATCAGAAGAATGCAAAAACAGAGCATATAAAAAATTAGCAATGGAATTGCATTTCTATAGTAACAAATCTCCTACTGCAAATCACTTCAGCATGGTAATTAATGTATTGTTATTTATCAGATGATGTATGATCTATGAACAGAAAATTAGTTCATCCTAATCATTAGTACCTTTCCCCCCAAAAAAGAAGGGAGGATAAGGATCTACTGGTCACCCAAATTGCAGTCTCACAACATTTTATTTTATTACTAACTCTTCGATCCTAATCATTGCAGTACCAATAAAAAAATAAATCCCGTATGTACAGTACAGTTCCCCTTCTCCACCTCTACCTCAATCAAACAGGGAGGGTTAAATTGGAGGACTCCTCGCACTTGAGATCGACAGATCACACCATCCACAGAACTCTAACACGATTGATATATAAGTATATAACAATAAAAAAATCAACGATCTACACACGCACCCCTCAACTATTGGAACCACGAAAAATCTACCCGAATTACGCGCAGGTAGATAGAGAGACAACAAGGTGGGAGGAGAGTTGGGCATACCGAACGACGACGCGAACTCCGGTCGGCGCCCAGAAGCAGCACAAGTAGCTAGCCGATCTCGGGCGGCGATGTTCCTGTGGGCGATGGGTGCTGGTTTGGCCGTTCCCCTTCCCCGGCTGCCGGCTATATACCCGAAGGAGACCAAGGCAACGCAACGCGGCGAGAAAGCAGGAGGGAGGCGGCGGGTGGGGCGGGTGGATTCGGGTGGGGGCAAACGCGTCGCGGCGAGGTCAGGATGACATGCGGGCCCGGGGAGGAGGTATTCGCGGGCGGATAGGCTTTGACCTCTACCTGCCACCCTGCTGACATGCGGGCCCGGAGCACGGTTGCCGCCTTTCGACTTGCGCGTCGCGAGCGCGTGGGGAGAGGGAGGAAAGGAAAGGGAAGGAAAGGAAGAAAGAAAGCAACGCGACGAAGGAACCAAATCTCACCCACACCACCGGCTGGGCCCACCGCGCAGTGACCTGGGTCGGCGAGCGGACCGTGATATTTGCGTTGTATTCACGCGTGCTGACGCGTGTCGAGGGCACCACGCGTCGGCCGGAATTCGGCCGAACTGAACTGGACCGGTTGGACCCATTTTAGTAGGCGGAAGCTCGTTCTCCTCCTTCTCGTGTGGACTTGATGGGCAGGCCCATGTGAGCCGAGTTGGGCCGAACTGGACCGGTTGGAATTAATATGAGAGAGATTAGCCGTGATGGCTTGGCTTCGTGTCTTCCGTGCGTGCTCTGCATTTCGCCGGCGGCGCAGTTCCGCTGGAGAAGCGAGCTCTCTCAGGCTGAGAATGGCGCCGGGACTGCACATGGACTGGGAGGCTGATTCCCTTTCCCTGGATCTGCGTTTGCGGCAATGCCGAACCTCTTTTGAACCCAAAGTGTTTGCGCTGCTTCATTGTACCCACAGCCCGTGAACTGTTCGATGGAATGCCACGCCGAGAGGACACCACCTTCAGGCCCTCTATCTCACTCAGGTGCGTGCTTACCATCATATCTCTTGTCTGAGTTGAGCTTGATGTGTAACTCTTCTGTTGTTTTCTTGTACTACTCATCGACTAGTATTCTGCCCACGCAATGCGGTAACCCTGAACTGGATGGATCACTTGTTAATGGCCTCAGTATTTAACAGCTCGAGCTGAATTTCATCATGTACAGTCGTTCTCTTCAGCACACATTGAATTCCCTACGAATTCAGAATATCTAATTTTCTAATAAACTATCTACATATGTAAAAAAATATTTACATCATATGCATAGTGGCGAAGGTAGAGCAAATTAGAGGGAGGTGCGCCTGCCTTGTGGGTGCATATACATGTGATTAGAGGGTGCATATATAGTGAAAAAATAGACCAAATCACTGCTTTTACATATTTTGGGTGGTACATTTGCATGCCCTGCTATCAAAGTAGCTTAGCCCCTATGCCTATCTCTCTAAAATTGAATCAGCTGGTTAGTAAGAATAGGCTATTTAGTCCCAGTAAGATGCTACAATATTCCTCAAAACTAAGCTAAATATAGCCTTTTGTGGCATTATTAGGCCACAACCTCACATCAAATCTTGAGTCTTGTTTGCTTGCTCCATGATGAATTTGATTCCATCCAGAAGACCTGATCATCACATTAATATGTTATGGATTATCAGATCACACACTAGCATATTTTAGAGTTTGGGCATCTTGACAAATGCACATGCATACCTAGCTCATTTTAGTGAAGAATGCCATGTCACTGTGCTGCTTCGAAAGGTATGCTGGATTCACCCATGCAAACAGCGGCGTCTTCTTTTTTCTTGGCTGGAAACAGAAACATCCGCAGCGGTACTTTCGATTTAGAGGGCGCATTCCTCCAGGTGCTGCTAGCTTTCGGCCCAGATAAGCTAGCGCTCTTGACAATCTTTGCCAGAACCTTATCAAGTTCTGTGTTGATCCCTTTGACATGATCCAAACTAGCCTGCAGTCCATCAGCAACTTTATTGTTCTCTTGCTTCATGTTCAGGACCTCTCCCTGGAATTTTGCAACTTGATACAAAGTGAATCTACCTCCGTGCTCAGTGTCTTCATCCATTTCCATGGCTCCTTCAATTTCCTCCTGTAGGTTGCATAAGGAATCAAGCCTACACTGGAGTTCACCTTTGAACATCATATTCTGTTCCAACCATACTTGCAGTTCAATCTTGAGTTCTCTTAGCCTCTTTTTTGTTGCTTCCATTCCCAAGTCTGCAGGGTATTCGTTTGTATCATCCATGTTTAGCTTTAGTTTGTCATTGGTTAGCTTGCTGATCTCAGATTGTAGCTGATCATACTTGGTCTGAAATCCTTGTATCTGTTGGAAAGACATGCTCAACTTCATCAAGAACGCTAGGTTCTCCTCCAGAAGTGCATCAATGTTTCTTCTGAACTTCTCTTCAAGTGATGATGCTTTCTCCATCTCAACAACATTCGTTGATGCGAGATCCTCCAGAATAATGCTTTCTTCATTGCTAACAGCATCGTGCAGTGCATCAGGTTCCATGGATGAATTGGTACTCAGCTTATTTTTTAGGCTAGAATGATTTTCCATTCTCCTAGGAATAGAGGAGACACTTTGTGCCCTTTGATGAAGTTGCAAAATACTTGGAGTCCTCCGGTGGCCCCTAACCATTCCATTCTTCTCACTTAGGGACATGGTTGAACTCAATTGATGACCTCTTTGTGATGCATCTTTGTAAGTTAAAGATCCCAAGAGCTCACGAAGTGACCGAATCTCAGCATCCTTCATTCCGTTGGCACACTCTAGTTAAACTTATCATGGCTTGCATCTCATTTAAGCATTCCTGGTTCTTTGTCTCCACTTCTGCAAGCCTTTGCTTTGCATTCTTATAGTTTTTTGGAGGATGGAACTGTACTCATCTAATAGTACCTTTTCCTTATCTTGGAGCCCAGTCATAAGCAATTGCTGCAGATTAATCATGCCATCCTCTTGATCTGCAACATTTGCATCTTCCCCACTAGTAGAAGTAGGATTTTTAGTGATACATGAAGCTTCTGCTTCGTTCATCTCCATATTCTGTTCTGACCTGCCCTCAGACATGTCGTTACACTGCGTTGAGTAATATATCACATTATCCTCTTGTTTCACATTTTCTCCTGGGCTGCTTGGGGAAATGTGATGCAGCTGTTCTAATGGGTCACTCTCATCGGAGTGTACAATATATGGTTGCACACAGCTTTCAGTGTTACTAGTGATTTCATCAACATGTTCTTCTCCTCCATTCTTATCAGCAGACAAATTATGATGTGCATTTTCTGTTGTTTCTACATCCACTGATGCAGATACACTGAACTTATCTTCAAACTCACAACACCACAAATCCTCTGTTTTATCTACATGAGAATGTTTTTCTGCTTTAATCTCATAGTGACGATCTTCATGGAAGATACTTGCCTCTGGTGTGTCAGGATGATTAGAAAATCCATCCACATGTGGCTTCCTTGCAGTTTCACCCATCTCAGGATATTCTGATGGGCTTGTTTTTCCATGCACACTTGATGGTTCAGTGTCAGTGGATGCTGTTGCTTCATCAGTCAGTATGCACCTGGAAACTGATTGTTGCTCAATGAGAGGTGACTGCAGCATATGTGAAATATCACAAAAACTATTTATTGTTTCCTCGAAATTTGTATGGACTATTCTTTCTTCTGCATGATAGGACGCCTCAAGGTTATGCACCCTAATAAGCTCCTCTTCTGCCTCCTTGAGCTTGCCATTTAATTCACCTGAGTCATGGGTTTGTTCTGTCTTCTCTTCCTCTAATTTCTGCAATGACTTCTCCAGCTCATTGTTTTCTAGACACATCCTATTTATATGTGCAGTCTGGGTTGAAATCATGAGTTCCAAATCCACAACTTTGTTAACTAGTTCATCAATTTTCTCTGCAATATCTGCCACAGAAAGATCAGGGTTCATCTCGAAGTATCCCATGATCTTACCTACCAGTTCTTGTAGTTCAGTTTTCTCCTGCTTCATGGAGAACAATTCATCTTTCCTAGCAGTGGCATCATTATTGACATTCTCATCTGCTGCATTTCCTGAATATGATAGTGATTTACCTTGTGCTCTGAAGATACCCTCCAGTTTATCCCTAGAAACCGTAACTCTTTCGGACTCAATCATTGCTTGCCTGAAAAATGACTTTTGTTTCTCCTGCATTTTGATAATGGCGCCTTCACAAGATTTAAGAGCAGTGGCTGTCATCAAAGCCTGGGCCTCATGATCCTCTATCGCCGCAGTTTCATTGAACTCATCTTGGAAGTAGCAAACTTGTTCCTGCATTTCATTAATTTGCTTTTCAAGATCCCAGTACTTTGCAATTCCACTCTCATAAGAGCTTTTGATGAATTCTTTCTCAGTCTGCAGGACTAATATCTCTTTCTGCAGCCTGCTAATCTCAGCTTGTGCATTATCCTTGCTGATTGGAGCTGCAGATTTCTTGCCTGAGTCCTTCTGTCCTGATTTCTGTCCATGCTTCTTCTTCATCAGTCCCTCAACCGTTGACTTGTGGATTTTGTGACGATCAACTGTGGTAAAAGCCTTCGGAAGATTATCATCGTCCTCTTCTAACAATGAGTACTGAATCTGATCAGGGAAGGCAGATGCAATGGTGTGGTTTGCTTTGTGTAACTCCCCTGACATATGGTCATAGCGTTCAGCAAGGGCCCTGTATGCCCGGTATGCTTCTTCCACTGAACTGATCACCTCCGGTCGTCACTTGTAATACATTTCCGCCCTCTTAGCAAAAGAATCAGCTTCCTCCCCAAGGAGGAAGAGAATGCATTTGACCCTATCTTCCATATCTGCACGGGTGCACATGCATGGAAATCTTTTAACACCCAAAATACAATAACGTTGAACAATGAAAAAAATCAAGTACAATTGGAAACACTGGATATCCAGAAGGAAAAGAAAATTCTCAGAAGCAATTCTAAGTGCTTTTGGTTGATGTGTAACAGAGGTTTAAGTTTTCTGTTTCTTCTTCAATTCTGTGGTCAATTTATTTGTGCAGAATGATATGCAATGTTTTGACTGTGAAAAACCAGTGTTTAAAAAGAAACAAACAGGCATTAGGAGGGTGGTGTGGTGTGGTAGAAATCCATGTTTAAAATCAGTGACTAGCATTTAAAAAGCAGGCATAATTTTGAACCGATTCGAGACATTAGATGTTCAGAAAATAATGATAAATGTCGTTAGTTAGCTGCATTGAGAAATATATATTTTTTAATAAAAATAATTGTGCAAACAAAGAGGTCAATCAAAAAACAGAGAAGGAAATACATATTGAAGGATGCTTCACAATACTCTGTAAAAATGTGTAGACTTGGAAGCAACTGTATTGTGTATCTCTTTTTATGCACTTGACTGCCTTGAAACTTATGGAAATTCATTTGCACAAAAATGATATACAATCGTGACAAACTGTATTGTGTATCTCAGATCTCACTACTAGGCAAACACCAATCGAACTAGAATGAAAAGCATTGTACTTCTTGCTCTGAGTAACCAGACATTACCAAATTGAATAGTACACACATCTCTATGCTTAGATGATCCATACATAACTTGATTTATCACCTGGACTAAGGTTTTTATTGCTAGAAACCCTGATGTTCCTAGTACAATATTGTACAAATCACATACCATGTATTTTTCATATATTTGGGATCTTTTGCAGGAAACTATACAAGAGCTTGGAGCAGGAGAAGAAACAGTTCAGAGAAACCATCCTATCACTCATTGTAACAAAATTTCATAACATGCTGAAACTAAAGCTGCACATGAGTCAAGGATGCATTGTCTTTCTCAAAAAAGGGAGATCGACTGTCTGAATATACATGGATGGGATGTGTTCTCAAGAAAGACGAACCTCTGAGGTTGTTGTCGAGCCATTTGGACTGCTTGGTGCGGACATGGCTCGCCCACCACCACGAATATGCATTGCTGGCCGCCCGCTGCAGCATACTGTTCTTCCTGCCTCCTTCAGCTCAAGAGTTCCCCAGCCGGGTAACCCACAATCCTCTTCTGTGTCAAGAGCACAAGAGCACAAGCATTGTCTCACTGAACTTTTCTGAAATGCACACAGGCTAATTGATCTGAATACCTCTTTGATCTTGGTGGTGTTTGATCGTTAGGCCTGTCTTTGCAGGCCAAAGAAACTGGCGCATGAAGAAACCAGGAAAAAGAATAATGCCATGAATAATGGTCTATGTCCGGTGCCTGCATCAACTGTTGATGATGAGCCATCTCTAAACCAGACGAGGAGCCAGGAGGAAGGCAGATTCTGTGCTTAGTTGTCAGCACACTGCAGTCATTGGTCGATGGTAGGTGGTAGTGGTGACGAAGTGGTGGTGGGAATCAGTAGTAGCAGTCACTGAACGGTGGGCCCATTGGCTTCGTGAGCTCGTCATTAGTCGCTGCATCTGCTGGTGTTGGGCAGCACGTCGGCGTGTAATTCGGATGCGAATGAGGCATGCTTTATACCTGTTCGCATTTCTGAAGAAAATAAATGAAAACAAAAATAACAGACAAATGTATGGTGGTTATTCTGAACTGCTCTGGCACAGGCGCCAGGTAGCGCTGCCATTCTGTAGAATAAACACCCACGTTAAATCTAATGGCTTCAGGAATCACAATCTGGAAATTTTGCTCTTAATAAGGGCATATATGGCCTATGTACATCCAATGGTGGATGCATATGTGGCAAATGTCTTTAAGGGCAATCCCACGCTGAATTTTGTGCACTCTTTCTTTTTTCAAGAAACAGAATAAATTCATCAACCTCTGCATCAGCTAATGCATATAGATGTTCCTTGTTAGAAGAAAAAAAAAAGGAATTTTGTGCACTCTGCTTGTAAACTGGAAGCATATGGCTCGTGATTCGTGAAGAAAGCCCGGATCTATTTAAACACAAACAAGGCAAAACCATCAGAGCTTATCAAATTCAGAAACTCCGGATTTCCCTCGCCCAAAAATTAAAGAATAGATTTTGTGTTGGATTCCTGCTTGTGGTTGGGTTGTTCATCTTTCAATAAAATTCGGAGTAACTTTAGAGGATCCAACAGGCTGCAGGTCATGGCGGGCCCTGCCACGCCGCACCCAATTTTAAAGATCATCATCTGTAGGTGAGATTGTATTGAACAAGATGGACGATATACAACATTCCTTTAACCTATAGGCAATACAATTTGTTGTTATTTGGTTTGTCTGGATAGAAAGCTGTAAAATGTTATACATGTGACTTGTTCCAACGTAAGTGGCCAGGCTGTGACTATAAGGCTGCAAAGCGTGTGTAGGAAAAGAGTTTATAGCTGCATACTCCTCCGGGATGGTATTAGAAGTCGTTTAGGGCCAGTGACACGGTCTCCAAAACACAACTTTGACCTCTTATTATTACTAGGAAACATGCCCGTGCGTTGCAACGGGAGTAAACATATCAAATGTTTATGGAAAACGCTGACCGAAATAACATTATTATTTATATTTTTACTGTTTCTATAAAATTTTAAATCTACACATATTTGTTTTATGATGACAATGACATGCATGCATATAGATTAATATTGTTAATAATAGTAACATACAGTACAAATTTAACCTTATAGTTTTCCTATGTCATTGCAAAGCACAAAATATTTACTCATAAATATATTATAACTTTATTTTTGTACTATCAAAGCATCAGTATCGTTTAATGTTAAGTTTTGTTACCTCTTGCAAAACGAACGTTCAAACGTCAACTCTAGCCTTGAATTCATAATGTTGTTTTCTTTTTTTTTTTTTTTTTTGCCTAGAAAAGACCTAGCAGACCTGCATGCACAATATGTGTTTGCCTGCATGCATGGTTGCCTCCGCCGCCGTCTGGTTGCCGCTTGTTGTTCCTGTTCCCGTCTCCGCCATCGTGTGCGACGATCGAGCAGCGTCGTGTGCTGGTGATCGTAGGCTCGTGGTGGCCTTGAGGAAGGCCACAGCGGCGTCCCCAATCTGAACCTCCTCTCGTAGGCGTGCCCGTTGTCGACGTACTGCGCTATCAGGTGATCGACGTGCCGGTGGCACAACCTGATGATCGTGCGAGCCTTCTGATTGGCTCGGCTCACCAGCTCGTCGCCTGGGTCATTGGGGCTAGGTTTCCACGCTGCTGAGGAGTAGCTGTGACGAGGGGCGCACGCCTTCTCCCACATGAGCTGGAGCATGATGTCCTCGGGCACATCCACCAGCTTCATCCCCGCCCCCGCTGGCTTGGTCTCGATCGGGCATCGGGCGCCAGACGCTGCCGCCTCCTCTTGTCTTTCGTCTTTGCCTTCTCCTGGTTCTCGCGCTCGAGGTGTCCGATCTCCACCATCTTGCGAGCGCGGTCGAGGATCGTCGGGGCTGGGGCTGGGGCTTGGTCGTGGACTTCCATCTTAGCGCGTAGATGAGTCGAGCAGCGTCGTCGGGGCTCTCGGGTTTATCTGGTCGTGGGATCGTGGCCTCGAGGGAAGGTCACGGCATTGCTATATATATTGCCCGGAGCCGCCATCGATCCAGCTAGGGTCGCCTCTCCTTCTCGAAAGGTACAACGAACTCGACTTGGACTTGGACTCGTACCGCAGACAGTTATCTTTTTAGCCATGGCAGACCCAAAAAAGAGGCAAGAAATTTTCTCTCTTTTATTAGTAGGTATAGATAAAAATATTTATGGAGATGTAATATATGTATACTTTTATCAAAGTATTTTTTAAGACAAATCTACTCCTATAATTTTTTTACATTTATAAACTCAACAACTTAAAAGTTATTGATGATTTATATTCCCGATGTTTGACCCAAACCTTGTCCAAAACGACTTCTAATACCAAACCGGAGGGAGTATGTAGATTTGGCAAAATAGTGGGATGCGGGCAGCTTGTTTTAATGACAATAATGTTAGCCTACGTACTCCCTCTGTATTAGTAAAGGTTGTTTTAGACGTGGTTTAGGACAACAAACATTGAGAATATAAATCATCAATAACTTTTAAGTGATTGTGTTTGTAAATGTAAAAATTATATGAATAGATTTGTCTTAAAAAATACTTTTATAAAAGTATATAAGTCGGCCTTAGTGATCGGACGGTGCTGAGTGGAAGGGCCGTCGCTAAATGGATAAAAGTTACTCTAGGGATAACAGATTGATCTTCCCCAAGAGTCCACATCGACGGGAAGGTTTGGCACCTCGATGTCGGCTCTTCGCCACCTCGAACTGTAGGTGGTTCCAAGGGGTTGGGCTGTTAAGCCCCCATTAATGCGGTACGTGAGCTGGGTTCAGAACGCCGTGACACAGTTCGGTCCATATCCGGTGTGGGCGTTAGAGCATTGAGAGGATCTTTCCCGGTCTTAAAAAATACTTTTATAAAAGTATATATATATATCATATTTTCATAAATATTTTTATAATGATAAGAGGTCAAAGTTATGTTTTGGAGATCGTGTTGTTATCCTAAACGACTTTTTTACCAATACAGAGGGAGTGTATGGTTTTCCCAAACTCTAATGCGCGACCATCGCCTTCCTTTGGCGCAGTGCTGCCCCCACGCTCCCACGCCCTCCTCCCCGACATAGCTCCTCCCCTCTCCGCGAGCTGAAGCCATTGGCGATCCCGCGTTACACGGCGACCCCTTGCTCGTTCTCGAAGATGACGATGGCGGCGAAGACGGCAGCTCGACGAGATAGTTCGTTTCCTCCTCCTCCTAGATCTGAGCCCACCAGAGATGAAGAGACCTGTGGCTATGGTTCCGGCGAGCCTTCCCCTCTTTCTTCTCCAACTCTGGCCGCTATAGAAGGGGTCGGACAAGGGGAGGTAGGTAGGCTAGGAGGAGGGATGGTGGACGGACAGTTTATGGGCCTTGTCGGTGACTAGTGGCGGGCGGATTAGGTAGGATGGGATAGTCTCGTCGGAGTTGGAGAAGATGGCAACATCCAAGCTTGCCGAAGTTGTAGAAGATGGCGGCGATAGGTGGGAGAGGGGAGGAGAAAGAAGGCGGATGCCACAGCGCACTAGGGTTCGCTTGCATTGTTCCAGGAGACCAGCACCCCTTGTGCTACTAATCCACGTGAGCTAGGACCAGGATCAGAGCAGCTTGTCCACTTAACACACGCACTTGGTGGTCGGACCACCATTGTATCACTTCTTGGTCCCTCTATTGAAAATCATAGTCAAACCAATAATATTCACCGATACGAGTCACAAATAAATTGGATGCATCGGCAAGTCCTCATTTGTAGAGCTTTTTAGCCCGAACGTCCCGTGTAACATTCTTGACCTATAGGATATTATAGTTCCCCCCTGAACTTAGTCCTAAACCTCAGTTCCACCTGAACCTATCTCTACCCTGTCATCAGCAACGTTCCACGTCAAGTAACACCTGCACATGAACAACATACAAGCACAAGTCCGCACTTGACAGATGACTAGTCCAAGCAACACCACTCACATGAGTGTGTTACATCAATATCAAAACAATATAATCTCAACACATATGTAAATACCATAGCATTGAACACTTTGCAACAATAATTTACTTTGTAATGTCAGTATTATTGTAAACCAATTTTTCACTAGACATAATCTCACAATAGTATAAAAGAAATTGGGTGAGCTTTGATTGGGTCGGTGGGTGACAGTACAAGTCAGCAATAGCACTGCTCTTTTATGGATAGACAGACCACAAAATTGTTGAACTAACAAACTTCTGAGCAGTGTTCTATGTTGTTCTAATTATAGATAGAACTCTGAACCAAACTAGTGTTGTTTGCTCCCGACCACATGACGCAAGGATCAACGAACCTAGCGGCACCCTGCGCTATAATCAGAAAACCGCCTATGGTTAAAACTTTGAGTGTTGCCAAGTAAATTAAAGCAATTTCTAGAACTTGTTGTGCTTTCATGTTCTTTTCACTGTAGATAATATTCGACTTGATGGCGAGAAAGTTGATCAATCTTGACGTCTTGAGGGCTAGAGAGCTCAGGAGAAACTTTGACACACTCATTGCATTTCCGTTTTACCTTCCAGATACAACATTTTACAGCAGCATGAAGGTAACTTTATGAACATCCATCGTTCATATGTCAATGAACATCTTTCCAGTTTGGTGACCTCCAATATCTCACAAACAACTAAGAAAAGGGGTTCACTCTCATTTCTAAACTTACAATGGTACATCATCACAACAAAGGCTAATATCAGTACATGTACTCCGGTCCAACAATTAAGTTATCAAAAATAGTGAGGATGCATATAGACTGTAACATCAAATGACCCATTTCTTCATCTGGCTGACAATGCATATATATACTGCAGTGAGCACTACATGCCATTTGCATTTTCATCATACAAGATATATGAACTTTCATATCATATATTTTAGCAAGTTGCTTTGGTCGGTACCGTTAAAACGTGTGTCTCATGACCCAGCAAACACATAAACAAGTTAACTGTAACTAGCAGGTGAGTTGGCGTGGCTGTCTGGTCTAGAGTCTGCAGTTGACTCTATGTAGACCGAGATGAGCCACTAGAGATTTCTAAAATCAAAACCATTCCCCATCAGCTTTGGTTCCTCTCTGCTCTGGTTCTCTAGGATCCCTCTGTTTTCTGTTCCAGGTAGTCTCGTTTACCTGTTTGACAGACTACTGCCGGGAGTGTCGGGTGATGCTTCATGGAATCGAATTGACACTTTAAACTCTTTAAAGTGTTCCGATGAAAAGTCTTTCTGCCGACCAAATCAGTGCTGCACCAACGCCACATCGAGCCGACGCTTTTCTGTGATATATGTGGTGCAGAGAAAG
Source organism: Hyparrhenia diplandra (assembly GCA_015847255.1). NCBI lineage: Eukaryota > Viridiplantae > Streptophyta > Magnoliopsida > Poales > Poaceae > Hyparrhenia > Hyparrhenia diplandra. Next base: position 182,934 of record JADLZK010011992.1, on the reverse strand, counting down.
AAACTGCACTGCACGTGCTGACTGGCGAGAGATCAAGCTCATGCCGGGGGTCAAACGTCCAAGGTTGCATCCTCAATATTGGTATGCATTCGATCTGGCTGGAAAGAAATTAATGCCGGCAATGATGAACCACAGATAGATCGATACCGCTCTCAGGGCTGCGGTACAGTGGGCTGTGGACACGGCGTAAGTATGATCTAAGGCGTCGAAAGACTGTATCTTGAAACCGGTTGCCAGGAGCTGGCCAACATGTGGACGAAGGGGAGTTTTCATAGATCATATCTGGTGCCGATCTTCATGGAGACTAAAGAGCTTAATTAGTGTTAACTTTCTGAGATTACTTTGTACTATGCTAGTCACTCTTGTAATCGGGTAGCTCATTTGTTAGCAAAACAAGTGACTGGTGACATCAAGTTATATTAGAGGAGTGGCAGTTAGCCCCAAATTTTGATCACCGGCTGACTCAAGAATGTAACCCTGTTGATCATCGGTGAATGAATGGAAAGTCTGAATTGAAAAAAAAAATATGACATGCGCAGAGGTCTGTGGGCGTCGCCACTGTACACATAATAATGCAATTATCACTTTTCTAAGAGAAAAAATAGAATATCCGTGTTCATTAAAAATGGTTATATACTCCCTCGGTCTTAAGAAGTCAAACACTTACAAATGTGACCAATATATACAAGAAGATATTAGTATTTATAGTATCATTAGATAGATCGTTTAATGTGCGATGTGAAGCTATAAACACATGCTTTATTCTTGCTATTATTTAGGATCTGTTATATTTTATATTGAATTTTTAACACATGTGCTACAAATTCAGGGCTACGATGTGTGGGTGTGCCACACAAGGATGCTATTACGTACTTCTTTTAATTCAATAGCAAATGCAGTAAAAAATAATAAAACAAGTGTAGTAACTGTTGATTGGATAATGCAGTAAGTAACATAAAACAAATGTGGTAACCATTGATTGGCAGATACGACATCAGGTGGGGTTGACTCATCCTATGTGCCTAACTATAAGGATGATGATGCTCCCATACAGTGCACCTAGCCCATATTTTTTTTCTCTTATTACAGACAGACAGTTTACGAGAAAATAGAAAGGAGGTTGTTGTTTGGTTGTACTAATCCAGTAGTCGGGTCTTGTCTTCTACCGGCCTTTCAGTAACTCTACTATACCGTCCTATGTGCCTTACCATAATGAATGATGAGGTAGCTTCCACGTAAGCAAAGAAGGCGGAGGCAGGTCCTAACACTTTACGGGCGATGCATCTTTGATTAGGGTTACGGGCGATGCATCTTTCCTTAGAGTTGCATCCAAATAGACGAGTGTCGTCGACTAAAGAAGTGGCCATCTCTTGGTGGCTAATTAATGCAGAAAAAATATTAAAACAAAGGTGGTAACGGTTGATTGGATAATGTAGTAAATAACATAAAACTAATGTGCTAACATTGATTGGCAGGTGAGATAGCGGGTGGAGTTGACTCATTCTATGGGTCTAACCACAATACAGTTCGCCAGCAACTCCAGCAGGGCCCCTACTTGAGCCCTCATAGCTAAATATGGGGTCTAGGCCAAAAAAAACTAACTCCAGCAAGGCACCTACTACAGACTCCAAATTTGTTAGGCCAACAAAATCCACCCTAGAGCCAACAAATTTGTTTGGTCATCCCCTCAGCCCCCATTCCACTGTTTCCTCCCGTGTGGTACGGAACCGCCCGCGCGTCTCCCCCGCACGTGGTGCGAGGCCACCTCTGCTCCCCCAAATCACACGTCTCCACTGCACAAGAGCCTCCACCTCCCCTCCACCGTGCCCATGCCATGGATCGAGCGTCGTCCGGTCATCACGCCGCGGGCACGGCGAGCACGAACGTGTTGTGTGGGCGGATCTACCGCCGCGCAGCCCGCTACCCTGCCCGCCGTGTGGGAGTTGCTCCGCCACATGGGCCTACCTAGAGCTGGGACTTGGGCCATGCCATTTAAGTGCGGGCTATGCCCGCAATGACTTTTGGCACGACCCAAAGCACGACCACGACACGAAATATTTTGGGCGTGCCGACACGAGATTTAACACGAGAGCCCCGTCGTGCCTAGGATCTCGGCACGATGGGCTACATGGCCCGACCTGCATTTTGGACCGTGCTTGGGCCGACACGACACGAAAGTGGCACATACACATTTCTATTACTCTACAATGTAATTTTATAGCATTTACTATAGTACTTCTCACATAATACTTAAATAGATTATGAAAATCATTAAAAATTCATTGAAATGATACATATTTTTTTATATTACAAGCACAAAAAAGAAAAGTAGCCGAGATATTTTGAGGGCCGTGCTTGGCCGACACACCGACCCGGCGTGCGGCTGTGCCGTGGCCGTGCTTGGGGCGAAGAATAAATTTATCGTGCCATGTCGGCACAACCCGTCGAGCTTATCGTGCCTAAAAGGGCACGATCCGGCGGCACAAAGCATGAGAGGGCGGGCCGGGCCGACACGGCACGGCCAACTCCTAGCTCTAGGCCTACCCCCCGCCATGTGGGCGATGGAGAGCTGGGAGCGGATCTCCCTCGCACCCGAACCCATGCAAGGACCGGTGGGAGCCGGGACGGACGCCGCCTCCTTCCTTGAGTGCCCATCGTGCTTCTCCTCAAACTTCGGCGGGCGCTGCTCAACTCCCTCCGGCGCCCGATGGGAGCCGGACCGCACGTGTTGCTGCCCTGCTGGTGTGAAGGAAGAAGATGGAGAAAGAGAGACTCACAAGCGGGTCCCGTTTGTCATTGGTACACAAGTTGATTTGAGGGGTCAAATTTGGGTGTTGTTTTTTTTTGAAGCCAAAAAAAAAAAAAAAAAAAACAAAAAAGTTGAGGGGCAACACCATATCAAAAGTAGGGGCCTTAATTTAGGGGCTACTACTAGAGTTCTCTCCAGGCTAAGCAAAGGTAGTACATGTGAAAGACTGGACACCAACCCAACTTCTTCTCGTCGAGCAACTTGCCGTTGGAGCTAGCAAGATTCCTTTGGACCTACTTTGGTTTTGCATAAATTATCATAGGTTCCATGTGAGTAAATAAGGCGGAGACATGTCCTAGCACTCTACCGGCCATGCATCTTTGCTTAAGGTTGCATCCAAATAGACATTAAGGGTCGCCGACTAACCTGGTGGCTAGTGCTTGTTATATCAATTAGCTTATTTCCAAGTTTGGTGACCTCCAATATCTCACAAATAACTAAGATAAAAAAGGTGATAAGGCTCATTTCTAAACTTACAAACGTACTCCTCGCCACAAACACTAATGACAATACATGTACTCTGCTCCAACTGTTATCAAATAGCAAAGAGGTGTGAGATTGTAACGTCAAAAGACCACTTCCATTGTCTGCTAACATTGGATATATATAGATTGCAGTGAGTATTACATGCCATTTCCATTTTATGGTAGTAGTGGTAGTGGTACAAGATATGTGAGCTGTTGTATCCTTTCAGCAAGTTGCTATGATTGCCAACGTTAAAATGTGTCTCTGATAACAAGCAAGTTAGCTGTGACTTGCTGGTGACTTCACGTGTCTGTCTCTAGCCTACAGTCTGGAATTTGGACTCTATATCGACAGAAGATAATTTTACACCACACTATAAGTCAAGCAATTTAATTCTTCATCCAAAACCAAACAATTTAATCCATTCCTCAAAATAGGTTCCAAACCAATTGAGAAATCAAAACCATCAGCTTGGCTCCTCACTTCCTCTGCTCTCGTTCTCTCTAGTCCCTCTGTTTTCTGCTCCAGGTTTGGTCTCGTTTGCGTGTTTGACAGGCACTGTCCGAATAAGCTAGCATGCCTAAAAAGAGGCTAACACTCTGACAACCTGTATTGATTTTTTTATAATTAATAGGATATTTTAATAAATAAAATGAATATTCAAAAAAAATAAACACAAATTTGAAATCATGGCATGTCCCCACACCGTCCCGGCTTCCTTGTTTGGTCCGTATCAATTGTCAATTGTCCCCGGCATTAGAAACAGGATTCACGGAGGGCAAATGGCAATGTCCCAAAGGGGCCTGCGGGCGCCGCCTGTGTACACATAATGCAATTACCACTTCTCTAAGAAAAAATAGACTATCGTCCATTTTCGTCAAAAATTGTTATATACGATCTAATTACTTCAAAAACATTTTTTTTCTTATTGCAAGTCATTAAAAATGGAATAGATGTATAATGCAACTTACTATCGCATTCATTAAAAAATTTGGAACACTAAGGGCTGCTTGGTTGGTGCCGCCGCCCACCACACGCGTCTTGTGGCCGCCACAGCCCTGCGGCGGACGGATCGTCCGCCACACAAAACACTGTGGGCGAGTTAAGGTAGCGAACCAAACATCCCCTAAACCATACACAAGCAACACCATTCCTTCATCCAAAACCAACCATTCATCAAAAATGATTGCAAATCAATTCAAAAATCATTCTACATTATTTCTCCTCAACATAGACAACATCATGCAGATTGAGTAAGCAGTTAAGATGAGGACGTAATCAAATGGTCTGTGTTCCTAGCCGCTTTGATGCTAGAGCTAGACATCCCCAAGCATAGTGTCTCTCCTTGGCATCTCCCTCCCCATAGCTGACCTAGTTGTGAGGGAAAATTTGATATTAAACAAACAACAGCCATGAATGATTGCAACCAAACTTACAGGCCAATCGAATTAAGTCTGTGACACAATATAATGATGCATGCAACCACACAAACTGCCACACAAAGGTAGTAATAATTACTGAGAAAAACATATATCAAGATAACTTAACTAAATGAGCACAGTATTAAGTTTTGTCATAGGCAGTAGTGGAGAGGGGGTCTCAACTCTCCTATGCACACCCCTTTTCACCACAAAATATTACAAGGAATTGGCCCCTACCAGACCTCAGACCTAAGGAAACTTTCCTGCTTCCATACACTCAAACGGATCAGCCTTCAGAGAATTAGGGATGGACATGCTACCATCATGTTCAAATGCAAATTGAGCACCTTGTGAAGCTTTGTTGTCCAATTGAAGTCGTCTGCATTGATCAGCCTCCCACCTATCCTTGCGGTGGTTAGTGAGCCCAAAGCTCATTTTCCTTAACACTTTTGCATGCAAAACAAAAAACTTGGCGAAGTCGACATCAGGCTTCATGCCACGATAATTATTGATGACAACTTTCTTGAGATGGAGCTCGAGACATTCGATTGGATCCAGTGGATTATAGCTCCGCACATTTTTTTTATATTCTTTTTCAAGGCGAGACTGTAAAAGGGAATGGAGACCACTATCATTGCAGTTCCTAACAAGTAGTAATACTTTTTCCCACTAGATTTTACTGTCTCAGATGTTTAATTAACTTGGCATGATCCAAATTTAAAAACAAATACTAACCGTGATATATAGCTTCTCCACACAAGGAAAACACTTGAGGAAATCAATAACAGAGTCCAGATTAGGTCCCAAAGAGTAAAGCGCCAACACCTTTACAGTGGATATGAAGGTTGTCAAACTTAGAGCAACCATTTCCTGACCAAAAATATATAAAAAACAAGAGACATTAGTTAGGGACAATGAATAATAACCGGCATTGATAGAGAAAATTAGAACAGACTACAAGATGCAAGACATGCATGGTTCATTTTTGCAGTTACCCGAAAAATTGTTGTGCCAAGCACAAGTTCATTGATTCTATCTGAAAGCGTGCCCATTATCTCGAGTGCAGGTGCCTGCATCACACGGACGGATCGAGGGCCATTTCTCGGACCAAAGAATAGCAATCTTTCAAGGCACGGAGCATCTTCGATGACGAGTTCTTGGAGCGTGACAGGATCTTCCACCGTGTACTGATAGCACAAAACCCTGAAGCTGATGCTTTTCAGAGTTGCCGAGCTGACGCGGAGGCTGCCAACGCCGACGTTGGCCTCCAGCCGTAGGCTCTCCAGAGCCGGGCAACCAGACAGCAGGCGGTGAAGAGCGGCCTCCGATATGGAGGCGCTGCGTAGGATGAGGCTCTTGAGTTGGGGAAGTTCAGGTTCAGCGCCGCCATCTCGGCGGCCGCGAAGTCGCAGCAGCAGAACTCAGCGACGCTGAGGGTGGGCGCGAACCGCAACGCGGAGGGCGGCAGTGGGCTCGGACCGCGGTCGGCCATGTAGCTGATCTGGATCTCCTGCAGGCCGGTGAGGGCCGGCGAGCGGAGCCAGCCGTCGATCTTGGCGTAGCGGTTGCCGAGGCGGAACCTAGGGAGCGCCAGGCGGCGCGCGGGGCCGGGGTGGTCGGCGAGGATCTTGTCGACGAAGATGACCCGCTTGCGTTCCTGGCCAGAGAGCCCGCGGTGGTCCACCTGCAGGTTCAGAGGCGCGGCGCGCCAGAGCGGCCGCCACCGCCGGGAGATGGCCTGCGTGCGGGCGCCGTCGATGGTGGGGAGGAGCGTGATGATGTCATGGAGGATGTCGTCGGGGAGTCGGCTGATCAGATCGGGATGAAAGGCGACATCTTCTCCTTCGCCGCTTCCGAGTCCGACTGCGACCGGCGGTTCTTGTCGTCGGCGGGATTCCTCCTCCAGCCTTATCCTCTTGACCCCCGCCGCCGCCCGCATGGTCGGACCTCCACTATCGCTGGACTTTGGCTCCATTAATTGTATCTATCGCCGTCAGACTTCTTCATTCGCACCAGCCCGCGGCGCTGCTGGTGACTTCCTTATATCTAAAAGGATGGTCTTACATAACGTAATTGGCAAGAGCAATCTACGTCCACGATTGAAACAGTATTACCATTAAAGCCCCGTTAGATTTTTAAGATTTAATCTATGCTAATAAATTAATATAGTCTAGATAATTTTTTTAGAATTACACAGTACAACATAGACACTCACAACACGTACATACACTTACCCCTATGAACAAAAAGTATGCAAACCCTACCCTTGAATCCAATGGAAACTAAGCTTCGATTCTATTAGAGAACTTCATCCAAATTAAGCGAAGAGACCTCCATAATCACCGAGGCCGCAACAATTAATGTTGAGCAGAAAAGGATTAGTTCATGTTCAAGAGTGAAAGGGCGCCGCCAAAAATCTACAGCCTTTGTTCATGTTCTTTCTTGCTTGTTTCTTACAAACTTTCTTACAGGAATATCGGACAAATTTACCAGCGATACAAAAAACTTTCGGACAAAATTTGCAAAAAAATTTATTCTTTTTGTTCAGAAAATCATTGTAACACCCGTGTTTTTTTGCATCATTTTAAAAATCACTAAAAATTTAAACTTTTCAAAATACAACTAAAACCTGATTTAATTTCCGCAAAAACCAAAACCCTCATTTCCGAAAAACCTTGCATTTAAAACTCCACCATATAGAAAATAGGTGTCCATTGTTTGCTTGCTTGTGAACATATGGTGGCCAAGGATGCAATTCAAGATTTGGAATTATGGAATACTCCCTCCGGGATGGTATTAGAAGTCGTTTAGGACAGCGACACGGTCTCCAAAACACAACTTTGACCTCTTATTATTATAAAAATATTTATGTAGATATGTAGATGTGATATATGTATACTTTTATCAAAGTATTTTTAAGACAAATCTACTCATATAATTTTTACATTTACAAACTCAACAACTTAAAAGTTATTGAGGATTTATATTCCCGATGTTTGACCCAAACCTTATCCAAAATGACTTCTAATACCAACCCGGAGGGAGTATTTGCAGGGAGCAATGATTACGAATTCTTCTAGGAAACATTATTTTCGACGCTGCGTGTACAATAATATATATTGGTACAAATAGCTAAAATACTCCCATAGGTAAAAATCATGGGAATATACATAGGTGAGCTTGTGCCAAAATATCTACACACATGGAATAAGGAGAAAGAGAAAAGAAATAGGAAAAGAAAAGAATAAAGGAAGAAAGATAGGAAAGGGAAAAAGGAAAAATAGAAAAGGAAAGGGGAATAACTAGTGGGCTCATTCTTTCCACCTTGGCCCAAGAGCAGCCTCCCTCTTTTCCAAGCACCCGCATGGGCCGCCCACCCTGCCCCGCGTCGCCAAGCCCAACCCCGGCCTCAGCAATCGACCGGCCCGAGACCGAGCCTGGCCCACCATCTCTCCCTCCGACGGATAGGCCCCCCGCGGGCGCGTCTCCTTCCTCCCACCGACGCGGCGCCGTGACCCGCCCGCCTTGAGCGCCGCCTGCCACAAAGGGACAAGGAGACCCGCAAAGATCGCCCTCGCCCCACCACCCGAAGCTGCCGCACCGCTTTCCGCCCACGTGTCACGAGGGGCCTAGGTCAAGTAGCATAGCGCCGCCGCGACCAAATTTACACGACGGCCGCCGCCACGGCCAAAGATAAGACCCGGTTGGGCGACGAGACAACACGGCCGAGGCGACACAACCTGGTTAGCAATGACCACAGGGCAAGGGGGGACGAGCAATGAATTGTCCTATTCCTCCATCGCTTCCTCTCTCTGTTGGCATTTCTTAACGCAATCAAAGGAAATAGGTATAAAACCCATCCCCAATAAAAGCGCCGAAATGCGCCCGTGACATTCCCAAGTAAACCACCATGTCGGTGATCCGAAATGGAATCGTCCGGCCGGGATAGATCTTGCCATCTCGAGATATTCATCCGCAAGCGCCGGGATCTATCATTGTAGCATTTCACCCGAAGTATTCAGGGTATCGTTATTTATATTTTCCCAAAGGAAGACATGTGATTAATAAATTAGCATGGCATCCGAATAGAGGAACATGTGTTTGCTTAGACCAAAATGTTCATAACAGGGTAAGCAATAACGGTTCATGGATAGTGTGACACACACTTAAGAATCCACCAAAAAAAAGGATAAAGAAAATAGATAAAGAATAAATGAATAAATGAATAACCTAATGGAGTAGTTCTAATGTATCTAGTCATGGCCATACAAATGAATAGTTAGGATCATATGCAAACCGATTTAGTCGTGGTTAGGTCTAGGATAACGGGGAGACTCCACGGATACCATATGGCCCGATAGGAAGCATTTACGAACTCCTACAAAGACAAAGCTAACGTGGGGGATTTTCAAGGGGACGGTCAAGGCTTGTCACGACCAAGCCGCCTACCCCCTCAACCGTGGCATGCACTCATATCTCGCAGTGTCGTAATACCCGAGCACCATGCCCGCATATTAGAGCACTACTCTTGTCCCCCCAGATCCCCACTTTCGTCGAATGGACGGACTTGAACAAGAGCAAACCCGAAGAAACAACGAACCGATATCCCACCTCTAATCAAGTTAGGCATATGATGATCGATGAAGAAATGTGATGAACATGTCGAGATTATGATATGTAAACTATATGCTAGTTCATATACCAACACAAGAACATAAACAAAACTATACTCTAGTTCATAAGTTAGGCCAAGAACATAGACATAAGACTTGCAAATAGAAGAATGCTCCATAGAGTAGATGTATTACCAAAGCACTTTCTTCTAGGAGACAAGCCCTCCTTGTAGCTCTTCTACTCCAAGTGTTAACTAAGAAAGAATAAAGAAGAAGAAAGAAGAAGGAAGAAGTAGAAGAAGAGAGAGAGGTAGAGGTGGTAGAGAGAGAGAATTTGCTGGTTTGCTTTGGACTCCAAGTGGTGTGTGTTGAGAGAGGGAGAGAGGGGGGCCTACTTATACACTTGGAGGAGGGGCCTAAATGCTAAAATACACCAAAACCGACACAGGAAACCTTCCTTCGTGGCGCAAACCGACCAACGCAGGGCGGAAACCCCGCTTGGAAAGTGCACGAACCGCCTCCCCGAGGCTGGGCGAAAACGCCTCGAGGGAGGTGCGGCCGCACCGGATGGTGCGCCGCACCCCCCCGGTCGGCCCGGCCTGGTCTCGGTGGGGTGTTGTCTTTCGCCTCGAAAAGTTGTGGGCGGGCTGTGCTCGCCCGCATTTGATGTTTTGGGTCGATTTGCTCTTGGGCTTGGATTTTGCAATAATGCGCTTTCCTGAAGGCGTACTTTTAGTCGATTTTCCACTTGCTTTTATTATAAATCTGCAAAATAGAATACAAGGCACTACAAGTGGAATTTATTAGTGGTAAATGCATATGAGTATAGAAAGGTTTAATTTTACTCCCTTTTATGGTAGTAAGTTGACGGGGAAAAATATGTCGTTGGTTACCGTCAACAAACTCCCCTAAGCTTACCCTTTGGCGTCCTCGAGCAAAAAGAGATAAGTACTTGGTTGTTGATCGGGAGTTGCTACTATGCCGATCACGTTTTACAAGTGCCGGGGTTATAATAAGATTTTCTACTATAGTTTGAATAAAATGGCACATCTTTTTTCCCACCCTTTATTACCTTTCATCGTGGCGGGGCTTTTCAAACTTTTCTCAAAGCCTTGGGCGGTTGCCGATAGAATGGTTATAACAGAGGTGCTTATCATTCATCCTTTTGATCAACCTTTTTATCCGGGATTTTATTTCGATAATATTTTTTTTTTTTTTTTCGAAAAGCATGGGCTTTATTGCTATATATATATATATATATATATATATATATATATATATATATATATTTTTGAGAGGTGGGCTCTGCTCGCCTAGACTTTTTGTCTTTTATTTTCTCTTTTCTTTTTCTTTTCTTTTTTTTTTTAGAGATATGGGCTCTACTCGCCCTTGGACACTTGTCCATTATTCATCTCATGTATATATTTTTTTTTTTTTAGCATAGCCCAAAAACATTTCTCTTTTTAAAGCTTAGATTCCCTGATGTCAAGTTTCTCTTTTTGGACGAAGTCATAGCAAATCCATTTGTACCATATCATATTTGGCAACAACTTAGACTAGATAGAGCATATGCAACCCACATGAATCAGGTTTTTTTCAGATAAGTTTTAGAATTAGCCACTAAACCCAAACTTTAGAGAACTTCAAATTATAAACTAGGCACAAAAACATAAGACAGAAAGCAACTATTCATCATTTCAACAAGGGACTAAGACTAAACATTTTTATAGCTCATATATATAAACATTAAGGCACAAAGAAGAGCTACTTATTCTTTTTTTTTTTTGGACTTTTTCGATGCAATGTTGCTGAAATGTAAACATGCTAAAATAAAATTTGATGGAATTAAATATGCAATGCAATGATACCTGTGGGGGTCCTCCCCAAGCTATCTGGAGGCCTACTGGTCGAGGATCGAAGCCTTGGTACCTCGGAGACGCTTCCTCGCGTGCATGGTGAGTAGCCATGTTGGACTCCAATTGGGTCCATCTCTGGCGACTCTGCCGCTCCCAATCCTGCCGCCATCGTGCGGTATTTTGCACATGGGAATTGAGCGTATGCTCAATGTTCCTAGTGCGGACGCCGAGGTGCTTTGCACCGGATCCCGATAGCCTCCACCCCTTGTGGTGGCCGCCCAGGCCGGACCGGTGGGGGGGGCATATCGTCGGAGCTGTCATCCAAGTCATATCCGTTGGCCCTCCATGCCGCCAGATCTCCTCCTCGAAGCCACTCTCGATGGTGCCGGTTAATGCGAGGCGGCGGCTCCCACCTAGGATCATACCCGGTATTACCCCCGAGTCCCCATAGGGTGAGGCCATGCTTTGCCTCGAACACCGGGTGTAGGCCGTGGGCGATGCCGTGGGCGTGAAGTGGGGCCCGTGGGAGGAGGATCCGACCTCCGGTCTCCTAATACTTTGTGAAGAACTGATGGGGGTATCTTTCTGCGCGCAAGCTATCCAGCCTCTCGAGCTCAAATGTTAGTGTTAAACTTTTATACAACCGTAAGTCCCAAGTTAGGTAACCGAACTATAGTTGCATAGCCGAAAAAAAGATGACCAAGCTCGCCGAATGGTAAAACCTTAATTAAATGCCCCTGCACTAGCTGCGCAAGAACAGTCCAATAATCTCACAGGTGTGGAAATGTACTCTATCTATTGATTTTCCAAAGCCCCAATCGCTTGAAGCGAGGCGTGTGATGAGAGATGTGCAGTGACAGGAACAAAAACTTTTGTGATAATATGTAAAATGTTCCTGCACATCTCTACCACTGGAGCTACCTTAACCTTGTGGACAACAGCATAGAGTAATTTTAATTCAACCTCATTTACCCATCTAACCCCGTGTCTAGGGAACAAAGTCAACGAGATCCAGCGGTGGATAAATCTAAGTGATGGGTGCTGGATCTGTGAGTGGCGAGGTTTGAAAGCACCGGCCTCATGTGCACCGGATATCTCCTCCCAAAAGTGGTTTCTAACAAAGCCGGGAGAGAGCAAAGCATCTAAGTTTAATGCACATCTACAATGAAAACCCCAAGAACGAGCTAGGTCCGCCCATGTAACGTGATAAAGTGTACTAAAGAGGCGGAAAGAAATTCCTAGCTGGTCCTCAACTAGTGTGCATAGAAACCGAATTGTTAGGAGGCGAGAACCTTCCTCCTCGAGAGGGGAATGTCCCGCCACCCACATGCTCTCCAAAGGATAAGAAGTTCATCGTCCATACCGCGTTGCTCGAGGAGGTCGGGTCGATTCCCGGCGTGTGTTGGAACACACGATCCTTGAGTAGGAGATATGCTTGCATCTCCGTCCTTCCCGGCGGTCGAGGTATGCGGCGCAGGCCGGGGCTTAAACCGTCGATTGCGGGGGAGCTTGAGCTTCTTCCTCCCGGCAGTGCAGCATCTTCTTGCATGGGAGAGTCTTGAGGTTGTCGAAGTTGAGGGCGAGCTTGTGCTTGTATGTCGTGAGCTCTGTCTTGACGACCGCTCAACCCGCCCGAAGATTCTCCCGGCTTTCTTCATGGCTACTTTGCAAAAACGATTGAGCGAGACCTCGGGTGTGCAAGGGTTAGTTGAAAGTATGAACTTTCACACCCGCAATCTTGCTTTCGGCACAATATTTTTGGTGGAGAAAATGGAGCGTAGATCAAGCGAGAGAGAGTGTGAGAGCGAGAGAGAGTGAAAATGAGGGGTGGGAGCTCTCACACCGGTGCTCGGGCTATTTATAGCCGGAGCACACGGCCGTGGTGCCTCACCCAACGGCTAGGAGCCGCATTGGCGGGGGACCAGGCGGCGCCCGGCCAGTGGTGCGGCCGCACCTAGGGAGCGCTACGCACCCGCGCCTCGCGGCCGCCCGCCCGGCTTTTGGTTCTGCCGCCTCCAACGGTCACGAAAAGTTCGTGGGTCGTTGTGTACTGTACGTCTTTGGTTCGGCCGTTTTTCTCCCCTTTTTAAATTTCTCCAAAAATTTTCGAATATAAATTTATTTTTTAAATAGAAAAACTATTTTAAAAATATTTTTGTATATACTTTTTATGTATAAAATATTTTTCTTTATTTTTATAAAAAGAATTTATTTTATTTATGAAAATTTTTATTTTAGTTTTCCAAAATATTTTGTTAATAAAAATATTTTATGAAACACATAAATATATAAATATATATATATAGATTTTTTTTTTTTTCGAATATACCCCATTTTTTTTTTTTTGGATATACCCCATTTTTTTTTTCCTTTTTGGATATACCCCATTTTTTTTTTTTTTGGATATACCCCATTTTTTTTTTTTTTTTTGATATACCCCATTTTTTTTTTTTAGCGGGTTATTTATAGTCACCTGTCGACTTTCCCCTCAAGCATCGGGTGGGTGGTACCGCCCCGGGGTCTCGAGCCGGATCCTTCAACATTCCACACCGGTCTTGATGATGATGATTGCTGGGTGTGTTGTTGCTTGTACCCAATGAATGGGCACTTTACCGCCTTTGTCTTTGATATGGAAGACGATGAAACCCTTCCCTAGACCCGATGTCACCTTTGGCAAAATAAAGAAATGGTCTCCCCAGGAGGAGAGACACATCTTCCTTTGGGCCCATATCCAGGACCACAAAGTCTGCAGGGATGTATTCATCTTGGATTTTGATCAACATGTCTTCCAATATTCCCTCTGGCCGCCTTGTTGATTGATCTGCCATTTGGAGGACGAAGTTGGCAGGAGTAAGTGTCCCTCCATGGATTTTGTTGAAGGTGATCTTGGACATCACATTGATGCTGGCCCCCAGGTCACAAAATGCATTGGCAAAATTGTGGGGGCCAATGGCACAGCTGATGATCGGACGTCCAGGATCTCCCTTCTTGGCAATGACCGGCGAGTCCACGGGGATCTTCTTCAGCTCTGGGTTGACTGAGCCTCAGAGATATCATGTTAACCGACTCGTGTGGGACCTCAGGTTGCCCTGGGATCCTTCCCGAGTCGTTGACTGGCACTTGGGCTGCAATCTGGGCTAGCTGTGTCTCTATCATCTTGTTGAAGCTGAGTTGGTTCTTCACAGCCGACGTCAACCCTTCAAGCTTGTTATTCACACCTTCCAAGATCTTGTCTTGGTGGCTCATCTTTTTGGTGAGATTTTCGTTAATTTTCGCCTGGCCCAATGCAGGTCCTTCGATGACGGCCGACCAGGGGTTGTAGTTGGAGTTGTATCCCCGGTTGCCTTGGAATGGCGGCTGGACTGGGTTGTTCCAACCTGCTGCGGTTGGCGATACCCGTTCTTTGTTGTTGATGAAGGCGGCTTCTTCCGCGGGTCTCGGGCGCTTATCCCCTCGAGTGGCCAACCTCACCACACGCCTCACAGGTCATGTGAGCGTGCCTGGCGGGCGTAAGCGGGCGCGGGCCGGGTAGTAGCATCTCTTTGCGGCTCCTCCGGCCTCTTCAGCGAAGAATCCATTTTTGCGGCAAGCATATCCGCCTCCTTCACGGTATGCATGCCTTTTGTGTTTTGGCCAGGGGCTCTTCTTCGCCCGGCTACGATTTGCCACCATCTTATCAATCGGGGCTATTGCCTTGATCGATGGTGAGCGATAGAAATGCGCCACCAAAGCGGCGTCGAGGTGCCCTTTGATATGGCCGTGAGACCATTGTAGAAGTTCGGAGCACCAGCCAGTTCTCCATCCGTGGTGCGGGCATGCGAAATGTATTCTGCAGCCTCTCCCACGCCTCGGGATGGGTTCCATTGATGTCTGGCGGCTGAAATTGGCAATCCTCCCCCTCGGGGCATTGGTTTTGCCCATGGGGAAGAATTTGGCGAGGAACGCCACGGAGCACTTGGCCCACGCATCGACGACTTCCTTGTCCTTGTAGAACCCTTCGCTTTCGCCTTCCCCACAAGGGAGAAGGGAAACAGACGGAGCCCGATGACGCCTGCTGCGACATCTTTGATGACTATTGTATCGCACGCCTCAAGGAAGTGCCGAGATGAGCATTTGCGCCCTCGCCGGCAAAGTCCGCGAGAATGGACTGGCCTCGCACCATGGTGATCAGCCCGTCACGGCTTCGAAGTTTTTATCCGCCACGCTCACCGCCGGCCCGGGCACGTTGGTGACAATGGGAGGAGAGAAATCGCTAAAATGAACCCCGGCCATGGCTTGAGTTGCGGTTGGTGCGGGGATGTCGGTCTCGACTCGTCGGTGTTCGGTTTGAAGAAGAAGCGGCACGAGACCGGTTCTTCCTTAGGAGTGCCTCTCCGATCGGAGATGAAGTTTTCCTACAGAGGAAACCCGACATACACTATCCTGCTTTTCATCCACAACGAGAGAAAACATAAAAGATTAGCCTTGTATGAGCAAATGGTATCCACGCACCGCGTTCATATTCATAGCCAGCTATTTATTATATTTTTCTTCACAATGCCTTCCCGGCGGCGGCGCCGAAATGCTTGTTGGCATTTCTTAACGCAATCAAAGGAAATAGGTATAAAACCCATCCCCAATAAAAGCGTCGAAATGCGCCACGACATTCCCAAGTAAACCACCATGTCGGTGATCCGAAATGGAACTGTCGTGGATAGATCTTGCCATCTCGAGATATTCATCCGCAAGCGCACGGATCTATCATTGTAGCATTTCACCCGGAAGTATTCAGGGTATCGTTATTTATATTTTCCCAAAGGAAGGCATGTGATTAATAAATTAGCATGGCATCTGAATAGAGGAACATGTGTTTGCTTAGACCAAAATGTTCATAACGAGGGGGTAAGCAATAACGGTTCATGGATAGTGTGACACACACTTAAGAATCCACCAAAAAAAGGATAAAGAAAATAGATAAAGAATAAATGAATAAATGAATAACCTAATGGAGTAGTTCTAATGTATCTAGTCATGGCCATACAAATGAATAGTTAGGATCATATGCAAACTGATTTAGTCGTGGTTAGGTCTAGGATAACGGGGAGACTCCCCTAGATACCATACGGCCCGATAGGAAGCATTTACGAACTCCTACAAAGACAAAGCGAACGTGGGGGGATTTCAAGGGGCGGTCAAGGCTTGTCACGACCAAGCCGCCTACCCCCCCTCAACCGTGGCATGCACTCATATCCGCAGTGTCGTAATACCCGAGCACCATGCCCGCATATTAAAGCACTACTCTTGTCCCCCCCCAGATCCCCACTCCGTCGAATGGACGGACTAGAACAAGAGCAAACCCGAAGGAACAACGAACCAATATCCCACCTCTAATCAAGTTAGGCATATGATGGTCGATGAAGAAATGTGATGAACATGTCGAGATTATGATATGTAAACTATATGCTAGTTCATATACCAACACAAGAACATGAACAAAACTATACTCTAGTTCATAAGTTAGGCCAAGAACATAGACATAAGACTTGCAAATAGAAGAATGCTCCATAGAGTAGATGTATTACCAAAGCACTTTCTTCTAGGAGACAAGCCCTCCTTGTAGCTCTTCTACTCCAAGTGTTAACTAAGAAAGAATAAAGAAGAAGAAAGAAGAAGGAAGAAGTAGAAGAAGAGAGAGAGGTAGAGGTGGTAGAGAGAGAGAATTTGCTGGTTTTTTGGACTCCAAGTGGTGTGTGTTGAGAGAGGGAGAGAGGGGGGCCTACTTATACACTTGGAGGAGGGGCCTAAATGCTAAAATACACCAAAACCGACCTAGGAAACCTTCCTTCAGTATGCGCAAACCCGACCAACGCAGGGCGGAAACCCCGCTTGAAAGTGCACGAACCGCCTCCCCGAGGCCGGGCCGAAACCGCCGGGGAGGGTGCGGCCGCACTGTGGTGGGTGCGCGCCCCCCTCGGCTCGGCCTGCCCGGTCTCGTGGGGTGTCGCCTTTAAGCCTGAAAAGTTGTGGGCGGGCTGTGCTCGCCTAGATTTGATGTTTTGGGTCGATTTGCTCTTGGGCTTGGATTTTGCAATAATGCGCTTTCCTAAGGCGTGCTTTGGTCGATTTTCCACTTGCTTTTATTATAAATCTGCAAAATAGAATACAAGGCACTACAAGTGGAATTTATTAGTGGTAAATGCATATGAGTATAGAAAGGTTTAATTTTACTCCCTTTATGGTAGTAAGTTGACGGAAAAAAATATGTCGGGTGGTTACCGTCAACACTCTCGCAATGTACGCCCACACCGCCGGCCGACAAGACAAGGCTGGCAGCTCCAACATGACGAGACAACCCGGACAGCCCACCGAGACGGCCCCACGATGCGACTCCACGTTGCCGTCACTTTCGGCCTCCTCCCCCGCCAAGACAAAGAAGCGGGTGCAGCGAGCACAACACCCTCATGGACCGCGAGCTGCTGCCGCCATGGCCCCGACAAAACGGTTGGCGGCCGGCGACTCCCCAATGGGCTAGGAAACGCTGCGACCACTATTGACAAGGATAGAGACACGCGAGGCGACCAGCTGACCTCCAGCGAGACCGAGCACGGCGCAAGTTGGAAAATATCCACAAGCGGCCAAAAATATCTCTCGTCGGCGACCACCCGCGCTGGCGACCTATAAATAGCCCCCTCCGGGAGCATGAACGACCCGCCACTCACTCCAAGAGCTCCGCCACCATCCTGAACGCACGATGCTCACCTTCAATCCCTCTCCCATCTTCTCCTATCCACGCAATTTGTGTTTCCCCAAATGGAGCTCCGCCGCCGACGACGACTAGGCCTCGCCGTTCCCGATGATTGCGTCGCCTTGAGCTCAAATTGGAGAGTCGGTGAGTTTCCCCCGAGTCCTATTCTTTTGATTGCACATCTTTTCCGCTTTTCCCTACCTTCCGTAGTGCCCCGCCGCCGGATACCGCCACGGGAAGCCACCACAGCTCGTCGCCGTCGTGGAAAACCCCGCGTGTCCGACCGCTCTCGATGCCCACCGGTGGGTACGGAGGGGTGATGGGGATGCATCGTGCCTGCACGGGCGAAGCTACGACAAACACCGGCCATCCCCGGCCGGATTCCGCGAATCGCCGCCACGCCGGAGTGACGACGGGACCGGGTCCCTCACCCATTGGCGCCGTTTTCCCACCGTAACGGCATCATGAGGAGGACCAATGGGACGACGACACGACACCAACGCCTCGTCCCATTCCCTGCCGTCGACGCTGTCACGGGAGCCACGTGGTACCAAGGGGACCCACCGGTCGGCCACACAAGGGGGATATACAAATAAGGTATATAGAAGAAATCGCTATGTACACCCTAAAGTGTACACAGGGATGTTCAAAGTACATTTTCCCCGATTCAAAAAATTCCCGAAAAAATTTGTAAATTCATTATTTGAATTATAGAATTTTATCATGTAATTATTCCTAATTTTATTACATGATAAAATTATTATATAATATTACCCTAATGATTTAATTAGGGATTAATGTTGTGAAATTCATATCTCATGCAAATTAACTCCGTTTAAGCGTGAAATGACTTCCATAATTTATCTAAAATCTAGATCTACGATCTAACCCATTGCCACCATAATGTTCTATGTTTGCTATGTATGCCATAGTTCGAGCTAGGTTTTCAGCTCCCGCTAGCCGCCCCGTAGTTCTACATCGATCCGATTAGGAGTTTCCGTCCGGAGTAAGCTAGAGACGTTCGACGTCGTGCCGATCAACAAGAACCTCTCCTTCTCCTCCTCCTCTTCCCTCCCCCTCCTCCTCCTCCTTCTCTTCCCTCTCCTTCTCCTCCTTCTCTTCCCCTCCTTCTCCTCCTCCTCCTTCCCTCCTCCTCCCCTCCTCCTCCCATCCAACCCTCTTCTCCTCCCTTCCTCCCTCTACTCCTCCTCCTTCCCACGCCGGTGGAGGGGAAGGCCGGGTGGAGGGGCCGTCTGGGCTGTGCCTGGTTGGAGGGGTGGCGCCGGTGTGAGGCCCTGGGTGGGCGGTGCCGGTCGGTGGCTGGCGGTCGGGCGGCGGCTCGGCGGGGGCGATCGGCCTGGCCTCCTCCTCCTCCTCCTCTGCGCCTCGCCGGGCACCGGCGAGGTGGAGCCGGCCGCCGCTGGTGGGTGGAGCCGGGCCACGAGCCGGGGCGGCGGGCGGCTGCGCGGCGCTAGCATGGGCGGGCGGGGGGCGCCGGTGGCCGGCGAGGCGGCGCCCGGCGGCGGCGACGCTGTCGTGTTGGAGTGAGCGTAGAGTGAGAGTGAGAGAGGAGAGGAGGGGATAAGATGTGTCGTGGTCGTATACCACGATCACAGTAATTGACTAGCTAATGTGTGCAACGATGGCCTAGCTCAAGGGACAATGACACGGTGTTTATACTGGTTCGGGGCTAATCGGCGCACCCTAGTCCAGTGGTTTGCACTATCCGAGCTCAAGTGCTCGTATCGGGGCAAAAACAAGCGGGCGAGAGAGGGAGGTGAGCTCCCAGGTCTCAGTGAGGATGTGTGATAGAGAGTGTAGTAAGCTGGACGCTTGTATGTTTGAGAGCCTGCCCTCTCCCAATGGCCGTGCCCCCCTTTTATAGTTGCTAGGGGGGTGTACAAGAGGGCGTCGAGGGGGAGGGGCTCGGAGGAGAAGGAATACCAATTCAAGGGGTGAAGATGAAATGTCGCCGCCACGCCGGGCACGCCGACCGCCGCTGGCGTAGGCGCCGCCGCCGCCCCCCGCCGCAGCCTATCCGGTTTGGTCGGGGTAGACTTCGTAGGGGTGGCTCCATATTTCGAGGTTCCGTCGCCGACCGCCAAGCTTCGGAGCTCGGGCGGTCGGTGATGAGGAGACACCGAACTCGTTCTTGCCGCCGCCGTCGCCTATATGTCTTGTCCGCGTCGAGCACGCGCCCATCGCCCGCTTCCGCTGCGGTGCGGCGCCGCCAGTGTAAATGCTCGTTTTGGTGTCGTAGGGAAATGTGTGGATAGGAACAGAGCTCGGCCTGCCGTCGTCGAGGTCATCCTTGTCTTGTAGCACTTGTCCGTAGTGTTTGGCGCGGCATGGCATGACCGACGGCCATACCACGCGTGCCTTCCGGGATTTCATTCTCCCGGCGATATCCTCGCTATAGGTTGCGCGCCCGACAAGTAGTCGCAGCCCCGTTGATCAACATTGTGTCTCGAGCCCACCGATGGTTGGGAATCCGTGCTACCCGAGAGCTCGTTCGAGACGGAAGTGAGCTCATCGATCGAGCTCAAGCTCGGGGGCCTTGTGTTGAAGAGCTCGCACTGGTGAGCTCGCTCGAGGCGGAGAATGGATGCCGGTTCGAGCACGAGCTCGTACCCGAGCCCGGAGGGAGCTCGCGTTCGAGATGGAGAAGCCCCGTCGGCCGAGCTCGAGCTTGATCGAGTCTCAGCGGCGGGGCCCGGCCTTGTTCGTTCATTCGTGGATTGGGCTTATCCCATGATGGGCTTTTATTTCAGATTTGGTCTAGCTAATGATAGCCGGAATATCTGTGTCCCACGCAGCCCCGGCGCGGAGGGGGAGCGGTTCTCCCCGCAGCGCTCATTGACTTCATCCGAGCCGGGGCGGGGACTAGATTTCCCAGCGGGTGCGCTAGGAGCGCACTCCCACGGGTGTAGCTCCGAGGCTCCGCGAGGACGGTAGAGGGGGCCTCGCGGAGGCTTGTAATGATTTGTGTTTCTTTGTTCACCTCTACGCTTTTGTTCGTTGTGCGGGAGGGATGAGCTCGAGCTCGGCTTTACCTCGAGGGCCGGCCGAGTGCTCGGTGAGCTTTATAGCGGATGACTTCGAGTGAGGCCCGAGCTCATCTTCGCAACGAGCTCGTTCGTTTAGTCACCCCGTGGACCGACCTCATGTTCCAGGGGTTGGGTCTTTGCGGTTCTCGAGATCTTTGAGAGAAGCTCGAGGGCTTGTCGCCTCCTCACCGTGGAGGATAACCTAAGGCCGCTCTGTTGTCCCTAGCAACTCAAGCGTACTTGGGAGGAGCCCCCGAGCTCGTACGGGTGCTCGGGGCGCTTGGCCGTCGATGCCGTTCCTCCACCGTACTCCTTGCTCGGGATGTCTCTAGGTGGCCTTCGTGCTCATGAGAGCCGGCCTTCGAACCCGGCTTCTCATGGTGGATGTGAGCTCGTAGTCGCAAGATATCCGACCGTTGGTGACGAGCTTGGCTAGTTTTCAACTACGCAAAAAGAGCCGTTGGGAGGAAATAGCCGTTGGGGAAAAAGTTACCGTTACCTTCGCCGGAAGTAACCGCTGCCGTTTTACAGCGTTTGCCCGTTGCTCACCACATGGAGGACGCCAAGTGGAGGCTTCTGGAGGGGGCCGTAGTGCGTGGGCCTCACCGCCCGATCGTCTTGACGGATCCGCCCCGAACTACTCCTATAAATAGGAGGGGGTAGAGGGTCGAGCCAGTTTCCCTATCTTCCATCCACCGCCAGAATTCGCCATCGCCTTCACGCCTTAGATCTAACCCGCCACCTCTTGCTGCCATTCGCTGGAGAGTGAGGGGGAGTCACCGGAGTTTCATCGTAGGCCATTGCCGGGAGCAGAGGGGGAGCCATGGGTTCATGGGCACCGACGAGGGTGACCAAGGAGATGCTCGAGGAGAGCGTGGTGTACGGCGGACTTCTGGGACTGGCCGACGCCAGAGTGGGTCGTGCCTCCTCCAACGGACATCGTGCCTCATCCGCGGATGGCTACATTGTCTCCTTCGCCTCCTTCCACGATAGGGGCTCTGCGTCCCCTCCACCGACTTCTTCAGATCTCTTATCTCGTCATCAAGCGTCAAGCTCCAAAGACCTGAATCCGAACGGGATTCTCCACCTCGCCACCTTCACCACCTTCTCGCGGGGGTGGCTAGGAATTGAGGTGAATCGGGA
Source organism: Hyparrhenia diplandra (assembly GCA_015847255.1). Taxonomy (NCBI): domain Eukaryota; kingdom Viridiplantae; phylum Streptophyta; class Magnoliopsida; order Poales; family Poaceae; genus Hyparrhenia; species Hyparrhenia diplandra. Next base: position 160,856 of record JADLZK010011992.1, on the reverse strand, counting down.
TCTCTTCCGGTTCTTCTTCCACGCGAAGATCCAACACAGCTCCGATGGGCGGAAGGCGCCCGTTCCGATCGGCTATGTCACCATCCAGCCGCGGCCGGGGTGAAGTCAAAGTTTCCGAAGCCGCTCACCCCTACGTCGAACGCCGGGTGGCACGATGAGTGGTTCTACCACAAGAACGACGACGGCTACCCGCTCCCATGCTACACGGGTCACGTGTTTCCGATGTTGGATGAGTTGTGGAGGGAGGGCCCTCACGACCATATGCTACCACGGATCCGAGAGGTAGCCGGGAAGATCGAGCTCCTCGGTGACGCCGAGCTCACGGAGGCCCTCATCATCGCCTAGGCGGGACACGGCGTTGTTCCTCGAGGCGGAGGGTCCTCCCGTATCCGGGAGATGACAGAGGGACAAACGCCCCTTCGAGGGGCACGGTGACGGCGCCCGCCCTTCCCAAGGACGACGTCGAATGGTGGGTCCGGAGGGTGACCGGAAAACCCTTCAAGATTCCGGCGAGCCTAATTTGATTCGGCCGTTACCTTCGCCGAGGATGAAGGCTATGGTGAGCTCGGGCTTCCCCTTCTTCTTATTTTAGTGCTTCGGCTTGGCGTTGTCGTTTCTCTTGACCTCGCGACGTGCAGGTCGGCGCGGTGGACCTTCCTCCATCTTGTCCCCCGATGAGGGACCGTTCCCCGCCTCGGCGTTGTTCGAAGCTCGCTCCCACGGGGCGCCGAGTCCTTGGGGGACAGCTGAGGTGCACGTGAGACTGATGAGACGCCGCTCGAGCCCCAGAGCTCGAGGAAGCGGCGGTTCATACCTCGCCGGCAAGGAGACGGTGGGAACCTCGACGGAACAAGGGGGCGCCATCGCCCCGGGTCGCGCCCGTCGAACGCGGGCGACCTCGCCGCCCGCACGTAGTCCCAGCCGCAGCAGCCTAGCTCTTCGTGGGCCGCATGTTGAGGAGGAGGGGAGTCCCAAGCTCGGAGCCGGGAGACAAGAAGAGGCGGATGGCCGACACTTAAGTGCTTGAGCTCGACTCTCGTTGTTTATCGATGTCGTGGTCCTTTTCCTCCGTGTGTGAGTTTTGTTCTTTATTTTGTTCAGAAGGCCAAGCCACTGGGCTTCCGAACCCCACCAAGCATCCGAGGATGACGGTGGCTACGAGCCGGGCGGTCCCGCTCTTCCTCGCTTTCCGGACAGCCCCTCGCCGACGGACGCGTTCTTCCGACTTTTGTAGGAGGAGGAGGAGGAGGAGAAGGAGCCGGATCAGCGGGGAGCGTTGCCGGGCCTCATCTCTTCGAGCACCGCCCCCGTGGGGGCGGGCATCGCCACGGTGTCAAGCTCGCTATGGGGCTCGAGGCCTTGGCGCCGGGCGACGGTCCCCATCGCCCCCGAGCTCCTGTGTCGAGACGGCGACAGAGCGGGACAAAGGATCATCCTCGACTTCTCCGAGAGGCCGGAGGCGCGTGAGCCTCCCGCCGCTGGGCCCGCTTGGGGATGATACGGCCGTGGACGCCCCGAGCCCCGCGCGAGGCCGACATCACACCTACCGCCGCCGACTCGCGACACGGCACTAGAGCTCGAGGTCGCTGCCGAGCTCGAGATTGAGAATGTCGCCGCCGACACGGCCGCCAATGACTAGGTCGCTTCGGGCGACGCGACCGGGCGCCGTGGAGGCGCCCCAGCGGCCCCCGACGATGCGCGCCATTGACCATGGAGGCGTCTCCTTGACGAGGGCGCTCCTCGAGGATCTTCGGCTCCGTGACGAGGCCATGAGGGCCTCCATGGACACCATCGTCGTCGTGGCAAAGGGCCGGAGGGACCATAGCCAAAGCCGGTGGAGGTTGAGGCGGCGGCGCCGCCGCCCGAGAACGCGGCCCCGAGTGTCTTCATCGGGTTGTCGCGGTAAGAGTTCGACTCACATCCTCACATAAGCGTTGTTTAGATGCGATACTGATCCCTTTTTATTGCAGAGTCTGAGGGGCGCCGTCATAGGATACAATCAGGCGACGGAGGCCGGACTCTGGCTCGAGCACATCATGGGACAGGCGTCTCGACCACCGCGGTCGAGCGGCGGCTTTGGTCAGATGCGGACCTCTCACGCTAATATGAGTGAGAGGATCAAAGATGTCGCCGCCTACATCCGCGAGGCCGAGGATCGCGCCGCCACGGGTTCACGCCCAGGAGGTCGCCGCCGAGGTGCGCCGAGTCGAAGAGGCGGCCGCCCGCCGCCAAGAAGAGATCGATTCGCGCGATCGGCAAAGCCGGTGAAAAGATGCAGAGGAGCTCGAGACCCTCCGCCGGCCGTTGAGAGCAAGGAGCTCGAGCGCTCGGCTCGCCGAGCAACCAAGAGGCTCGAGGAGGATAAGGATACCGTCGCGAGGATGCTCCAGGAGCACAACCGTGAGCTCAAATGTGTAAGTGTCGTTCAACTCTTTCTTCATCTTCGCTTTCCGAGTAGAGAGCCGATAGAGTTAGTCGGTGGGGCCTTTAGCTTACGACCACAAGGTCGCCGAGCTATCGGTTCTATTCCAAGCTTCGAAGGCGGAGAGGCATCGGCTCGATGCCGAAAACCAATCATTTTGGGAGAATCGGGAAGAGCTCTATGGAATCTTGATGTGTAAGCCGGTGGATTTTGCTTTTTCTTCTTTATACTTTAAGACTCACGGTCTGAATTGTTTCTTCCTTTTGCAGCTGAAAAGGAGAAGTCGTTGGGGCTGGCTCAGAGCCTCAGGGGGAAGGAGAGCTCCCTATCCTCCTCCAGAGGCCACCCCGATGCACACTCACCACGCCGCAGCCAGGAGGAGGGAGAGCCGCAGCGAGAAGACGCGCGACCTCGTGGCCGTGAGGGATGAGCTTCAGCGAGAAGAGCGAGGCGCTTCGTGCCAAGGAGACCGAGGTCGCCGGGCTTCCGCGATCGGGCGATCAAGGCCGAGGATGCCACCCGGAATTGAAGTGCGAGCGCACGGACCTCATCCTCGACGCCGAGACGGCCTCGCGACCTTCTTGGTGTCGAGGAGCCGAGAACCCGCCACTGGTGCTCCGCGCCCGCACGTGGTGACGGACAACGCCGTCGCTGTCCATAAGGCGGTCAGCGTGGTCCTTGCCGACTACCCCGAGATCGACACTAAGGTGGTGGGCAAGGGCTGGCCACGTGGGACACCGAGGCGACCTCAACCGGTGGCCACCCAAGCGGAGGCCGGTGCCAGGAAGATGTCGAAGAAACTCTTCAACCTTGTGGTGGAGGAGCTTGACGTCTTTGAGCCCATGGCCGGCGAAGAGGAGGAGTCGTCCGGGAGGATTCACCGCACAAGAGTAGACGAGGTCGAGGCAGGGCCTCTTTTGTTGGACAAAGTCCCCGAGCTTATGAAAGAGGTCATTTTCTTTTCCCTTGTCTATATTTTTAATCGGTTGTTTGATTCTCGAACTCGTGTCTCGGAGGAACAAATGGTGGGCCCTTTCTCATTGGCCTCGGAGGTGCTAGAGGTCGGTGGGCGGTCGCACTATGCCCTGAGGGGGGCGATTTCGAAGTCTCCCAACCGATAGACTGTACAGACTTAGGGGTAAGACGAACGAGTGGGAGGTCAGGCTTGACCAGGGTGACCTAGCCGAACTTAGAGCTCGTGGTCGAGATGTTTTGTGGGTAAAAGAGTTCGTGAAATGCGGGTGTGCGCCCGCCTTCAGAGCCCCCGAGCAAGGGCGGGCCTCGCTGGAGGTAGAAGGCGGCCGTTGCTCAACAGCCATAAATGAAATGAGTTTGAATGCTTGCACAAATTTTGCATCGAAGTGTGCTTTTTATTTGAACTTTATAAAGATGACTTTACATGGTACATCTAAGGGTAAAAGCTACATTGCTGCTCGATGTTCCATGTGTTGGTGAGCTCACGACCGCTAGAGTCCTTGATCTTGTACGAGCCCGGTCGTAGAATTCGGGCGATGGTGAACGGTCCTTCCCAGGGCGCCGAGAGCTTGTGCCTCTCCTTCGTGCTCTGCACTCGTCGTAGGACTTGATCGCTGATGTTGAAAGCTCATCCTCGTGCGTGGCGGTCGTGGTAGCGCAAGATCGATTGTTGGTACTTGGTGGAGTGTGCGTGCGCGACTTCGCGGGCTTCTTCGAGCTGATCCGCGGCGTCTTCAAGTGAAACCTGGTTGCCGGCGTCGTTGTACGCACGAACTCATGGGGCGCCGTACTTGAGGTCAGTGGGGAGTACCACCTCGGAGCCGAAGACGAGGAAGAACGGCGCGGCGCCCGTGGCTCGCTTCGCATAGTCCGAGGCTCCAAACGACGGGCGGGAGCTCGGCGAGCCATCGCCCACCAAACTTCTCGAGTCGCCAAGATGCGTGGCTTTAGTCCCCGCGAAAATCATCCCGCTGGCCCGCTCGACCTGCCCGTTAGCCCTAGGGTGGCTGACCGCTGCCCAGTCCACGCGGATGCCGTAGTCGTCGCACCAGTCGAGGAAGATCTACCCGGTCAAGTTAGTCCCGTTATCGGTGATGATTGAGTTCGGGACGCCGAAGCGGTGGACGATGCCGGTGAAGAACTTGACCGTCTCCTGGGACCTCATGCGCGAGATGGGCATGACCTCGATCCACTTGGTGAACTTGTTGATGGTGACGAGGAGTTGTGTGAAGCCCCCAGCGACCTCGTGAACGGACCGACCATGTCGAGCCCCCGCACGTGAAGGGCCAAGTGATAGGGATCGCTTTGTAGGGCCCGGGCGGAAGATGTGTCCGCTACGAAGAACCGCATCCTCGTAGCGGTGCACGACCGTTGGCGCCGCGTCGGCCGCTGGCCGCAAGTAGAAGCCTTGGCGGAAGGCCTTGCCTACCGAGCTCGGGGCTGCGTGGTGTCCGCATTCCCCGCCGTGTATATCGCTTTATGAGCTCGCGCCCTCCTCAAAAGTGATGCAAATACTGAGCACTCCGACGCGCCCGGCTCAGTACAAACCGTGCTCGATGACGACGTGGGACTTAGCCTCTCAGACGCGATGCGCCTAGCCTCCTCCTTTTTCGGCGGGAGCTTGCCGCCCTTACCCACCCTAGGATAGTGATCTGCCAGTCGGGCCTTGGGGCTTCTGGTTCCGTGTTCACGAAGACCTCGGTGCCGACGAGGTCGACCTCCATCGGCGAGCTCGAGCTCGGTGGGGTCTCGACTTTGTCGGGGAATGGCACAAAAGGAGTCTTGGCCGGGTCTGCGCGGGGTTCTAGCCGCCGCCTCAAAAGCCGTATGGAGGGGACGTGATCGATCGTGGGTGAACACACCGGGGGACCTGTAGTCGGCCGAGGTGAGCTTTGGCGAGACGCCAAGATCGCCATTGTATCGACCGGCGGATGTGCTTGAACTCGAGGACGCCGGCGTGTTCTCGAGCTCGCGCACCTTCATGGAGTACGCGATCATCCTCGAGCTGACCCACCGCCTCCTTTGTGGCTTGGTCGACGACGAGCTTGAGTCCCTTGACCTCGAGTCGCTTGATACCGAGCTCGATGGCGAGGTGGAGCCCGCTCACCAAGGCTTCATATTCGGCGACATTATTCGATGCGGTGAAGTGGAGACGGATTGAGTACCTCGCAGACACGCCAGCGGCGAGATGAAGACCAGTCCAGCCCCCGCCGCACCTCTTCACGGTGCCGCCGGCGTAGAGGGTCCAAGACTCGCCGTCCGCTTGGGCGGCTATCGCGCCTCGGTCCACTCGGCCATGAAGTCAGGGAGCACCTGGGACTTGATGGCGTCCCTTGAGCGCATTTAGATGTCTGACCCCATGAGCTCGATGCCCCATTTGGCAATGCGACCGGTGGCCTCGGGGCTGCGGATGATCTCGCCGAGGGGGAACTTGGAGACGACGGTAATCAGGTGCGCATCGAAGTAGTGGCGCAGCTTGCGGCGTGTGATCAACAAGGCATAGACCAACTTCTAGAGCTATGGGTACCACGTCTTGGTGTCGGAGAGGACCTCGCCGATGAAGTAGACCGGGCGCCGTACGCCGGCGCGTGCCCTTCCTCTTCTTCGCGCTCTACCACGAGCATCGTGGCCGACGACCTATGAAGTGGCCGAGATGTAGAGCAACATCGGCTCATCCCGTTTCGCGGTGTGAGTACCGGGCGCTGTTGGACAAGAGCTCCTTCAGAGAGTCGAGGGCGCCTATGCCTTGTCGGTCCGTGCAAAGCGCCCGACTTTTTCAAGAGCTTGTAGAGCGGGAGGCTACGTTCATCGAGTCGAGCTATAAATCGGCTAAGTGCGGCGAGGCACTCGTGAGCCGGCCGCACGCTTTTGACATTTTGATCGGGCCTATATTTCGGGATGGCCACGATCTTTTGGGGTTGGCCTCAATATCAAGGCCGGATACTATGAAGCCAAGGAGTTTCCCGAGGGACCCCGAAAAACGCACTTCTCCGGCTGAGCTTTACTCCGAACTCGCTGAGCTTGCCAAGACTTGCTCGAGGTCGGGGATGAGCTCTCCCGTGCGCTTCGTCTTGACCACGATGTCATTGACGTATGCTTCAACGCGCTTCCCGAGAAGCTCTTTGAAGACTTTCGCATGCACCTCCAAAGGTGGCGCCCGGCGTTCTTCAGCCCCGGCATCGTCACATAACGTAATGCGCCAAAGGGGGTGATGAAGGAGGTTGCGAGCTGATCGAGCTCGCTCATCGCGACCGTGGTAGCCGGAGTATGCGTCAAGAAAATGAGTGTCTCGCGCCGAGGTGGAGTCAACGATTTGGTCGATGCACGGCAAAGGAAACGGATCCTTTGGGCATGCCCTATTGACACTCGTATAATCAACACACATTCTCCATTTCCCATTCTTCTTCTTAACTAGTACAGGGTTGGCTATCCACTTGGGATGATACACCTCCTTAACAAAGCCCGCCACTAAGAGCTTATCTATCTCCTCGGCGATTGCCCGCCCCGCCGCCGTTGAAGTGCCGGAGCCGCTGCTTCACCGCCGAGAGCCGGGCTTGATGTTTAATGAGTGCTCGGCGACTTCCCTCGGTATGCCGGCATGTCCGAGGGTCTCCACACGAACACGTCGAGGTTCGCGCGGAGGAAGTTGACGAGCTCGCTTTCCTATTTTGGAGTGAGCTCGGGCACCGATATGAACGGGTGCGCCCCTCCTCGTCGACCGCCACCGCCTTGGCGCCCTTGTCCAGCTCGAAGGAGCCCGCCGCCTTCTCGAGCTCAACAGACGAGCTCGCCGCCTTGCTGGATGTGCTTGATGCCTTCTTGAGCTCGTTGGAGTCCTCCGCCCGACCCACGCGAGCATCTCGGGATGAGCTTCGACTCGATGAGGGCGTCGCCGTCTGTACGGCCTCGTTGTTGCAGCCAAGGCGCGCTCGAAGGTGGAGTTGACGATGATCATGCCTTTCGGCCCGGGGATCTTGAGCTTGAGGTACGTATAGTTGGGCACGGCCCTCAACCGTGTAACACGGCCTCGCCCAAGAGGGCATGGTACGCGCTCTTGTAAGGGAGCACCTCCTTGCGGAAGTTGCTCGGGTCACCGAAGGTGACGGGGAGGTCGATCCGCCCGAGCGGGAACGCCCGCTTCCCCGCACCAACCCGTGGATGGGGTCTGTTGAAGATCGGAGATGAGCTCGCGGATGCCGGTGAGCCTCCATGGTGTCGACGTAGAGGAGGTTGAGGCCGCCGCCGCCGTCCCATCAGCACCTTGCCAAGATGCTTGGTGCCGACGATGGGATCGACGACAAGCGGAACCACCCCGGATGAGGGATGTGCATGGGGTGGTCCTTCTTGTCAAAGGTGATCGGTGCCTCGGACCACTTGAGGTAGGAGGGTGTTGCGGGCTTGGTGAAGAGGACCTCGCACCGTAGGAGCTTCGGGCGGCGCTTTGACTCGTACGCCGGTGGCCCACCGAAGACGACGTTGACGGCGCCGCCCCTCGAAGAAGACGCCCTTGTCGCCCACCGCCATTGAACTCGCCGCCGCTCCGCTGCTTGCTTGCTCGCCCGCCTCGTGCGCCACGAACTTCCATAGGAGGTTGCCGTCCTTAAGCTTGTGCTTGACGGGACCCTTGTGGTTGGGGCAGGGGAGCTCGAGCTTCTTCTCGGCGTAGTCCTTGGGGGCATTCGGCTTTGCCGCCTTGACGCCCGGCTTCTTCTTCTCGCCACTGTTGTTGACATCTGTTATAGCATAATTTTAATAGTCAATTAAACATAAAAAAAGGGCATAAAATGAATATCAACATAGACTAGGGGCTTTACTAACATAGTTCCACAAGTTTTGGTGATTTGTATATTTACAGGGACTAAATAGGAGAAGGTAAGAGTTTACAAGACATAAGAAGAATAAAACATGTTACAAACATATTCCAAGATAGCACCATTGCAAAGAGCTAGTCGAGACGATCGAAACGGATATATTGTTTGCTATATTCAAAGTCCGTAATCAAAAGATATCGCTTGCGAGCGAGTTCACTAAAACGGTCATAACTTTCTCATACGGGACTCGCTTTCCTGCAAAATACCAGTCATTACGGCTATCGACGAGACCGATGTACCCACAAAATATGAGCTCATAATTCTACAATGGACTGGCGGCCGCCAGGCCTTTTCTCGCCGGGCGCCATGGTCCAAAGCCCGAACAGGCCCAGCTTTGTATGTCGGTTTGTAACCGACCTTGAGGTTGTATCTACACCGTTGCCAAGGTCGGTTTGATCCAAGGGCTATCGCTCATCGCCATGGCTTATATAAGAAGGCCCCCGACCCCAGTGGTGAAACCCTAACTCATTCTAATTCATTCTATTTCATTATCTCTTAGTTGTAGAGGTATCCCAAAGTAAGGATAACCTCTCTCTAAGGGATTAGTGAATTAGAAGAAGATTAGAAGAGGATTAGCCATGTAATTAGAAGTAGATTAGCTATGTAATTAGAAGTAGATTAGATCTAACTTAGATCTAATCAAGACTAAAGGAGAGTTGAGCTATACTTTGGTTCTAGAGATGTCTACAGAGATTGGTATGTTTCATATCTTATCTTTGGAAGATTTATGCTTCATATATTTATCTTCTCTATTTACATCCATGATCTTTATATAATTGGTTAAGTATAGTTGTTATGTTATTGCATGGGATCTCCGCCGTATTGAGGGCTCTAGTTATGCTAGGTAGCTAGAGTTGTAATCGATAGTGTAGACATGGTGTCTAGACTATAGGTTACCCGAGGTTGCGCCCAAAACCTACGGATAGTTGTGGTAGCCCCTGGGGGTGACAAATCTGTAAAGGCCTTTGTAGTCCACCACGTATGGGTTGGTGTTTTTCGTAGAGCTTTAGGCAGCCTTCTTCCAACTACCTTCTTCCCAGTCTTTCTCGAGAGTTGAAAAGGAACTGTTGCTCCAAAGTGCAATAGTATAATTGCTATCATAGAACCTAAATAATAGAGAATTACCCAGAACCTTGATCTCTCCCTTTGACCTCTTGATTAGTTTAATTATTCTTTGACATTTTAAGTAGTTTATTATTTTATGCTTTATTATTTACTTAACCTTTATCAATTACCTCCTCACTTTAGTCTAGTGGTTTGCTAAGTTAGTGGATACATGATTGTGACTTATTAGAATTCTTTAGCCAAAACTTCCCCGTGGATACGATACTCTAGAATACTCATCCTAGGGAAAAGCTACAATGGTAGGTGTTCTCAGGCGCTTGCGTAATCCTTCATATTCTTTTAGCACTTAACAAATCCCAACAAGCTTTTTTGGCGCCGTTGCCGGTGAAGCAATTGGCCTATAGATTCTAATGATGATCATGATGTCTCGCTAATTTAGTGTATCACTAGCTTTAGTAGGATTATCCTTGTTCGTTGAATTGTGGAATAGACAGACAAAAGATGTCGCTATGATCTTCCGACAAGATTCCACAAGAAAAGAAAAAAATATTGAAGAACACAGGGTGCCCTCGATCATTCAAGATTCATCACATATTGGAACCCCGCCATCTCAAAGGTATGTATTTAAATATATATATTATTTTAACCATATGTAGATTAAAGAAGAAGTCGCCGTCATAAGAATTCAATGCACTCATCTCAAGTGACGCACATAGAAGCTGCACATCGTGATAAGTATGATTAATAAAGGTGAGAAAGTCTTGCTCATGGACTAATAATTGATTGAGTAGCTATCATTTAATTTCTTACACCATTACATGTTTAGTTTAAATAATCCATTCATTCACTCCATTTAGTTTAACTTTTCTCGATAGTAGATCCATTGCATGTTTATTTCCTTGCATATATCCATATAGTTTGCAAATAAAAATAAAAAAAAAATCTCACCATAATCATGCTCTTTCATCTCTTTTTGAGTAAATCTCTTTAGTGCTTTGATGCTACATTTATCTACTATAGTATGCTTTGGTTTGGAAGTACCGCACATACTTCCATTGGTTTTTAAATTAAGCGTGGTGCTTAGGTTAAATAGCCTTCCTTAATTAAATTAGACATGGAGTCTAGTTTGGTTATTGAACTAAAAATTGCTTGTGTAGACATTGATATTTTGTTGACTAACCCCCTTGAGAAAAACTCTCAAATCCAATTCGGGTAAGTTAAGAGATGAACTCGGATCGTAGATGAAGCAAGGCATATGATGAACTTCAACCTTGTGCAAAAGACATGGCTCATTCACGGAAGAATTGTAAGTATCAAATCATTCACTCTGTCTTTTTGCTACAAGTTACCTTTGCCTTGATTCACATGTTAGAGTGTAGCCATATAAATAAAACGAAGTTATAAGACATGAAAAATAAAATCTGTGCTAAGAGTAAACAAAGAACTACCTTTTCATTAGCATAGAAGAGATCATATAAACCTTGGACAACAACCCATATTTCAAATTGTTGTATTTTCCCTGGGTATGTGTCCACCGATATTTTGCGTAAAAGGATCTCGTGCTATGTCTATTCAATGAAGAAGAGTGTCATACAACATGATATAAAAGAAAAGCTCTCACTCAAAAGAAGTGGATGGACAAAGCAAATGACCAAAAGAACATCAAAGACAGAAGGCTCGAGCATGGGGGAGGAAGGTCGACTCCTCTAAAGATCATCTGACATTGCTCTTCCTCTACTCAAGTTTCCGTCACTCTAACATGCTAGTTTGTAATCCTCTACTCACTATTACTTTGTCTCTCTAAATTCGATTGGTTATAAATGACATGCATAAAAATCAAACTTAAGATATCATAAAATTTCCAATTAGAGAGAAAGTAATGGTGAGCATATGTTAATTAAATATCCAACCAAAACTTTTACTAGCATAAAAGCAACCTTTAGCTCCATGACAGTTCTACCCCCTTGTTTGAAATTACTTGTATATTCCTTCGGGTATCTGTTGTCAACTAATATTACAGGAATAAACCAAGAGAGGAGCTAAAAGATTCTAGCATAATTTGAAGAACAAGTAATAAAGGATGATGCGACAAAAGAGATAAGTGAGGAGCAAGATACACAAGAGGCCAAATAAGGAAAGCTTCGAGCGAAAGAAAAGGACCACCACAAGGTGTTACGGTGCTATCATACTTTAATAATAAGGTAACATCTTGAGGTAAGTTATCATTACTTAAGCTTTACCTTAAGTATGGCTTGTTTATAAATAAATAATCAAACATGTTAGAGTAACAACCTTGCCTGATCCAATTTCATTAGCGCAACATGTTTTGTTTCTTTAGTTGTTCCTACCACCTCTTTCTTGATCTCATAGTCCTCATCTTGTAAGCTCTAATCTTGCTTACCTTGTTTTGGAAGAACATAATCATGCTTTTGGTGCTTAGATAAGAAAAACCCTTCCAAGAGTAAATGAGCTTGATTTGATCTCAAAATGTTTTAATCACAAACAATCATGCTCAATCTTTTGATCTTGTCACCCAAGATAGGTTTAAGAAAAGTATATAATAAATCCATTCTATCTTGTTTGTCGTGCCTATGGTTAGAGAAGAATGAATGAAGTTTTGGTTATGTTGGTGTTTTCCCACTAACAGAGCCCATGCACTTGATCTCTACCATGACTTTGCAAGCAGGATACACTTTGAGCAAAAAAGGTGGAGAAGCCCATCAGTCTCTCCAAAATTCAACAAGTGAATGTCTTACAAGCATGCACACAAAACAAGACGCTGCCTACGTTTCACTCCAACTCATAAGACCAGCAAAAGAACAAGGGTGACATAGTCCTTCACCATCTCATGAGCACGGCCGTCAAGATCGATAATACACTCAAGGAAACCACAAGGTAAGAAGTCTCGCTCGAGGAGGACTTAAAACACCGAACCCTCGCCGAAAAGGTAAGATCGTAGTTATCCATATTTATTTCCTTGCATTGCATAATCATTTTTATTTAGCATATTTATATTATTAGCCTTGCATTAGAAAAGAAAAATAAATATTTGTTTGTTGCATATACATAAAAACTCTAAGCCCCATGTAAGTAATTTTGTGGTGTGTAACAACCCACAAGGATATTTACTGTGGTGGCATAAAAATAAAATAAATATGCATGCATCATTCCTTATTTTACATATAAAATCCAAAAAAAAAAAAAATTTTAATGCCGCTAAACTACGCCTTAAAAGGAATAATCATAATCTTTGGCAACAAGAAGCAACGTGGCTAACCCGTAACGCTTAATCAAGTTCCACTAGCTTTGTTGTCTATTTGAGTTCGGGCAGATCCCAAGGAAGAGAGACATGACACACATGGTGTCCAAAGCATTAAAGAAAATCAATCACCCACCATCGCCTACCTCTACTTCCAATCATCAAGAACATTGAAGACTATGTCAACATCCAAATTGGGGGAGTGCAACCCCCATGTATCCGAATAAGTATCCCTTTACCTTATTTAATTTTAGCTAGTTTTATTTGCTTTATTAGAAAGATATAAAAAGATGTATAATTATGGAAACTAAATAAATAGAGTCTATATAGTCTTTATTAAGAGTCTTTATTAGAGTGTGATAATAAAATAAACTCAAGATAATCTCTAGCCTTGGAGATGATGAATAGTTGCTCCATCGTAATTCCTTTCAAGTACCTACCTTTCAAGCTTAATTTCTCTCAAGCTTTTAATGCAATTGATTTGACTTGAGATTTGCTCAACCTAAAACCTGTGGGTAGCAAATGCTTGCTCTAAAGTCTAGGTGATTGACGGATATGATATATGAGAGTCTGAAGCTGCTATTTATCTTACTCCTAGTGATACAAGATTTCGAGAGATTTATCTTTTGAAAATTAAAGTGCACATGATAAGTTTCTCGTGTGACAAGAGTGTTGAACCTCCTAGCACAGATATATATACATGCTCCCTAGATTAGGAAAACCTTTTGACATATATATAGGTCGCTTGCTTTGCATTGAGTTTGTTCAATCTTTGTCGACCCTTAGAAACTTGTCATACTGATCATGCACACTCTACTCTACTCCACTCTATCCACTTGCATTTATGCTACTTCTACTCTAGAAGTACGCATCCACAAAGCATCCATTAAATATCCATTAAAAATGTTCTACTCTTATCCCGGGATAAAACAACCAAAAAAATATTTCCTATACCCATTCACTCACACATTGCTAGCCAATATCTTACGAAGCTCCATTATTTATATATCTCTCAAAAGTTATTACAAAAGAGATTTGGGTTGTATCTAAAATAAAATAAAAAAAAAGAAAAAAAAAATAAGAGAAAAAAAAAGAGAAAAGGGAGATGAAAAATGGACAAGTGTCCTACGGGCGAGTAGAGCCTACCTCCCTAAAAAAGAGAAGAGATGAAAATGAACAAGTGTTCGAGGGCGAGTAGAGCCCACATCTCTCAAATAAATAAAGATGAAAAATAGACAAGTGTCCGAGGGTGAGTAGAACCCACATCTTTAAAGAGAGGAAATAAAAGACAAAAGTCTAGGGCCAGCAGAGCCCACCTCTCTAAAAAAAAAAGAGAGAGAGAAAAATAAAGAAAAGAAAAAAATACAACCCAAATTCTCTACAAAAATTCAAAAGAGAGATAATTCTTCAAGGAGCATAAGTAATATATTCCTCATCTATTCTATCCACTCTACTATATTCTTTATCATATATATATTCTATCCACCGTACACATGCACCACTTGATCAGTGTGATTTGTAACTTTGGATCCATTGCTTGAGCTTACAATATATGCTTAGTAAGTAGATATAGTTTTCTTCCACCTATGAGCTCCGATATATAAGCCTTAGATATAGGGTGAGAGAGAAGAAAGCATAGTGTCCTACCGCCCTTAGCCGAAATACTACATATTATGAGAGAAAGGCAACACAACATTAATGCCTGAGTAAGGATCCACAAATACTACAAATGAGAGACTTGAGAGAGTCATACTAGGAACTTTGAGTTTTATTTGAAAACTAGCAAAAACTCCGTATGACAGTTGATCAAAAGAGTTTGAGATTTAGTGCTCGATTTGACTCGTTCTATCTTTCAATTACCCAAGATTGAAGAAAAAGATTATAAGCCCCAAAAGGTAAAAGGTAATTGGGTAAGTTGAAGTTCTGAAAAGTTTATCTTTATTTGGAGAGAAATTTTTGTTTGAAAGCATGTGTACTTTTGAGGTGTGAAAGCGTTGTAGCAACTCCCCGATCCATTGTTAAGTTTGGCTTTACTAGGGACTAGCAAAGGGTAAGCTTGGGGGAACTTGTTGACATCTGTTATAGCATAATTTTAATAGTCAATTAAACATAAAAAAAGGGCATAAAATGAATATCAACATAGACTAGGGGCTTTACTAACATAGTTCCACAAGTTTTGGTGATTTGTATATTTACAGGGGACTAAACAGAGAAGCTAAGAGTTTACAAGACATAAGAAGAATAAAACATGTTACAAACATATTCCAAGATAGCACCATTGCAAAGAGCTAGTCGAGACGATCGAAACGGATATATTGTTTGCTATATTCAGTGTCCAGAATCAAAAGATATCAGTTGCAGAGCAGAGTTCACTAAAACGGTCATAACTTTCTCATACGGACTCCGTTTCCTGCAAAATACCAGTCATTACGAAGCTATCGACGAGACCGATGTACCCACAAAATATGAGCTCATAATTCTACAATGGACTGGCGGCTGCCAGGCCTTTTCTCGCCGGGCGCCATGGTCCAAAGCCCGAACAGGCCCAGCTTTGTATGTCGGTTTGTAACCGACCTTGAGGTTGTATCTACACCGCTGCCAAGGTCGGTTTGATCCAAGGGCTATCGCTCATCGCCATGGCTTATATAAGAAGGCCCCCTGACCCCAGGGTGAAACCCTAACTCATTCTAATTCATTCTATTTCATTATCTCTTAGTTGTAGAGGTATCCCAAAGTAAGGATAACCTCTCTCTAAGGGATTAGTGAATTAGAAGAAGATTAGAAGAGGATTAGCCATGTAATTAGAAGTAGATTAGCTATGTAATTAGAAGTAGATTAGATCTAACTTAGATCTAATCAAGACTAAAGGAGAGTTGAGCTATACTTTGGTTCTAGAGATGTCTACAGAGATTGGTATGTTTCATATCTTATCTTTGGAAGATTTATGCTTCATATATTTATCTTCTCTATTTACATCCATGATCTTTATATAATTGGTTAAGTATAGTTGTTATGTTATTGCATGGGATCTCCGCCGTATTGAGGGCTCTAGTTATGCTAGGTAGCTAGAGTTGTAATCGATAGTGTAGACATGGTGTCTAGACTATAGGTTACCCGAGGTTGCTTCAAACCTACGGATAGTTGTGGTAGCCCTGGGGTGACAAATCTGAAGGCCTTTGTAGTCCACCACGTATGGGTTGGTGTTTTCGTAGAGCTTTAGGGCAGCCTTCTCCCAACTACCTTCTTCCCAGTCTTTCTCGAGAGTTGGAAAGGAACTGTTGCTCCAAAGTGCAATAGTATAATTGCTATCATAGAACCTAAATAATAGAGAATTACCCAGAACCTTGATCTCTCCCTTTGACCTCTTGATTAGTTTAATTATTCTTTGACATTTTAAGTAGTTTATTATTTTATGCTTTATTATTTACTTAACCTTTATCAATTACCTCCTCACTTTAGTCTAGTGGTTTGCTAAGTTAGTGGATACATGATTGTGACTTATTAGAATTCTTTAGCCAAAACTTCCCTGTGGATACGATACTCTAGAATACTCATCCTAGGGAAAAGCTACAATGGTAGGTGTTCTGTGGCGCTGCGTAATCCTTCATATTCTTTTTAGCACTTAACAAATCCCAACAGCCACCGCCATGAAGTCGTCCTTCGTTGCGGCGACGCTTGTTCTTGTTCTTCTTTTTGGGCCGCGGGCTCGACCCCCTCGACGCCCTCGTCGGGCGGCCTTTTCCTTGCCCTTGCCGGTGGTGCCGTGGAGGACGGCGGAGATGGCCTCCTCGCCCCGGCATGGTTCATGGCGAGGTCGAGGAGCTCCTTCACCGCCTTGGGCTTGCATGCCGAGCTCTGATGAGCGCCTTGCAGTCGCGCGGCCGTGAAGGCGGTGATGATCTCGCGTCGGTGGCATCGGGTGAGCTCGCTGCAGCTTGGAGAAGCACCGCATGTAGTCGCCAGCTCGCTCTTCCGCCGCTTGCAGCTACGGAGATCCCACGCATTGCTCGGGCGGGAGTAGGTCCCCTGGAAGTTGCCGACGAAGATGTCGCGGAGGTCGGGCCAGCCGCCTATCGACCTGCAGCAAATGCTCAAGCCATGATCGAGCCGCGTCGGCCGAGGTACATGGGGAGGTTGCGCATGATGAAGAGCTCATCGCCGGCCCCCCGCTTGGCACGCGAGGCGTAGTCCTTGAGCCAAACGCTGGGGTCCGCCTCCCCGCTGTACTTCGGACGGAGGTCGGAGCTCGAAAAGCCCGAGGAACGGGCGCCCGAGGACCCGGGATCCGAACACTCGGGGCCGCCTCGCCCGCGGCCGAGCCCCGCCTCAAGATCCTCCTTGAGCTCGAGTGTCGTGAGCTCAAGGAGAGCGCCACTGCCGCCTCCCTCGACCTCCTGGGAGGGGGTGTTGGTATTTGTTATGCCCACAGAAATATTGAAGATGAATAATCCACAAGCGCACGGATACCATTGTAGCCTTCACCTGGAGGGTTTTAAATATCGTATCCACAGGAAAACGTGTGGGGGAGACTAAGATCTAATCTTAATCTAGAGTAGCACAAGACCTGAGAAGGTTGAGAGTTTAAAGGTGATTACTAAGATATCTAATCCTACTCTTAGTAAACTTGCCTTCTACTGTTCTATCTGGGGACATTACATAGGGAGAAACACCAACAAAGGATGATTCATCTAGAGATAAATCCCACTAGTCCTATAGATGGGAGGTGGAATACAAAGGATTCAACGACACTCTACCTAGGAGCTGTCACCGTGCGATCTACCACCGATCCGGAATATACGATGAATCTAACGAGATACGCGAGCCTAAGCACCACGCTTACACTACGAATATTACCTTAACCTAATGCCTTTGATTAAAGTACTCAAAAGAGACCCGCAGATCAGAAGAAAAATATAAATAATGATGCTTACTAAAAGAAGAAGAAGATTACCAGAGTAACTCCAAGTGTAGGTTAACTTCCACCGAGGTACAAGTTGTAGAGGTAGCACCGACAGGCCGGCACCTCCTCAGGTTCCTTCCCTCTCTCTATCTCTCTTGTTCTAAAGACTAGATCTAATGAGATCTAATCCCTCTTGAATGCTAGCTCATCTAGTTCTAGTTCTAGTCTAGACCTAGGGGGAGACTCAGGGCCTCAGCCTGTTGATAATGAATGATAATGAATTAGGGTTTCACCTAGGGGTCAGGGGGTCTTGTTATATAGCCCCGGAGGATTCACCGCAGCCCTTGGATCAAACCGACCTTGATAGATGGATAGGATTGCTCCTCAATGGCGGTTGTAACCGACCTAGGAAGCAGAGGCTGACAGGGGGGCCCACCAGGGCGGCCGCGGCCTGCTACTAGGGCGGCCGCGCCCTGCCTCTGACAGGTGGGCCCTAGCCAGTGCCTCGTGTCTTCTGGTGTCTTCTAGAATATTCTTGCATAGGTTCCAAGTTGGATTACATCACGGATACGTCTTTATGTCGTGGGGCTTGCAAACTCTTGGGCATATTCCTGTTTAATCCCTGAAAATATATAAATCACCAAAACTCATGGAATTATATTAGTCAAGCCCCTAAACTATGTTAATATTCATTTTAAGCCCTTATTTCAGTTTAAAAACCTATATATTTTATGCTATAACAAAAAGTCAACATGGGGCTGTGGGCTGCGTCCCTCCCGATCGTCGTGAGCGGCCTCCCTCCCTCCTTGTAGGATCGGGCGGGCGATCGCCGCCGCTGGGTTTGGTCGCCAAGGCGTCGGCCCACGGTGCTCTCGGCGATCGGGTCTCCTCCTCCGTGCTCTCTTGGCGTCGTCGCGCGCCGATGGTGTCCCGCGCAGACGCGGTTCTCGCCCACTCTGGCGCCGAGCGTGAACTCGCGAGGAGTCGCCCCGACCGCCTCTCGGGTTGGAGGAGGCCTCGCGCTCCTCCCTCGGTTGGTGGTGTGACGCCGAGCTCTCCATCCCGCCGCTGCGGCTTTCTCGATGAGGGACCACAAATGCCGCCGGTGGGCCCTCCCCGCTTCCAGCCCTCGGCTCGGGGAGGTCGTGCAGAGTGCGGTGGCAAAGAACGAGGTTCGGGTCACCCGCCAAAGACCGGGGGGAGGTCATTGTTGACGGTAACCAACGACAAATTAAATACCGTCAACACAACACCAAAACAACCTAGAAATAGGAATTTCAACTAACATATTCCAAAGTTTTGGTGTTTATTTGGACTTGCGGTACAAACTCATGGAAGATCACTTTGGGCCAAAAAGACAAAGAAAAAGAAATAAAATCAATAAATAGAAAAAGGCCCAAAGGAGCAAATGGCAAGCCCAAACAAAATCGCAACAAAACGCCGAAACCGTGCCGGGCCCAATCCACCTTACAACTTTTCAAAGCAAGGAAGCCCACCGCCGCCGGGGCGAGCCAAAGCCGGCCTCGGGGTGCGCTTGCAAGACCACCACAGCGGCCGCACCTCGGCCGAGGCGGTTCGAGCCCAAATTCGGGAGGCGGTTTGTTACCTTCCAAAAATGGTGAAACCGACGTGGGATGGTCGGTTTGGCATACATGGAAGGTTTTCCTAGGTCGGTTTGGGTGTTTTTTAGCACTTAGGTCCCTCCCCTTATGTATAAATAGACCCCCTCTCTCCCTCTCAAAAAGCAATAAAAATTCAAAGGAGAAACCAGTCCACTTGTGCAAGAGAGTAGAATTAGATCTTCTTCTTCTACTTCTTCTATTCTATCTCCCAATTCTAGAGAGTGAGAGAGGGAAAGGCTAGAAAGAAGCTTGATTCTTTCTACCTGAGTTGCCGGTTAAGCCCCTCGGTGTTCCGCGGTTCCTAGGAGGATGGAGTGCCGGACTTGTCGATACCCGCCCGGCTTGTACCTCTCGCAAGCTGCTTACACTTTGGTAAGGAGTCTTGTGATTATCTTGCAGCTACTTAATTTCCATCGTATATTTCCTAGCTGTTGTAGACTTGCGGGATTGGTAGATCGCTTTTATGTTAGTTCTTGGTGGAGGAACTCTTTGACCGGGGAACCTTGGCCAACATCAAGAATCGCGGACCAATAGTGCAAACGTGGTGTTTGGACTAGCGTTCACCTACCTTTTGCGCGTGCATCCCACGGTTGAGGGGGTAGGTGGCTTGGTCGTGACAAGCCTTGTCCGCCCTTTGAAATCCCCCACGCTCGGGCCGTGGTCGTAGAGCTAATTGCCTGACACCGCCCTTTGGGCGTGGGCCGGTGCCCGAAGTGAGTAGACAAATGACTTTAGGAATCACCGCCTCGAAAAACTTAGCCTATAGATACCTCGCTACTCTTAGAAAACAAACCCTTGCCTAGGTTGACATAGACCTAAAAAGCCACCGCACGACCGCCCCTCGTGAAAAATACGATACCCCGCTACCACCGGGTGAAGTGCTACAACGGTATTTCCGCGCGCTATGATTTCTCTCGCGTGCGTAAGAAACACCAACAAGCATTTCTCGGCGCCGTTGCGGGGACGGTTGTCGAAGTTATATATCGAGCCGAGTCAACCTACGTGGATCGGTAGTATCCTTTAAACAAAAATACCAAAAGAGTTCCCGTTACCCATGGAGCAACCTACCATCCAAATCCTATCCGCTCCCAAGGGCGAGCTCGTAGAACCACGCCAATCGCGCCAATCACAGCTTCCGAATATGAGCTCCGCCCGGGCTTTATAGCCATGAGTTCAGGCCCGAGCCTTTTCGTGCTCGGAATATGAAAACCCCTATCATCACTTACGGGAGTTTGAGCAGCCTCTGGGCTGCCTGACAATTGCGTGCATGACACATGACACGTTGAGGTGGAAGTTGTTTCCGTTCTCTCTACCGAGAGGGCGACTCAATGGTACGCCCATAACGTAGGGTTGGTAAATGGAGAATGGGAAGAACCGTGGAAGCGTGATTCGTGTAGCGTTCTACCCGATATCCGCACTGCGCCCCGCGACAAGAGATACTCAACTTCGACAAATAGAGGGTGAAACCTTAGGTGCAGCCTGGGGACCGGTTTACCACGCTTACACGATCCGGCCTGCACTGCCCATACCAAATCACGTGCTTTTACAAAGATTTTTGGCTAGGATTGACAGTATGACGCCTCGCCGCTTGATTTAGCCGCCGGAGGGTCATTTTCACATAAAACCACAGCGAAGGAGAAGCTCTCCTAAACCGTATTCTTGAGAATACCCCTCCGCTAGAACCCATCCGAGTAGAACCCAAGCGTAAAACCGAGGAAGTCTCTTTGGCGAAAGCCGAACCTCGTTAAACCTATAGAGAGACCCCTCGCCGAACCAAAAAACACAAGGAGACCGTATGCACGGATCTCCCGCTCTTCGAGAGGTTGACCTTATCGATCAATTCGGTGACACCTCGGAAGTACGAACAATGGAAGAAACCACCAGCCCCGGCTAGCCCCGAACAACCTCTCGGATAAACTCTTTCTCCGTGAGTCTCGTTAAGGAGCTAACAGCTATAATGAGCACGGAATGGTTGCGAGAGGAAGGACCCTCTTCAAGAAATTCGGATAAGTGGCCCCTCTACACCAATCCATTGCGATATCGTGAAGTTTGGTGGAAGTCATGTATAACCCTACCGTGGGGATAAACATAATGTCCGAAACCTTTGCACAAGCTTGTGTTGAGGAAGCCATTAGGACCCCCACAAAGATGGACCCTCGCGCATAGCACCTCGCACCAAAGATTGAAAGCCGTGAGGTTATACATGAACAAATCTTCCCCGCACAAGGATGTCAAGTTGTCTTTGGACTTTCATGTTTTTGATATCCAAGAC
This sequence comes from Hyparrhenia diplandra, assembly GCA_015847255.1. NCBI lineage: Eukaryota > Viridiplantae > Streptophyta > Magnoliopsida > Poales > Poaceae > Hyparrhenia > Hyparrhenia diplandra. The sequence goes on along the minus strand of JADLZK010011992.1, from coordinate 139,470 downwards.
TTCGACATCCTAATCGGGCATCCCCCGAAAAGATTCTTGACCTACCAACATCCGGGGATTTAGATGTCAAACTCGGGAAGAAAAGGCTTTCTATCCCGCTTACTCGAGCGAAAAACTCGGTAAATGAACCCTTCCTTGAGTACGACACGCCCGAGGAGGTCATGGGAGTTATGCTATATGAGAACCCGTAAATGTACCTTGAAAAAGACGCCCAATTCTTCATTGAAGAAGAGGACGATTCAGGGGAACTCATAGAACTTCCCAAAGAGGAAGAGCTAACTTCGGCCTCCAGCTTGGGCTTAAACCCCTACCCCTGTGCTTACGCTTATGTCTTCCTAAACGGCGATTCACAAGCACCGGTCATCATAAGTTTATAAACTTAGTGACCAGAGACTACCCACCTCATAGCCGTCTTAGAGAAACATAGATCGGTCTTCGGTATTCCCTTCAAGATCCGAAAGGGGTAAGCCCAACACTATGCACACATCGCATACCTATTGACCCCGACAGTACCCCATCATGCGAACCCCAAATAAGAAGCTCAATAATGCGATGCGTGAAGTCGTGAAGAAGGAAGTTCTCAAGCTTCTTCATGCCGGGATTATCTATCCCGCACCACACGCGATTGGGTTAGCCCAAATCCAAGTGGTCCCTAAAAAGGGAGGAATGACAAATGTTGAGAACGCTAAAAACGAACTCATTCCACAAAGACAAGTCACGGGGTGGAGAGAATGTATTGATTACGTAAAACTTAACAAGGCAACAAAGAAAGATCACTTCCCCGCTGCCCCTTTATTGATGAAATGTTGGAGCGGTTAGCGAAACACTCTTTCTTCTCGTTTTCTTGACGGGTATTCCGGCTACCACCAGATCCCGATCCACCCCGATGACCGTAAAGCAAGACCACGCTCACATGCCCATACGAACCTATGCCTATCGTAGAATGTCATTTGGGCCGTAATGCGCCCGCTTCTTTTCAATGCATGATGTCTATCTTCTCGCACATGATTGAAGAAATCATGGAGGTCTTCATGGACGATTTCTCCGCCTATGGTAAGACCTTCGAAAGCTGTCCAAGAACCTAGACCGGATCTTGCAACGATGCCAAGAAAAGGACCCGGTACTTAACGGGAAAAGTGCCACTTCATGGTCCGAGAAGGCATCGTTTTGGGCACCTCGTGTCCGAGAGGGGGATAGAGGTAGACAAAGCTAAGATAGAAGTTATCGAAAAACTACCACCCCCAAAGAAACGCCAAAGGTATCCGTAGTTTCCTAGGCCACGCAGGTTCTATAGAAGATTCATAAAAGATTTTTCGCAAATCGCTAGACCTCTTACGCCCTCGCTAGCCAAGGATGTACCCTTTGACTTCACGGATGAGTGCTTGCACGCTTTCAAACCCTAAAGAAAGCACTCATCTCGCCTCCGATCATCCAACCCCCTGACCGGTCGCTTGCCATTTGAAATCATGTGCGATGCTAGCGACTATATGTTGTTGGTGCGGTCCTAGGCCAAACCAAGGACAAAAAGCAAAGATGCCATCGCATATGCTAGCAAAACTCGACAGAGCCCAGCTTAATTACGCCACGACGTAAAAAGAGCTCCCGGCAAGAGTCTTTGCTATCGAGAAGTTTCGATCCTACTTAGTGGGCGCAAAATAATCGCTTATACGACCATGCTGCCCTTAAGTACCTTCTCACCAAAAAGGATGCGAAACGTCGCCGATCCGCTGGATTCTTCTACTCTAAGAATTTGATATAGGAATAAAAGATAAAAAGGGAGTAGAAAATACAGCTTTGGATCATCATTGTCGCGTATGCGTAACTAACATGCAGGAACCACCAATTAACGACCACCGCTTGCGACGACATGCAACTCAAGGTGTCGCACTTCAACCCATGGTACGCAAACATTGTGAATTACATGGTTGCGGGATACGCACCACCCGGGAGAACAAGCGGAAGCTCCAAATGGAGAGCAAAGGCACCTATGGGATGACCCATATCCGTACAGGGGTGTGTGCGGACGGCTTGCCGAGAAGATGCGTACCCGGGGAGGAAGGAATGCAGATCATCGAGAAATGTCATGCATCTCCCTACGCTGACATCTGGGAGTATTTCGCACACAAGCCAAAATTTGGCGGTCGGATTCTTCCGGCCGACGATGTACGACGACACAAAAAGAGTTCATCGAAGATGCTACAACCGCCGAAGACGTGGAACATCACAGCTTTCGGATGCAATGCCCCTACACTACAACCTTCAAATAGAAATATTTGATGTGTGGGGCATTGATTACATGGGACCATTCCGAAGTCCCATGATTGCGAGTATATCCCGGTGGCGAGACTACGTGTCAAAGTGGGTAGAGGCAATACCGTGCGAGCCGCCGACGGCAAGCACGCGACGCAAAGATGTTCCATGAAATCATCTTCCCCGCTTCGAACGCCACGCATGGTGATCGATGACGGAGGATCGCATTTCAAGGACAAGTCATTCAGGGCATTCTTGAAAGAGCTCGGCACTCGCACAATATTGCTACCCCTTATCATCCGCGAAACCAAATGGCAAGCCGAAACTTCCAACAAACAAATCAAGAACATCCCGCGAAGACGGTCAACGAGATGGGGAAGGGTCGGAAGAATAAGCTACCCGATGCTCTCTCGGGCATATCGGACAAAGATACAAAGCCCCCATCGGATGTCACCTTACCACCGTCTATGGCAAAACTTGCCATTTACCGCTTGAGCCGAACATCGAGCTCATTGGGCCATCAAGAAGTGGAATTTGGGACGCCGACTCGCCGGGAAGAACCGCCGAGACAAATCTCTCGAACTAGAAGAATGGCGAGAGAAGGCGCCTACGCATACAAAAGCTCTACAAAGAGCGCAAAAAAGATGGCATGATCAGCTCATCAAATTCAAAGAATTCGCCACGGAGACAAAGTACTCATATTCAATTCCCGTGAAATTATTCGCGAAGGGAAGCCGAGAAGCAAATGGAAAGGACCGCATTAATCCGTCATCAATACATCGCCGCACGGCACAATCACAATTCAAGATGACACAGGTGAGATACAAAAGAAAATAAAAAATAGGTACAAAAACAAGTGTGGGGGAGGATTCGCAAGTCAAAGGTACGCAATTTATTAAAATTAAATTTTGACTTGTGATTTATCTTTAAATGCTAAAACCTGAACCAAGTTAGCAAAACTCCATCTCTACATCTACCAATTGATACATGGCATGCGTACATTTTATTCCTCGCCGAATACCAAGCTTACGTTAAAACAACTACTCATCCCCGAAAAACCCGATTCATGTGGGTTGCATATGCTCTATCTAGTCTAAGTTGTTGCCAAATATGATATGGTATAAATGGATTTGCTATGACTTCGTCCGTAAAAGAAACTCAACATCCGGGAATCTATTCTTTGAAAAAGAGAAATGTCTTGGGCTATGCTAAAAAAAAATGAGATGAAAAATGGACAAGTGTCCGAGGGCGAGTAGAGCCCACATCTCTAAAAAAGAGAGAAAAAGAAGAAGAAATGAGATGAAAAATGGGCAAGTGTCCAAGGGCGAGTAGAGCCCACATCTCTAAAAAAAAAAAAGAGAAAAAAGAAAAGAGAGGAAATAAAAGACAAAAAGTCTAGGGCGAGCAGAGCCCACCTCTCCAAAAAATTATAGCAATAAAGCCCATGCTTTCTTGAAAAATAAGATTTTATCTAAATAAAACCCCTGGATAAAAAGTTGATCAAAAAAGGATGAATGATAAGCACTTCATTATAATCATTCTATCCGCAACCACCCAAGGCTTGGAGAAAAGCTAGAAAGCCCCATTACGATGAAAGGTAATAAAGGGTGGGAAAATGCTCACAAGGGAGGTAAGGCTTGAATAACATGTATACAAGCTTACATCTTGGAGATTGAACCACTTTAGTCCTCGTGCCTTCACTTTCGAGGACGAGTAAAGGGCTAAGTGTGGGGAGTTTGTTGACGGTAACCAATGACAAATTAAATACCGTCAACACAACACCAAAACAACCTAGAAATAGGAATTTCAACTAACATATTCCAAAGTTTTGGTGTTTATTTGGACTTGCAGTACAAACTCATGGATGATCACTTTAGGCCAAAAAAGACAAAGAAAAAAGAAATAAAATCAACAAATAGAAAAATGCCCAAAGGAGCAAATGGCAAGCCCAAACGAGAAATCGCAACAAAACGTCGAAACCAGGCCGGGCCCATCCCACCTTACAACTTTTCAAAGCAAGGAAGCCCGACCGCCGGGCCCGGCCAAAGCCGGCCCTGGCGGTGGGCGCGCGCACCACCCGGTGCGGCCGCACCCTCGCCGAGGCGGCTCGAGCCCAGCTTCGGGGAGGCGGTTTGTTACCTTCCAAAAACGGTGAAACCGACGTGGGATGGTCGGTTTGGCATACATGGAAGGTTTTCCTAGGTCGGTTTGGGTGTTTTTTTAGCACTTAGGTCCCTCCCCCTTATGTATAAATAGACCCCCTCTCTCCCTCTCAAAAAGCAATAAAAATTCAAAGGAGAAACCAAATCCACTTGTGCAAGAGAGTAGAATTAGATCTTCTTCTTCTACTTCTTCTATTCTATCTCCCAATTCTAGAGAGTGAGAGAGGGAAAGGCTAGAAAGAAGCTTGATTCTTTCTACCCGGAGTTGCCGGTTAAGCCCTGTTTCGCGGTTCCTAGGAGGACGGAGTGCGGGACTTGCCTGCATCTCCCCCCGGCTTGTACCTCCTCGCAAAGTCGCTTACACTTTGGTAAGGAGTCTTGTGATTATCTTGCAGCTACTTAATTTCCTTCGTATATTTCTTAGCTGTTGTAGACTTGCGGGATTGGTAGATCGTTTACGTTAGTTCTTGGTGGAGGAACTCTTTGACCGGGGAACCTTGGCCAACATCAAGAATCGTGACCAATAGTGCAAACGTGGTGTTTGACTAGCGTTCACCTACCTTTTTGCGGTGCATCCCACGGTTGAGGGGTAGGCGGCTTGGTCGTGACAAGCCTTGTCCGTCCTTTGAAATCCCCCCCACGCTCGGGCTGTGTCGTGAGCTAATTGCCGGACACCGTCCTTGGGCGTGGGCCGGTGCCCGAAGTGAGTAGACAAATGACTTTAGGAATCACCGCCTCGGAAAACTTAGCCTATAGATACCTCGCTACTCTTAGAAAACAAACCCTTGCCTAGGTTGACATAGACCCGAAAAGCCACCGCACGACCGTCCCTCGTGAAAAATACGATACCCTCGCTACCACCGGGTGAAGTGCTACAACGGTATTTCCGTGCGCCATGGATTTCTCTCGTGTGCGTAAGAAACACCAACAGTCCATCGGCCTCGCCGATGCGGCGTCGTGGCCTCCCGTCCTCGAGCTCGAACCCGTGATCGCCCTCCCCGCTCCCCCGAGGAGCGCGCCATGCTCCCGGCAATCCGCTGCTCGACTTCCCGAGCTCCTTGAGGCGCCGTGGACCCGCTTGCAGGTGCCGCTCGAATGACGCCCATCCTCGTCCCCAAGTGTGCCGGGGTGTGCCGGGAGGACTCTTCCTCGCTATGCATCGCCGGTACCGCGCCCGTCCGGGTCGGCACATGTAGCACTCGCGAGTGGGGTCAACCCCTGCGAGACTCAGGCTACCGAGTGTGACCTCGAGGCCGAACATCCCGAGCTCACTGCTTCGGGGCGCCGGCAGGAAGAGCTGTCCCTACGGGTACATCTCGGTGTAGGTGGCGAGGAACTCGTCGGGGAGAGCGGAGCCTGGCCTCGCGAGTTGCGGGACGACGCTGGCGATGGAGAAGGTGACGTCGCGGAAGAGCTCCCCGAGTCGGCTCAGTGGCTCGGGATGTGCGGAAGCGTGTCCGCAACGCCGATGAAGAAACGGTCGGCCGTCGCGTGGATGGGGCTCGCCGGTCCGAAGTTGAGTCCCGGCCGAGCGGATTAGCACGAGTCGGCGTCGCCGCGACAAGGTGGGGCGCCAGCCCATCCCGCACCATCCGAGGGAAGGTGGCCCCGGCGAGGGAGCCCTCGAGGCCGGTGCCGCGAAGTCCGTAGTCTCGGCGCATCGGTGCGCCGGACGCCGGAGAGGTGGTGAAGGGAGCCACGGTGGTGGTCGCCACACTAGCGCTGCCCCCTACCGGGCGCGCCAACCGCCGCCGTGGTCGATACCACGGTCACGCAGAATCGGCCGCTAATATGTGCAACGATGGCCTAGTTCAAGGGACAATTACACGGTGTTTATACTGGTTCGGGGCTAATCGGCACACCCTAGTCCAGAAAGGTTTGCACTATCCGAGCTCAAGTGCTCGTGACGGGGCGAATACAAGCGGGCGAGAGGGAGGTGAGCTCCCGTGTTTTAATAAGGATGTGTGATCGAGAGTGTAGTAAGTCGGGACGCTTGTATGCTTGAGAGCCCGCCTCTCCCACGGTCGTGCCCCCCTTTATAGTTGCAAGGGGGTGTACAAGAGGCCGCCGAGGGCGGGGCTCGGGGAGGAGAAGGAATACAAATTCGAGGGGTGAAGATGAAATGTCGCCGGCTGTCGGGCACGCCGGATCTGCCGGCGGCACGTGTCGCCGCCCTACGCCGCAGCTATCCACCAGTCGGGGTAGACTTCGTAGGGGCGGCTCCATATTCCGAGGTTCAGTGTGCCCGACCGCCGAGCTCGGAGCTTGGCGGTCGGTGATGAGGAGATACCGAGCTCGTTGCGCCCGCCGCCCGCCGCCTATATGTCTTGTCAAGCGTCGCACGTGCCGCCGTCCGCGGCTCGCCACCTGCGGTGGCGCCGCCCGGCGCAAATGCTCGTACTTGGTGTCGCAGAAAATGTGTGGACAGGAGAGCTGGCGGAGAGCTCGGCTATCATCGCCGAGGTCATCCTTGTCTTGTAGCGCTTGTCCGTAGTGTTCGGCGCGGCATGGTGTGACCTGACGGGCCATACTGCGCGTGCCTTCGGGGATTTCATTCTCCCTAAGTGATATCCTCGCTATAGGTTGCGGCGCCCGACAAGTAGCCGCGGCCCTATTGATCAACATTGCGTCCCGAGCCCGCCGTTGGTTGGGAATCTGTGCTACCCGAGAGCTCATTCGAGATGGAAGTGAGCTTCGCCGATCGAGCTCAAGCTCGGGGGTTGGCCTCAGTTGAAGAGCTCGCACTCGTGGGAGCTCGTTCGAGGCGGAGAATGGACGCCGGTTCGAGCACGAGCTCGTACCGAAGAGCTCGTCCCGAGGGAGCTCGTTCGAGACAAAGAAGCCCCCGTCGGTCGAGCTCGAGCTTGATCGAAGCTTAAGCGGGCCCGGCCTTGTTCATTCGTTCGCGGATTGGGCTTATCCCATGATGGGCTTTTTATTTCAGATTTGGTCTAGCTAATGATAGCCGGAATACCTGTGTCCCACAAGATGGTTTTTCGATTAAAAAAATAAAAAGTCTAAGCCGAAAGTGCCAAGATCCGTGCACTCGGCTTAGAGTACGAACAAAAAAAGTTAACCCTAAGCCGAAAGTGCCTCCTCCCCGTGCACTCGGCGGCCAATAGAATAAAAAAAAAAAAAAAAAATCGCCACCTTCTACGCCGAGTGCCTCCTCCCCTGTGCACTTTTCGGTTTCAGATAGAATTTTTTTCTGCCACCTTCTAAGCCGAGTGCCGCCAAAAAAGGCACTCGGCTTAGAATGAAAAAAATCCTTAAAAACGCACCGGCGCCAAAAATCGAAAAAAAGGCGCAAAAAAGCGATTTCTAAGCCGAGTGCCACCTCCCATGGCACTCGACTTAGAATAGGAAAAAAAAAAGGCGCCACGTTATAAGCCGAGTGCCGCCAGCTAAGGCACTCGGCTTAGAATAAAAAAAATTCTTAGTTTATTGTTTTTTCTTTTCCTAATTATTTTTCATTAAACTTTTAAAATACCATTTTAAATTAACTAAACAATGAAAATTTTATAATTTCATGGAAAGCGAACCATTATTTTATGTGGTTTTAGGTCAACATTCCATTTATATAAATGCAATAAAAAAATAAAAATTATCAAAAGGATCCAAAAAAATCCCTAAATTTTAACTTGCCACTATATTTGATATCTTTTGGCTATAGAAAAAGTTTCAAAGTCAAATCACAATTTGACCATCCCTATATATCCAACACACAGGAGATCACTCTCACTAACTCTGAAACTTCTTAGTAGATGTTCCAGCTTTCAAGCGATATCCGTCACAACTTGCTCTAAACCTTCTCAATTTTTTTCCACAGTGTTGGCGTGGCACAAAATCCTGCCACCCCTGTGGGCAACCGAAGGTAGTGCAAACAACTGCACTTGGTGCTGAATATGCGACTTGTATTACTGGTTATCCATCATCCTTACAATGCCACATAAGCGGTCTATTTATACACGCCCGTATATGCTTGTATGCCTAAATTGCCCTTCAACCACCCCCCTCGATTCCTTCGATATACCTCCGCCGTCGGGGTGGTTTGGTCTTTTTTGGCTCCATAGTCCCACCTGCCCCCGTGGGACCACGCGCGTCGTCCCTTTCGGGCGTCGCGCCACCGGTCGGCCATCGGTGCCGGAGCCACCGGTGCCGCTCCCGTGAGGAAAACAAGCTATTGGACATGCCGGACCCCCCGAAAGTCGGCCCCAAAGGGCTCGACTCAACCGAAACGCCCCGACCCGGCTGGTCAAGAGCCCCCGCCTCCAAATGGGTTCTTTCGGTGAAGCCGGAGCCGATACAAGGTTCATCTCGCCCGAGGACCGAACACTTGTCCCCGAGGAGGTTTCCCTCCTCAGGTCGGTGAGGGTGGCGACCGCCGTACAGCCCCCCAACAGAAAACCCCCGACCTTCCGCCTCCAAATCCCGAGGCTGTCCCTTCGGCTTGGGCCGCACGCTCCCTCCGGTTCTCTTGGGCCGGGATAGGGGAACAGGCCCATCGGGCCCTCCCCCAACAGTAGCCCCTCCGATTTCTGGCGAGTTCCGGGTAGGCCGAGCCCGAACTCGCCCGAAACCGTACGAAGGAGCCCGGTCCAAAGAAACCCCCTCGGAACAAAGGCTAGAAGGTTTGGTGCTTTTTGACCGTTGTCGCTTTTCGACAGTTGCCTTGTAGCCCCTCGGGTGCGCTAAGGCGTCGACGCGAACCGTCACGCCGGTTGCGTTGAACTGCGTGCCCGTACTCGTATAAAAGGCCTTGCTGGGATGCATTGGCTTTTCCCGGCCATTTGCTCTCTTGCGCGCAGAGTTCTTGCTTTTCTGACCTTTGGCGCTTGAAGCTTTCGGTTTCCACACCACTTTGGCCTTTGTTCCCTTTCGGCCCACGCGGTACATGTTCGCTCTCTTATCTCATGTTTCCTGAATTTGGGGTATTTGTTTTTTGGGGCTTTTGCTCTCGCTTCTGTTGTGATCGCTAGACACGTACCTTTCCTAGATGGCGAGAGCTGCCTCGACGGAATTGATCGGGCTCGCTTCGTGAATCGCGCCGCCGCCGCAATCGATGAGGTTGATGGGTGCCGACCATCTTGAAAAACCGAGATGAGCCGAGAATTGGTAGTGACATGAGTGAGGGTTTCTCGATGGCGGTAATCCGTCTGGGTCGGCAGTTCGGTTTGGCGCTCTACCAAAGCGAGAGCCGCACGATGACCGGTTTTCCGGTGACCACCAGGCCCCTCCAACCAAGGAGAAAAGTTACCCGACGGGAGGTCGGCCGGTTATCGAGGATGACCCTGGATGACTATGTGGTCAAAGGATATATGGACCGGACCACACGCCGTCTTTGCCGAGCCCCCCCGGGGAGATCACTCCTCACCGAAACCCCACGAGGCGCTTGTCTTCAAGGATTTTTCATCACCGGACTTCGGCTCCCTTGCGAGGATTTCCTGCCGGCAATGTTGGAGAAATTGATGTGGAGCTTCATCAAATAACGCCGAACTCCATCATTCAGCTAGGGGCCTTTGTCATGGCTTTGAAGATGCTCGGGGCTCTGTTGAGTGCGGAATTATTCGCTCACTGTTATAGCTGCTTCATCAAGCCCAACGATATTGTGGACGCGGAGACTCAGGAGACCGTGGAGGCGCAGTACGGAGCTTGCATATTCGTTCCTCGAAAGAAAAAGGATATACCCTACCCGGTTCCGCTTTTAAGAATAAGTGGCAAGACCGGATCGAAAGCAATCGTTTTATGCCGAGGTCACTACTCAAGAAAGAGAGGAGGAAGCTCAGGCCGAAGGCTATGGTCGGAGTACCTGGCTCGCTAGCCGACTGTTGCCTTTGTCGATGCAACGTTCGGCGCCCAGAGACCCCGAATCGCAAGGGTTCGGGGAGGCCCTGACCGCCTTGAAGGAGACCAGCGAGTATCAAATTACTCAGGACTTGGTTAAGGAGTGGCTGGCCCTCTGAGCGTTTCCCTTAAGTTCTTCTACAACTTTTCAACCAAAGGATCGGGTCCCGAAACCATGGCCCCTTACGGTGGTTGACCGCCCTTTGGATTTCTCTTCGACTGAAGATTTTATGTGGGCTGTTAATGAGGCTGCCGATGAAATTCTCGGCCTCTACTCCGAAAAGGAGCACAAACAAAAACTGAAGTACCTGGGTGTGCTTCCGAGACTTAACCGGGCTTTCGGCCATGGGGATATCTTGCGGGGTTCGTCTAGATCCTAAGGCTTATAAGAAGGCCAAAGCCAAACGCCGAAAGGGCAAACGAGGCCGAGCGGCTTTGCTGAACTCCTCTCGGTTGGAGAGCAAGAAGCGAAAAAAGCTCGGTAAATGGCATAAATCGCCGAAGGATATTGCTTCTCCTGCTTCCGAGCGTGCCTCAATTGGGCAACCGACGGAAAATGACCTGATGCGTTCCGGTTGCGGGGAAGCCGAATCGGTAGTTGCTTTGTTTTCGAGCCCTTTTTGGACTATGTTTTTTTTGTTATTTTCGTTTTCCATGCTAAAATGGGCGTGTTTGCGTGTAGGTTGCTTTTTAGGTGACCCGAAGGAGATGGCGCCGAAGAAAGATGCGAAAGCGGCTATGCGGGACGCCCCGGCTACCAGTATAACTGGGGTGCTTGCGCCCAAGCGCAAGGCTGCCGGGAAAGATTCGGTTCCCAAACGGCCCCGCCAGCTTCAAGGGCCGACCGCTGATAAGGTGCCTTTGGTTCCTCATCTGACGCCTTGCCCGGACACGGCCCCGCTTCCTTCTGCTAGTAAGTTTTCTTTCGGTTTTTTGTTGAAATTGTTTCGGTTTTGAATTTGGATAAGTAACTTATGATTATGTACTGGGCCGCGGGTGTGTCTGTCCCAGGGATTTCGCTTCTCCTGCCGTCGCTCGACGCCTTAGGCGCCGGTGGTCGTTGTGTTGCTAATTTTAGCATACCGGAAGTGGAGGAGCCCCTCCTTTCGGTTCCGCCTCCTCAAATCGCCGAAGCCCTGACTGCTTACGGTGCCAATGTAAGTTGAGTGCTCTTTTTCGGTACCTAGATATTCTTGTACCGGAACTCTTATTGTTCGGCTTTCTCATGTTTTGTTAGGTTCTGCTGGCGGGTCGTACTTTGGGGCGACAGCTCCAGCAGTTGGAGATTGATTCTGCTTCCAAACTAAAAAGCAAGCCGAGAACAGCGCTTTGCCGGAACGGTCCACCCATCTTGAGGCGGAGAAGAAGCTGAAGAGCGCAGAAACCCGAGCGGCCTCTGCCGAAAGTCGCGCTAAAGCGCTTGAAGAGGCTCTGGCGAAGGAGCGCGTGGACTTTTCTTCGGCTGTTCGAACCGGTGCCCAGGCATATCAAGATCTGATTGCTGGCTTCAGTTTCGAGAGCGCTCCACCAGTTGACCCCTCCGCCACCCAGCTGATGAATTGGCTGACTGGGGAGATTCGGGGTCTGAGCGGTGCTGTCAACACCGCCTAGGACTACGCTTCTCTTGAAACCCTACGCGTCTTCTGCGAGACGCTGAAGGAGCAAGGGTTTTCCCAGTTCAGGGAGCTGGTGCCGAGAGCTGAGGCCGACTCTTACTGGACAGTTTCTGAGGAGGCCGCCATCAAAGCTGAGAGGTTCTTTGACGCATTCTGGGAGCGAGGTGGGCGAGACGTCGCCATGCTTCGGGCTGCTCTAACTTTTGGCGATGTGAGTTTATGTTGCCTTTTGATCTCGATTTCTTGTCTGGATATGGCCCCTTTTCTAATATGCAGTTATCCGTTCAGACCGCCGAGGAGAAGACCGCCATTATGGAGAAGGTGCGAGCTCGGCTTGCTGCCAGGAATGGGGAGTGGAAACGTCGACGTCCGGGAATCCTTCGCCCTGGGATGACACCCGTCCTGGCGAAAACGCACCATAGGCCCCTCCTCGGCTTTGGTTTAGAATGTGGAGTTGTTTTGCGGTGTAATTATACAATTGGAAAGGCTCTTGCCCTATATTTTTTAATTTGCTAGTTGGACGAACTAATTATGTTGTTCGTTTTGATTCACTTTTTGGCGAGTTACCAAAATTAAATTAAACCTTATCGAATGAATGCACCAATGGGTTCGTTCTCGGGTTGCTTTTACCCATATTTGCCTTCGGCTCAACGATTCGGCATGGCATGGATGCACTGAGCGGCTCGTTCTTGCCCTTGTTTGAGTAATCCTGCTACCTTTGGGAAAGGGCCTCTGTCGTGGCTTTCAAGACCTTTACTGGTGCTTCGGCTTTGAAAAGGTATACTCGACATCGTTGATTCTTTCGTCGACTAGCCTTACTGGCCGGCTTTCGGCTTTGAAAACAGATATGATGAAACTTGTTTGGGTGGTCACAAATATTAAACCAATCTTTCGGTTTTGAAGAAACCCCCTCCCCTTTTTGTGAGTGCCGAAACAAGTGTTCTGCCGCCTGGGGGTGTATGACGCCGAAAGTCCAGCGAGATTGAATTTGTAATTGTTATGTATATATAGGTATGCTATTTTATTTATGCATGTATATATACATTTATTTATTATTATTATTATTATTATTATTTATTTTTATTTTATTTTTTTTTGGTGCCGGTCTTGTCTGGATATCGCTGCCTTGGGATATACACGTCCGAATGTGGACCGACACAGTGGTTTCCTCGATTTGCGCGCGCCCATACGCTTATAAAAGGCCTGATGGGGCGCTGTTTTATGTTACCGATCTTTTGCTTCCTGCTTGTTGGCGAGTCCCCGTATCCTCATTCTTCAGCCGCGCGCTGCCCCGCTGCTGCCTTTCTTCTCGGTTTGCACGGGTATTATCCCTGTCCTCAACTTTTTGTCTCGCTTTAGTTGCGTTCGCGTTTTTACCTTTTTCTTTTCCTTTTTTTCTTTCAGTTTCGGTTGATAAAATTATATCTTAGATTTGGATGGCGTCTTTGTCGTCCTTCGGGTCCGATGACCCTTCGTCAGATAGCTTCCCCTTGTCAGCTCGAATGAAGAAAGCGCCGAAACCAGTAGTTCCGATTCTGAAGATTCTGATATTGAGATTAGTGATTCATCCGGAGGCTATAGAGGCTGCCGGAATTCTTTGAATGTACCGAAGAGCTATTTTATCGGACGGTCACTTGTGACCGAGTCATTGCTCGACGAGCTCGTTGCTGATGGCTACATGGATGTGACTACCCGAAAGTTATGCCGCGCTCCTGGGACCGAAATGTCTCCCCAACCGAAACCTTACGAGGCCCTTGTGTTTAGGGATTTTTTCGTTGCCGGACTCCGCTTTCCTTGTGAAAGCTTTCTGCTGGAGGTGCTGCGGAAATTCGAACTACATGTTCATCAGTTGACGCCGAATTCCATTGTGCGGATCGGCGCTTTCGTTATGGCGCTTAAAATGCTCGGTGCGCTGTTGAATGTTGAAGCGTTCGCTTATTGCTACACTTGTTTTGTCAAGCCGAATATGATAATGGACGCAGAGGCGCGGGTGATGGCGGAAGCACAGTATGGTGCATGCACTTTTGTGCCCCGAAAGAAGAAAGGTCTGCCTTACCTTGTCCCTGTATTCAAAAATAAGTGGCGAGATTGGACTGCCTTTTGGTTTTACGCCAAGGTTAGCAGCGCCCGGGCCGAAGAGTCGTCTGCGCTGTCAGGTCTTTCTCGCAGTAATTATCTTGTGAGTCGGTTGGTACCCTTGTCTAAGGTTCGGTCGGCTTGCAGCGATCTTTCTAGTCCGCGTTTTGATGACGCCCTGATGGCTTTGGAGGAGACGGCGAGGTATCAAACCACCCGAGACCTGGTCGAGGAATGGTTGGCTCTTGGCGTGTGGCCGCTTTCAACCCTTGTATATTTTAACCCGAAGCCCCGGGGTTATGGGTACCATGGGCCAGAATTGGTTGTAGATCGCCCTTGCTGCTTCGGGTGTGATGAAGATTTTGTCAGCGCTGTCGTCGATACTGCCGACAAAATACTTGGGTTGTATTCGGAGAAAGAGCACACCCAGGTTCTGCGCTATCTACCTGGGGTTCGCAGGCACAATCGTGCTTTCGAGGCGATGGGTTTCCGGGTCAATGCCCGTCCTGACCCTTTAACGTATAAACGTTTAAAGGTCGAACGTCAAAATGTGTCGAAAGCCGAAAATCATCCAGACCCGGTTGCTTTCGTGAGTCAGAAACGTACAGGTGATAACCTGTCGGCATAAAATTCCGAGGGTGTCTGGAGCGTCCGGGCGACAAGGTGGCGAGGCTGTCGGGGTTCCTGCCGATAACTCTGCTCCTGGCCCTGAAGTGGTACAATGGGTGTTCTTAAACGGGGTTATTTTGGCGTGCGTTGTTCTTCGCCTTTCCGTTTGCCGAAAGTTTTCTGCTGACTACTGGCTTTTTGAGTGCAGGTAGTTCTCAGTGACTCGGACGAGATGCCGCCGAAAGTTGACGCTAAAGCTGCTATGAAGAATGCTCAGGCGATGAATGTTTCGGAGGTTTTCGCCTCCTCAAAGCGAAAACTCCAGGAAGGTTCCGGTACGGGAAAACAATCTATAGAGAGGCGACGGCGTGAGGCTCGGACGGAGCCCACCGAAGGTGTTGCTGTTCCTTCTCCTCCTAAGGTGAAGAATCCTATTGGTAAGCCCCGGTTCTTCCCGGAGAGCTTTGTTGTAGCCCCGGAGAAGATGAGCCGGGTGCTGTTCGGGCATGGAGCCCTTTCGCTGGATCCGTGCCTTGAGGACTATGGTGAGATGCAAGTCTACTCCGGTTCAAGCTCTCCGGGGATACTAGTTCAGGGGATGTTATCACGGAGAAAGAGAGATCTTACCGAATCGCTTGTGCTTTAGGGGCTGCGCGCGGCAGATGCGCAAGTGATCGCCAATGTCGATCACGCGACGCTCCCTTTTCTTCCCCCTGTGAAGTGGCCGCGGAACTTGGGGAGCGGTGCGCTAATAGTTTCACGGTGCCTGAGGTGGAGCGGGATCTCCTTTCAGTTCCGCATCCGCGGATTACCGAAACCCTCAATTCCTGTGGTGCCAAGGCAAGCTTAGCTTCTTCTTCGCTATGTGCTTCATTATCTTATGATTCAGTTGGCTGACTCATCTAGTGTTTTTTTGGGTGCTTTTTCGCAGATTCTGCTAGCTAGCCGGACTCTAGAGGAGCAGTTTCGGCTATTAGAGTCGGACTCTTCTGCTAAGGTCGAGGTTGCTGTAAATAAGGTGACTCAGGCGAACCTGAGGTACCAGGAAACAGCGAGGAAGCTGAAGGAGGCTGAAGAGAGGGCCGAGCAGGCCGAGCGTCGATTGAAGGAAATGGAAGAAACCCTGACCTCTGAGCGGGAACTGGCTCAGAGGACCTCGGTTGGCATTTCCTCTATTCTTGAAGATGCAGTTAAGGCATATCGGCACTTGCTTGCCGGCTTCGATTTCGATTGTACTCCTCCCACTGGAGTTCCTGCTGATCAATTGTTGGGGTGGCTTGTCAGTGAAATTCGCGAGCTTGAGGGTACCGTCGGGATTGCCCGTGACTATGCGTCGCTGGAGACCCTTCGTGCTTTTTGTGAGTCGCTGAAGGACATTGGCTTTTCCCAGTTCGGGGATTTAATTTTGAAACCTTCTTCTACGGACTACTGGCGTGTCTCGGATGAAGCTACTGCTGTTGCCGAACGCTTTTATGACTCGTTCTGGTGCCAGGGCGGCCGAGATGTTGCCATGCTTCGGGCGGCCTTGACCTTCGGCGAGGTGAAGTGCTGTTTGTCTTTATCTCTTTATCGACTAAATTCCTTTCATGGATGTAACTCCTGCCTGCCTTGTATTTTATAGACTGATGAGGAAAGAGATGCAATCAAGGCGAGAGTTGGCGCGTTTATCGCTTCGGGATGGAGGGACGCCGCTTTCGGTGAACGTGGATCCCCCTGTTGTGGATGAAGGGGCGTCCCAGACGCAGCCACCGCCGCAAATTGATGCGGTGATCACCGAGTAGGGTGCTTTCTACGGACTTCGGGCCGCTCCGGAGCATTTATTGAACGTTGTGCTTTGTACCGAAAGCCTGGCTTTCGATGTACGTGCTGACAACTTTGTTCCGCTCTCCCTTTTCGGGTTGGTGGAGAAATGCTTTGGTTACGCTTTTTACTTATTCCTTGGTTTGCTTATCGGAAGTTTTCTATCTAGTTTCTTTTCGCCTTTGGCAATCTTGACTTCGCTCACCGGAAGTCAAGATGAAACTGTACCGTGGTTCTTTGGATTTGGTTTCGTATGGCTTTCGGCCAACCTTTATAGTGACATCGCAACTATAGTAAGAGTTGTACAATAACTTGGTACAGCCATCACTCTTTTTATTTTAGATGCTTACATTCTGGTCCGTGGACCTGGCGTACCTCGCGGACAGCTACTGATCCTCCTTACATTCGGTCATCTTGGTACCACTATTGTTTTCCGCTGAGATTGACCTTCGGCTGATGCTCGCACGATCTGGTACACGAGGCTAGCGATCAAGGCCAGTGCTGGAGGCTTTCATCGTATGATGAAAGGCTTGATTCTGCCACATGGTGCGATCTGGTAGATCGGACCCACGTGCTGGCAATTATCATCTACGAGAGTGGCCTCTGGTGGAAGACCGGATCGTGCAGGAGGGAGTCTGGTGCAATCACATGGTGCGATCTGGTAGACAAGGCGATTGCCTCTGTAGCTCCGAAAGGCTTCCCTCATGCGTTGCACTGCTGAAAACCTCGAATCCTCCCGAGGGATAGAATCTGGTTTGAGATGGTTGCTTGACAGGCGTTACTCCCAACTGGTGGTGAGAGCAATCAACCCCAGTAACCGCAATTGATAAAACTGCCCTTCGGCTAGGCCTTTTTGATTGCGACTGTAGCCGAAGGTGCCCCCAGATGCCCTCATCGAGGCTGTGGATATCATTTCCCAGAGGCCTCCCAAGCCTAAACTTTCGAATGTGGGATGAGCCGAAGGCTTCTCAGGTAAAGGCTGAGGTATTCCAATCCTTTTTGCTATTGGCGTGGCTAATGCGTTCTTAGGACGTTTGTGACTCTTGAGATGATGGCTGGCACTTGGTCCCTGCTTTATAGATTGACGCGGCCTGCTGACATGCCATTCTTTTAGATGACTCTTATTAATGAGTCTCGTCCTTGTCATAAAAGCGGCATAGTACATGTACGCCTGTTGGGTGAGGGCCTTAATTGACACTGGTCATCTGCCCGGGGTGTCTGCTGATTCGGCTATTCACGTGAACCGAATGTGTTTGCGAGCTTCTTGCTCTGTTTCCGAGGACTTGGGTATTTTTATTATATCCCTGGCCTCAAGGCTTTTCGCCTTTAAGGGTATCCGAGAGAATCTTTTGTCCTCTTTCGGATATTCGGCCTTTTCTGGCCTTAAAATTTTTGGCGTCTTAGCCGATGTTTGTTGGTTTTCGCCAACAATCTCTTCTCGTATAGCTGTTTTCCGAATATGTAAGGTGATCTGAATCACTCTTGCTTTCGGTTATGGCTTGCTATATGCTTATTACTTAAAATGCAAAAATGCCCGGATGCTAATTTAACAATATGCTTCTTGTCCTTGAAAAGAAGGACCGGACATACAACAATAATAAAGATTACATTGAGTACACTTTTGGTATGCTAATTACATCCCTAATCTTGACTGCTTTTTCGGCTTTTTGGTTTTGACCTTCTCTTTGCTGCTGGATCCACCTGTCAGCTGTATGTCTTTGGGTTTTGTCGTGTTAGTATCCGCAAGCCCTTTGGGTTTTTAATCACCCCAAGTGCTTTGTTGTTGAGTCGAAACTTCTATCCCAAATGTTACTGAGATGATAATACAGATTGCTGAAAAGAACGGATCGAGACTGATACCTTCGGTTTTCTCCTCTATGGTCGTGGGTTACCTGCACAACCACGGTGGGCGCCAATGTTGGCGTGGCACAAAATCCTGCCACCCCTGTGGGCAACCGAAGGTAGTTTAAACAACCGGACTTGGTGCTGAATATGTGACTTGTATTACTGGTTATCCATCATCTTACAATGCCGCATAAGCGGTCTATTTATACACGCCCGTATACGCTTGTATGCCTAAATTGCCCTTCAACCACCCCGATTCCTCCGGATATACCTCCGCCGTCAGGGGTGGTTTGGTCTTTTGGCTCCATAGTCCCACCTGCCCCGCGGGACCACGCGCATCATCCTTTCGGCGGCGCCATCGGTCGGCCTTCGGTGCCGAGCCACTGGTGCTGTTCCTGCAAGGCAAACAAGCTATTGGACATGCCGGACCCAAAGTCGGCCCCCGGGGCTCGACTCGAACCGAAACGCCCGACCCGAAGGTCAAGAGCCCCTCGGCCTCCGGCCGCGGGTTCTTTCGGTGAAGCCGAGCCGAGACAAGGTTCATCTCGCTTGAGGACCGAACACTTGTCCCCGAGGAGGCTTCCCTCCTCGGGTCGGTGAGGGTGGCGACCGTCATGCAGCCCCCTCCTCCCTCCCCCCAACAAACCGGCGACCTTCCGGCCTCCAAAATCGAGGCTGTCCCTTCGCCTTGGGCCGCACGCTCCCTCCGGTTCTCTTGGGCCGGGATAGGGGAACAGGCCCATCGGGCCCTCCCCAACACACACGGCTTCCACATATGATATGACGACAACTCGTCGAATTTCGTGATTTTTCAACTTTGTTTTCTTTTTATACAATTTAAAACCGCTCACCCACACGCTTGGTGTCGTGTTTCAAAAACGAGATGATTGAAAACCGTAATCATATCATATATGGGGCCTTAAATTTGGTTGAATAACATGAATATCAATTTTACACTCAATTTTTCCAAATATTTTAATGACCTGTAGTTCAAATCTCACCCTATTAAAAATATTGTTTGAAATGCAATTAATTAGTTATATATAGAAAATAAATTGAAAAATACACCAAACTTTGTTAGGAGGTAGGAAATGTGATATGTGTTGAGGAAAAAAAGTTTGAAGGCAATTGGAAAAAAAAAAAAAAAAAAATCTTTGCCCTAAGCCGAGTGGTTTTTTTTTTGGACACTCGGCAACATAAAAAAATAGGCCGTGTGTGGTACCCTTAGCCGAGTGCGAGGTCAAGGCACTCGGGCTTAGGAGTAATGGAGGGGCTGACGGCATGGTGAGGCGCACGGTTGAAACTTACATTGGCCGAGTGTTTTTCCTAAGCCGTGTGTCACAGCTTTTAGCACTCGGCTTAGCATGTCTAAGCCGAGTGTTTTTGTGCCGTGTTCCCCCCTCCTAGGCACTCGGCTTAGAGGCTCTAAGCCGAGTGCCCGATATTTGGCACTCGGCTTAGAGCCGAACACACGGCGAAGCCCCTGTTTCCGTAGTGATTGGAAGCTCGGTCCTTTTCTTGAATAGATATATGCACTCTCAGACAACATGGGGATCCATTAGATAACACAAGGGTAAGCGTAGTCTTTATTGAAACACACGCTTTATTGAAACACAGGCTACGATATATGTTGTGTGGGGTGTGCCACATAAGGATGCTATTACATATTTCTTTAAAAATAATAAAATAAATATAGTAACTGTTGATTGGATAATGCCCACGAAACAAATAGCGCTATAAGCGCCGCTATAGCGGCGCTATAGCACGCCATTTGAAACACCGCGACGCTATTGTCAATTTCCACGCTATTGGCGCTATTGGCGCTATAGTGCGATATTGCGCCGCTAAAGCGCGCTATTTCCACGCTATTGGCGCTATATCGCGCTATTTTCACGCTATTGAGCTACAGTGGCAGCAGCAGGCTGGTGCTACCGCATAGTTTACGCTATTGCGCCGCTATAGCGGCGCTTATAGCGGCGCAATAGCGGCGAATAGCGTCCAGAAAAGTCCGACGCTATTTTCCATAGCTCGCGATCAAAAACATGGGATAATGCAGTAAGTAATAACCATTGATTGGCAGGTGCGACATCAGGTGGGGTTGGCCCATGTTTTTTTCTCTCTTATTACAGACAGACAGTTTACCAGAGAATAGGAAGGAGGTTGTTGTTTGGTTGTACTAATCCAGTAGTCGGGTCTTGTCTTCTACCGGCCTTTCAGTAACAAACGAGGCAGGTCCAGCGCTCTACGGGCGATGTATCTTTGCTCAGGGTTGCATCCAAATAAACCTTGTGTCGCCGACTAAAGTAGGGTTGCATCCAAATAAACCTTGTGTCGCCGACTAAAGTAGTGGCCATTTCTTAGTGGCTAATGCAGTAAAAATAATAAAATAAACGTGGTAACGGTTGATTGGATAATGCAGTAAATAACATAAAACTAATGTGGTAACATTGACCATAACCAGACTAAGCAAAGGTAGTACATATCGCTGCATGAAAGTGAGTGGACACCAACCAACTTCTCCTCGTCGAGCAATTTGCCGTTGGAGCGAGCAAGATTCCTTTGGACTTACTTTGGTTTTGCATGGACTTACTTTGGTTTTGCATAAACTATCATAAGTTACACGTGAGTAAAGAAGGCGGAGGCAGGTCCTAGCACTCTACCAGCCATGCATCTTTGCTTAGGGTTGCATCCAAAAAGACACTGAGGGTCACCGACAAACCTAGTGGCTGGTGCTTGTTATGTCAATTAGCTTATTTCCAAGTTTGGTGACCTCCAATATCTCACAAATAACTAAGATCGAAAAGGTGATAAGGCTCATTTCTAAACTTACAAAGGTACTCCTCGCAACAAACACTAATGACACTACATGTACTCTGCTCCAACTGTTATCAAATAGCAAAGGGGTGTGAGATTGTAACGTGAAAAGACCACTCTCATTATCTGCTAACAATGCATATATACTGCAGCGTGAGTATTACATGCCATTTCCATTTTACATGGTAGTAGTGGTACAAGATATGTGAGCTGTTGTATCATTTCAGCTAGTTGCTATGATTGCTAGCGTTAAAATGTGTGTCCAATAACTCAACAAACAAAGTTAACTGTGACTTGCTGCCCTAACGGGCCTAACGCAGAGGTCAACATGGAGGCCATGCAGGTCTTCCTTCTACGGGGGAAAAAGCGGCATCGGTGCAGCCGGTCTAGCATGAGACTGCTTGTGGTCTAGTCGCGACATCTGGTTATCTTGTAATAGGCTTATGAGTTGCATCCAGTAGTTAGGTTTCTTGCTTTGTGTTGTGCTTGGTTTTAGTTTTGTTCAGTTTGTTTCTTTCTTTTCGCAGCCTGATGTCTGCTTTCGGCATCCCGGCTTAGTTTGTATTTGGATTTGGTTTTCCTCCTCTTAATGAAAAACGGGTGAATGGCCCGGTCGCGAAAAAAAAAAGTTAACTGTGACTTGCTGGTGACTTCACGTGACTGTCTCTGGCCTACAGTCGACAGAGGATAATTGGATACATCTCGCCTAAACATAGTAAGGATGACACCACACTTTATAAAAGTCAAGCAACTTAATTCTTCCTCTAAAACCAAACAATCCATTCCTCAAAATAGGTTCCAAACCAATTGAGAAATCAAAACCATCAGCTTGGTTCCTCACTTCCTCTGCTCTCGTTCTCTCTAGTCCCTCTGTTTTCTACTCCAGGTTTGGTCTCGTTTGCGTGTTTGACAGAATGACAGGCATATATTGTCCGAATAATCTAGAATGCGTAAAAAGAGGCTAACACTCCGACAACCTGTATTGATTTTTTTTATATAATTAATAGGATATTTTAATAAATAAAATGATAATCAGAAAAAATAAACAAAAATTTGAAATCAAGTTATGTCCGCACACCGTCCCCCTTCCATATCAATTGTCATTTGTAGCAACAGGTTGCACGGAGGGCAACGGCATCCCACAGGGGTCTGCGGGCGCCGCCAGTGTACACATAATGCAATTACCACCTCTCTAAGAAAAAAATAGACTATCCATGTTCGTTAAAATTTGTTATATACGATGTAATTACTTCAAAAACATTCTTTTTTCTTTACTGCAAGTAATTAAAAATGGAACAAATGTGTCGTGAACCGAATTGGGCCAGCCCCCGACGGGCTAAGAGGGCCTGAACCGGCCGCGGCCGGCCCACGAGGGAAGGTTCCCCGCTTCCGACTCGCTTCGCCTTCAAGTTAGGATTATTTTAGGCTTTTTGTTGTGTAAAAAGGAATATTCTAATCTATAAGGAAGGTTCTTATTAGGAAATAAATAAATATTGCTTGTAAAAGGTATTCCAATCATATAAGGAAACCTTATAGGAGATTGCTTAGGTTACAAGTCCCACTAGCCTGGGCTATATAAGCAAAGGCATGTAATCTCTTTGGGGATAAGCAAACGCAATAAAAATAATCCCTATCTATCTCTCTCTCTCAACCGCCGCCGCCACCCGCTCCCGCGTGCCGCCGCTCCCGCCGCCACGCCGCCCCCAGACCGCCGCTCACCGCGCTGGCTGCCCTAGCGCCGCCGCCACCCCTCCCTCCCGCGCCGCCGCCGCCGCCCGGAGGCGCCGCCACCGGGACACCGCCGCCCCCTCGCCACCTTCTCCGCCTCGCCGACCGTTGAGACGCGTGTCACAACGGACCAATCGAACGATGCAGCGTGGCGGATTTATCATCCGGAGACCAGGGCGATTCCCCACCACCGATGGCTTCCGAGATGCAAGAGTTCACCGCGGCGCTGAAGGCACTCCCGGGCGACAAACTGCGTCAAGATCGATCCAACGCCGACGAGATCGAGATGCGTCTGCGCCGCATGGAGTTCGCTCCACACCACCCCGACGGTTCCCTACCTCTCCTACTACGACGACCACGCGACAACCGCTACCGGATGACAGCCCGGCCGCCGCCGCCGCCGCACGGGGCCGCCCCCTCAGCGCCGCCTCCGCCCCTCCGCCCTCGCGATATCATCGACGGGCGCCGACCCTACCATCCTCCAGCCGGGTGGAGGATGATGACGCGTGCGTGACGCGACCGGGCCGTCATCGACATCGTCACCGACACATCGACGCAAAGAAGACTGCACTCTCCTCCCACCGACACCGCGACCGAAGCGGACTTCCCGGCAGAGATGGCGTCACCCGCGGCGCCCGCCGAGGCGCCACCCGCGGCACCCTCGCCCCCAGTGTCACCGGACCTAACCCCCCCTCGTGACGCCGCCCGAGGTCCCTGAGTACGACGGCGACGACAACCCCGACCTGGATACGCAAGATGGAGCTGTTGTTTGAGCTCAAGGAGGACATCGACCCGACTTCTATGTGCGGTATGCTTGCCTTCCATCCGACAGGTCCTCGCTGCGCAGCCGTTTCCACAGCCGTCCCGAGGAGGTCCCTACTGAGTGGGACGCGTTCACCCACAACCTGCGGCGCGACTTCGGACCCCCCATCATCACCGACACTACGGGGAGTACGCGCCTCCTTCCCAGGGAGGGCAAGGCCGACGACTACATCTCCGCCTTCGAGAGCTATGCGATTCGCATGAATCTTGAGGGACAAAGACCACCCGTGTCAGCCTCTTCATCGGAGGCCTCACGCGACACACCGCGCGACGACGCCGAGTGGTTCGAGCCCTCGTTCGATGGAGGAGGCCATCGACCTCGCCCATCGCTACGACGACGAGCGCAGCCAGCGTCGGCGACTTTACGGACCCCGGCGCCCATCGTGCGGTCACTTCCACGACCGCCGACATCGACAACATCGACGCAGCCCCGGCCGACCGGCCAAAGTCGGCATTGCCTTGCTGCCGCCATGGACGCCATCGATGAGCCGGCGTCGAACGACCTCATCGCCGAGCTACACTTGGGCACCATGACCAATAAGGAGCTCGGGATCATCGCCAACGCCATCGAGTTGCAGGCGACCGTGCCAGAGTGGAGCCTCCACTATGGCGTTGTGAGGTACTTCCCACCGCTACTACCTCCCCACCGCTTCGGACCTCCCGCACGACTTCCCTCGCTTTCGGAGGGCGCCCCCACTACATGGCGTAGCAGCGATGGCCTTCCACCTCCCCAACCATCCACGCGAAGATCGGGGCGTTCCCTGGCGGCGTGCTTTTCCTCAGCACACCCGACGCCCCGAGGCTCGAGGGCGCCACAGTCCTCCTCGCCGACAACGACGGCGACATCTTCCTCCGCATCGACAACGTCGTAGTCGACCTTTCCATCGGCCAGCGCCCCCCGGTTGGGCCGCCTGCGATTTCCCCAAATGACCTCCTCTACGGCCGTCTCCTGCGCTTCTCCTCGTCGCCCCCTTCATCGCTTCGGCATGTGTTTTGCAGGCACATCGATGCGAGGGTATTTGTGCCACTGACGTACACGTTCCCAGCTCCACCGTGGCGACGCGCGGATGATCGAGCTATCAAGCGCACTTCGGCGCCTCGGTCATGCGACGTGCATGGATGGAGCGCCCCGCCGTGCAGCCCCGGGCCGAGCTATAAGTTCAGCCGCCTACTTCGGCAGCCTGCACCCGACTTCTCCATCTCCGACAACAACGCCGGCATCTGCAACGGCGACAACGACAAGTCGGGTCCCCTCATCCTCAACTCGCCCCGGCATCGTCACCGCCCGATTGGCATTCCCTTCGCGCCTACGGTGGGTTGGGCGGCACGTGGACACGCCGCCTCGTCGAACGGTGGGGAAATGTCATGAACCGAATTGGGCCAGCCCCGACGGGCTAACAGGCCCGAATCGGCCGCGGCCGGCCCACGAGAGGGGCCAGGGGGGCGCGGGGGGGCCGGCGCCCTACCGCCGCCACCGCCCTTCCCTTCCCGCTTCCGACTCTCCCTTCTTCAAGTTAGGATTATCTTAGGCTTTTGTTGTGTAAAAGGGAATATTCCAGTCTATAAGGAAGGCCCTTATTAGGAAATAAATAAATATTGCTTGTAAAAGATATTCCAATCATATAAGGAAAACCTTATAGGAGATTGCTTAGGTTACAAGTCCCACTAGCCGGGCTATATAAGCAAAGGCATGTAATCTCTTTGGGGATAAGCAAGCAATAAAAATAGTCCCTATCTATCTCTCTCTCTCTCAACCGCCGCCACCCGCCTCCAGCGTTGCGCCGCCTCCCGCCGCCAAGCGCCCCCAGCCCGCTCCGCCGCGCCGCCCCCCCTTCGCCGGCCACAAGGCTGTCCCACACGCCACGCCACCCCTCGCCGCCCGCGCGCCGCCGCGAACACCGCCGCCCCCACGCCACCTTCTCCGCCTCGCCGACCGTTGAGACGTGTCACAACCGCCCAATCGAACCGGTCTGTGACAAATGTATAATGCAACTTACTAACGCATTCATTAAAAATGTAACACTAAACACCATACACAAGCAACACCATTCCTTCATCAAAGCCAACCATTCATCAAAAAGTAGTTGTAATTAAATCAATTCAAAACTCAAAATCATTCTACATTTCTCCTCAACATAGACATAATCATGCAGATTGAGTAAGCGGTTAAGATATGGGGACATAATCAAATGGTCGTCCCCAGCCGCTGTGATGCTAGAGCTAGACATCCCCAAGCATATATATAGTCTCTTCTCGGCATCTCTCCGGCCATAGCTGACCTCGTCGAGGGGAAAAAATTATAGTTCATTTGACTTTTTAACCTCAAGTTTGACCACTCATCTTATTTAAAAATATGTGCAAAAACAATCAAATTTAAGTCATTCTTAAAGAACATTTGATAATAAAGCATGCCACAACAAAAAGAAGTGATATTTTGCATAAAATTTTAAATAAGACGAGTGGTCAAAGTTAGGGTTCAAAAATAGTCAAATGATCTACAATTTGGAACGGATTTAGTACTAAACAAACAACAGCAATAAATGGTTGCAACCAAACTTACAGGCCGAATTAAGTCTGTTACACAATACAATGATACAACCACACCACACAACTGCCATAGTAATAGTTACTGCGAAAAACATATATCAAAGATAACTTAATTAAATGAGTACAATATTAAATTTAGGTTTTGAAAAAAAATTACAAAATCTTTCATGTTGGCAACGAGTTGTCACCACAAAATATTACACGCAATTGGCCCTAGCAGACCTCATGACCTAAGGAAACTTTCCTGCTTCCAATATATACTCAAACGGATCAGCCTTGCGAGAATTAGGGATGGGCATGCTACCATCACGTTCAAATGCAAATTGAGCGCCTGGTGAAGCTTTGCTGTCCAGTTGAAGTAGTCTGCGCTGATTAGCCACCCATCTATCCTTAGGGCATTTAGCAACTCCAAAGATCATTTTCTTTAACACCTTTGCGTTCAAAACAAAGAACTTGGCAAAGTCAACTACAGGCTTGAAGCCACGGTAATTTTGGATGACAACTGTCTTGAGATGAAGCTCGAAACATTTGATTGGATCCAGTGGATTATAGCTCCGCACATTTTCCATCTTCTTTTGAAGGCGAAACTGCAAAAAGGAAGTGATCAAGACCACTATCAATGCAGCTGCTTAATACTTTTGCTCGCAACATTATACTATGCCTCAAATGTTTAATTGATTCAGCACTATCCAAATTAAAAGCAAATGCTCACCATGATATGTAGCTTCTCCACACATGGGAAACACTTGAGAAAATCAACAGTGGAGTTCAGATTAGGTCCCAAAGATTCAAGCCCCAACACCTTTACGGTGGACATCAAGGTTGTCAAGCTTATGGCAACCATTTCCTAACCAAAAAAAGGAGAGATACGTTAGTCAGGCATAATGACTAAACAGCATATATAGAGCCGTACGTAGAGAAGAAAGCAAATTGCAACATATAGCTGGAGCTACCCGAAAACTGTTCTCCCAAGCACTAGTTCAGAGATGCCATCTGAAACAACTCCCATTATCTCGAGTGCAGGTGCCTGCTTGACACGGACGGTTCGAGGGCCGTTTCTCGGATCATAAAACAGCAATCTTTCAAGGCTCGGAGCATCTTCAATGACGACTTCTTGGAGCGTGACAGGATTAGCTTTTGCTCCTTTCGGAGGAAACGTAACTACGAAGCTGATGCTCTTGAGAGTCGCTGAGCTGACGCGGAGGCTGCCTACGCCGACAAGTAAGTACAGTCCGAGGCTCTCCAGAGCCAGGCAACCAGACAGCAGGCGGTGAAGAGCGGTCTCCGATATGGAGACGCTGCCCAGGGTGAGGCTCTTGAGTTGGGGAAAGTTCAGGTGGAGCGATGGCGCCATCACGACAGCCGTGAAATCGCACGACCAGAACTCGGCAGCGCGAAGGGTGGGCGCGCGAAGCGCAGCGCGGAGGGCGGCAGCGGGCCGCCGTCCAACGCATAGCCGAAGCGGATCTCCTGTAGGCCGGCGAGGGTCGGCGAGCGGAGCCAGCCGTCGATCATTGCGTAGCGGTCGCGGAGGATGAGGTTCGGGAGCGCCAGGCGGCGGGCGGGGCCAGGGTGGTCGGCGAGGATCTTGGCGACCAAGGCGACACGTTTGATGTCCTCATAGTCGTGGACGGAGAGGCCGTAGTCCAGGTTAAGAGGCGCGGCGCGCCAGAGCGGCCGCCACCGCCGGGAGATGGCCTGCGTGCGGGCGCCGTCGCTGGTGGGGAGGAGCGTGATGATGTCATGGAGAATGTCGTCGGGGAGGCGGCTGATTAGATCGGGATGGACGGCGACATCTTCTCCTTCGCCGCTTCCAAGTCTGACTGCGACCGGCGGTTCTTGTCGTCGGCGGGATTCCTCCTCCAGCCTTATCCTCTTGACGCCCGCCGCCGGCGGCATGGTCGGACCACCTCCACTATCGCTGGACTTTGGTTCCGTTGTCCCGATCGCCGTCCGATCGACTTCTTCATTCGCACTATCCCGCGGCGTTGCCGGTGATTTCCTTATATATATATAGGCATATAAAAGGGTGGTCTTACGTAACGTAATTGGCAAGAGCAATCTACATCCACGATTGATGAAACAATATTACCATTAAAGCCCCGCTTGGATCTTTAAGATTTAATCTATGGTAATAAATTATTATAGTTTAGATGTAACTGAATACAGAGGAAACTAATTAAGCTTCCATTCTATTAGAGAACTTCATCCAAATTATGCGAAGAGACCTCCATAATCATCGCCTCCAAAAATCTGCAACCTTTGTTCATGTTCTTTCTTGCTTGTTTCTAACTGGATATATCGGATATATTAGAAATTTACCAACCATTCAAAAAAAAAAAAAAAAAAAACTTTCGGACAAAATTTACAAAAAAAAATGACGGACTCAGTCCAGAACCTGCTTGAGGTTGAAGAGCGAGAACACCGATCGAGGACGCCCCCGAGTCGCTGATCTTGTGCGTCTGGTTCCCCGGCGTGGACGCCTCCGGGGATGGCACCTGCTACATTTGTCCGACCCCATCTGCGTGCACGCCATGAGGTCTCTTCCGGCCCGCGAGATCGGGATGGCGTGGCGCTGCACGGGCGTGGGCCGCACGTACTTGCACCGCCGGATGTTATCATTGAGCGCCTCGCCCAGGTCGATCTCCGCGAACGTCGAGACGGGGGAGGGATGTCGCGGCCCGACGTCTCCACCGGGGTGTCCTCGTACGTGTCGATGTTAATCCCCGCGTTCTGGTGCTCCTCGAACGGGGTGTCGTTGGAGGAGGCGGCGGTGCCTTGTTCCCAGCTCGGCTCGGACAGGGGTCAGGGGGCGAATTTGACCCGACCGAGCGGACCCTCCGTTTACCGTATCATTGTGGGACTCTTGCAGGCAGACGGAAAAAAAGGAGGTGGACAAGAAATTTTCCCTGTGCCCGTGTACAAAGACTTTCAAACGTATGAACTTGAATTGACTCCAACTCTTATTGCCGATGGTAGGCAGGAAAAAAAGAGGTGGAAAAAAGGTCGATAAGAAATAATAGATATAGTAGGTATAGATATAGATTATTTAGGATCTGTTATATTTATATTGAATTTTAACACCTAAGCTACAAATTTCAGGGCTACGAGATTGTGTGGGTGTGCCACATAAGGATGCTATTACATATTTCTTTAAAAAAATAATAAAATAAATGTAGTAACTGTTAGATTGGATAATGCAGTAAGTAATAACCATTGATTGGCAGGTGCGACATCAAGGTGGGGTTGGCCCATGTTTTTCTCTCTTATTACAGACAGACAGTCACTACGGACTCGCCGTCTTTCCCGTGAGTGAGATACTCACGGGAAGGTTCTTTTTTCCCGGGGAAAGGCTATCCCGTGAGTTATTAACGGCGTAGCCATCACGGGATAGTATGCATCGAAAAGGATCCTTTCCCGTGAGCAGGAGTGCTACTCACGGCTTATCCTTACCCGTGAGCACCCCTACCTCACGGAAAGAGTTAACCGGTGGGCCGGTGGGGGGGAGGGGGGCTACTTTAACGGGGAAGGCTGGATCCCCCCATTACGCCTCACGTGAACGCAAAAAAATAGAACGGCGTTTGCCTTCTTTCCCGTGAGCACGGGGAAAGAAGGACCCTTTCCCGTGAGCAAAGCTACCGCTCATGGGAAAGTTTTGTCTTTTCACGTGAGCAGCCTCCGCCACGGCAAAGTTATGGTCACTTTGCCGTGAGCCGCCCTTTTGCTCACGGAAAGAATTTTTTTTTTTTTTTTTTTTGGTTCCAAAGACATATTTGTCACATATATATTTCATATATAACACATATTTCTCGATATCACATATATAGCTCAATAATCCACAATGGCACATATATTACATAAAATCCAAAGAGTCACGAGTTCACAAGTTCATAAGTTCACAAGTTCAACCATGAGTGCTCAATACACAAGTTCAACCACAAGTTCATCACCTAAGTCATCACAACTTCACTGCCAACCCGGCCAACCTCCGCAGCTCGTTCCCTAGGGTCCGCAGGAGTTTGGTTCGAGATGGGTTCGAGGCGTGAGATTGAACCTCGCACGTAGGTAAAGATATTGCATTTGTGAGACAAAATTTAAGGTAGATTCTATTAACATGAAAAAAAGCAAGATAAATTGTTAGAAATTTCGGTAGCACCTCCCCCTCGCACGGAGGGGTTTCCAAAACCAAAGAACAAAACAACGACTTCGATGGCCGACAACCACATGTCCACGTGCACATCTCATGGTGCATTCAAAACTCCGCATCATTTCCATTCACATTCATATATGCATATTTGTAGTTAAGGTAGACAAACTCACGGAGAGCCTCCAACCGGTGGACCGAAGACGGGCGGTGGACCATAGACCGGTGGTGGAGTGAAGACCAGTGGTGGAGCAAAGACGATCTACGCGGGCGGCTCTTCACCAACCCTGCCTCCAACACGTGCGAGATACCCTAGGAGAGCTTCCATGTTCTTCTGGTGCTTCTCAGCCCTCTCTTGCTCCGCCTAAGCCCTTGCCCACTCCCTCTCCTCAGCCTCCTCTCGTCGCTTCCTCTCTTCCTCTATCTGGGCCTATTTCAACACAAATTAGAACACAGAGAAACAGTATGTAAAGATAAATGAACCTTGAATAAAAAAAAATAAATTACCTCGAGTCTGGAGATCATAGCCTGGTAAGTGGTTGGCCGCTCGCGTATCACCCCCCCCGAGCATGCTCGGAGCTCGGGAATAGGTGTGAAGTGTCACACGGGTTGATAACGGTATCACCCAACCAGTACCGCTTGTGCTTCTTGCCTCCTCCGGCGATCATGGCGATGTTTCCCTCAATGTTGTGGCCGCGGGGATCGAAGCTTTCTCCATAGACCTCCCTCGCCACTTCGGTGTACTTAGTGAGCCGGGTGTAGGCGGTTGGGTTGGTGTAAGCGTCGGGCGGAGCCTCAGGGTTGTAGATGACCGCGGGACCCAACGCCTTGCCTATGTGGGAGCAAGCAAAGGCCTTGAGCGTGCTCAGTGACACGCCATGTGTCTGCTCCTGTGTGAAAAAAAGTAGGATGGTTAGAAAGTATTGAGAGTTGCGCATCAGAAAATAAGAATTGGATAAGACTTACATATCTAACTGTGTAGGCTGAGAGATTAAGGTTGCCTTGATGGTGTGGTACACCTGGCATCATGGCACGCCCGGTTATTGTAGTCGTTATGGATCTTCTCCCAATCTTTATCGACCCACTTGTTCACCATCGCCTCCAGACCGCTTATGAGCCAAGCACCACCTGTAATCACCTACAGGACACCAAGTATAAAACATATTAGAATATCGCATTAAGCATAATTAAATTTAGTATGACCATTCAATATTTACCAGCATGTATTGTTATTTGGTCAGATTCGTCGTTTTAACTTCCTCCTTAGTGAGCCTCCTTTTAAGGACTGTCCCATAGTATGTCCTGACGGCCTGTCCGCGTGCCTCATACCACAAGTCTGTCACAAGTTTGAAACAGGTGTTTGCAGCCACTTCATCTGCCAGAGTTTCGTATCCCGTCTCGATCTTGAAGTAATCCTGCACATAGAAGCAATGTATTCAGTCATTATTTCAAACATGTGAAATTGAAGCGATGTATTTGTACACTATAGTGCGACATAGACTTACCGCAGCTCCTTTATCGCACGCTCTCCCTTGTTTCGGTAACATCCGCCACTCATATCAAAGTTATCGCCAAAGTCCACGTCTCGGTGGAACGCCGTGGACAGTCGCTCTTCTCCCGCAGCCGATAACTTCGCCAGTAGTAGTGCTTCCTCACCAAAAGACCAAGAATGCCATTGGGAAGGTGGCCTTTAATCGAGTTAGCGGTAACAACAAAAGACCTGCCCAAATGATCAAGAATAATTATTAGTTCCTATTATGATTTTCAACCCGACAAATAAGAAAGTAGTGCTAAAATGTAAAGTAAATTACCTTGGAGGTACCAGTTTAATGGTCTGTTTCTGGTGCTTAGGAGGTATTTGCTCCGGGAGTCTGGAGGGGCCTCGCAAGTAGACAGGCCTCGCAGTAGAGGAAGAGGAACCCCCTCCCGTACTATGGCTACTCCCCTCCTCCCTGACCTCCTCCTCCTCCTCCTCCTTGTTATGCACGTGCTGCGACTCCGAGAGGTCCACGTTCTCCACCTCGCCTCCACCTCCTCCCTCCTCCCTCCTCCGGTGGTGGTGGCGGTGGTGGGGGTGCACGACGCCTTGCCCTAGCCCCTACCCCGTGGGTCGTGGGCGCTTGCCCTTGCCCTTGCCCCGCCTCGGCAATCTTTCCTCGAATTTACCTAATTTCTTTCCCATTTGTTGAGGACATTCGTTGGAGGCATCTTTCTCAATCACTTGCAATTAGATGTAGATAATTAGTAAAAATACAAAATTAAATAGAACATAATTATTAAGAGATGAAAAAAATAAACGGAACATAATTATTAGGAGATGCATAGTATTAGATGTATTAGAAATAATCCTCATCTTTGTCACGATTTTGCACTGTCAGATCATAATCCTCATGATCACTATCATCCATGTCTACGCCTTCCAACATATGAAGATTGGCAGGGATCCATGGGAGGAGGAATGACGCCAACACTCTCATTGTCCTTAAGTAATTTATCAAGTAACCGCAAGTCCTTCGCATCTCGAACCTCCTCGTCCTCCTCATCATCAACAACACTTTCATTGTCTACTTCCATTTCATTTGGCCCGGTTATTTCTATCACAAATTTACCTTGTAGCCCTTCTTCTTGAAAGAACTCTCCCTCATATGTGTTTGCATTAAAATGGTAATCGTCATTGTTTGGGACAGTAGTCTACTATGTGGCAATACCTTCTACACAACATCCCAACCCTTAAGCTGCTCGTCGCCTTGATAACACCATGGGAGATAATAAACTTGTGTGGCATGTTGAGCCACAATGTAGACATCATCTCCTACCATCCGGGAATCTTGTCGAATCTCAACAATCCCAAGTTTATCGTCCGATTTTCGTTATTTCGACCAAACCAATGGCACTTAAACACGACAGAGCAAGCCGCTTTAGTACCGGAGAAATGGAGTTCGTATATTTCTTCAATTCTTCCATAATAAACTTTAGTGCTACTTCCATCATCACCTTTAGTGAAAACTCCGGTATTTGTGGTTTTTTGGTTTGGTCGCTTCGCTCATGGCTCGTTGTGTGGAAGCGATATTCATTCACGCCATAACCGGTAAATGACCTAACCCTAGTGGAAAAGCCATTAGCAACCTGTATGAGCTCGGGTGGCATACCCCGATCGGTTTGTGCCTCGCAAGCTCAAGCATGATATTTGAAATGAGACAGTTCGTTAGCATATGAAACGAGACGCTCATTAGCATAAATTGGGCAAGATTGGGCGTTTGAACCAATAAATGAAATCAGGTTTTCCATTACCAAAGACCCTATCTAAGCGGTGTCCAATTCATGCGGTAGAGGCGCCCTTCTTTGATGCTAGAATTGCTATTTAAATTTCCTGTACCAACAAGAGACAAAGGGGTTGGATGCAGAATATTAACTACTGGAAGACAAGTCTGTTCTTTGCTTAGAGTTGTAACTTCATCAGTATGTAAGGCAAAGACCGTCAAGGTTGGTAAGTATATAATTCATGATACTGCGCCACTCTTTAGGTGTTAAGGTCTTTATTTTTGAACCACTTGCATGTCCTAGTTGTCCTTGGAAAAGGCTGAGGGTTGATTCATTTTCATCAGCATTGTAACGAGGGGGTGGATAATGCGACCTAGGGAGGTTGTCACCATAGTATTTTGATGTGAAATCTGACACCTCCTGCCAAACCTTTGCTTCTGCGATAGATCCCTCAATCTTACACTTATTTTTATAGTCTGACCGAACATGCTTCAGAACTCTCTCAATAGCATAACACCAACGAAACTATGCAGGGCCACCCATCTCATGCCCTCATACGAAAGGTGCAAAATCAAATGCACCATTGGAATGAAGAAGCCTGTCGGAAATATCTTCTCCAACTTACAGACCAACACAAAAGCCATTTTTCCATTTCTTCAAGTGTGGTCTGAGATATTTCTTTAGCACAAAGCTACCGAAAGAAATTGCTCAACTCTGCCATCACATGCCAGACATGCTCGGGGACATAGCCTCGAAGCATCACTAGAAGAAGCCGCTCCATCCATATGTGGTAGTCATGACTCTTGAACCCATTGATTCACATAGTAGATAAGTCACTCCCTCCTCGATTTGCTTTGCATACCTATTAGGGAACATTAATTTTTGAAACCATTGCAAAGATTTTCCCTCCTTTAGGGCCTGCTCAACACGTAAATCGGCCTTAGGTTTTTCCATCTCTTGCCATTGCTAGGAGGCTTCATTTCTTGCTTCTGGCCTCACACAACTCGCATCAATTCTAGCCTTAACATTGTCCTTTGACTTCCTAGTTTCCATGAATGTTCCAAGAAAATACTCGTGATATTCTTTTAAGTATGCATTAAATCAAGGTTATGTGGAAGAAGAAGGTCATCATGATAGGGGAGCTTCTCTAAGCCTGACTTGTGAGTCCATGCTTGATCCTCGCCATAACCCACAAAGACACCTTTTTCATCACCCACAAGAGCATCCACTTGAGCACGCACCTCGGTAGGCCGTCATCATCTCCTGGGAGGGTCTCAGAACTTGGAGACCTTTCATAAAGTTCTTCTTGTCTAGCCTTGACCGCATGGTCAAGAGGGAGGAATTGTCGATACTTGTCGAGCGCAGAATACTTGCCACCCTTCTTTAACCAAGTGAACCTCAGAGCCGTCTTGCATACTGGGCAAGGGAACTTGCCATGGACACACCAGCCCATAGAATATCCCACCGTCCAAGATAAATTATATGCACACAATGTCGTTGTATTATCCGCAAGTAAGCGCCACGAGATAGAAATACCGTTGTAGCACTTCACCAAAAGATGAACTCCCGGTTTTAAAATATCAAACCCAAAGGAACAAAGAGGTGAATATAACTAGTGTTTACCCAATCCACTTCACAATCAAAGTACTTAAGAAACTAGCCAGAATTAGAAGATAACACCGACTTCTTGTTCTAATCTCTATAAACCCCAGTCTATTTATTCTATCGTGGGCGCTAATTCTTAATAAAGTAAGGCAAAATTACTCTACTAAGAACAGACAAAGCCTACCGTTTCTTCTTGGTGGGAAGTGGGCTACAGAGGATTCAATAAAGCTATAAAGTCACCTTTATGATACTACCACTGATTCCCTACCAAGCAAGGGGCATTCACGTATAACTCTAGTCTAAGCACCACGCATACACTAGAAACTATCCCTCTAATCAAGAGCAACCAAGATTAAAGTACTCTAAAAGAGTTGCAAACTTGAAGAATAGAATAAACCAAAACTTACTTTAATTATGAAGTCAAAAACCGATAATCTCTCGAATACACTCCTCCTCCTCGCGAAGAGAATGATCCCTCGTAATACAAGAGAGAAGATCCGATAGGCCGGACTCCTCCGAAGCACTCCTCACTAATCTCTCTATTTCTAATAAACTTGATTGCTAATCAAGATCCTTTGTAGCTAATCTAAAGTGGCTATGCTCTAATCATAAGATCTTGACTTTCTCTAACCATAGACTTCTCGTAGAGAACTCAAGAAGGAATTCTATCTATCACTAATGAATTAGGGTTTCGGGGGTAGCCCCCGCCCCTTCTTTATAGCCCCATAGGATGAATCTCACCCTTCGGATCAAACCGACTTGATTGGACGGACTAGATCAACTCCATAGGTCGGTTGTAGGAAGGTTCCGAAGCTCGACACGTGGCGTGCTCAAGGGGTGCCGCGGCACACACCCCCCCCTCAGGCCGCCCGGCCCCACCTTGAAACGGGTGGGCCCCGCCCTTGGCGAGGTGTCCTCTCTTCTCATTTTGACCCCGGGAATTTACTCCAATCGCCCCGATTTTGTCCTTTTCTTTCGTTTCTCTATTTTCACTCTTTTCGCTCTATTTCCGCTGTTTTTTAGAGTTCTCCGCAAAAAACCGAGTATGCACCAAAACTCGTGGAAATCATTAGTAATAATAATATTTTAGCAAAGATTCATCCATGTTTAAGAGCTTTCCGGATATATAAAAAGTGGTCAATAACTACCGTCAACAAGCTCCCCACATTTAGGCTTTTTACTCATCCCGATAAAAGGATGGTTTACTTTTTAGACTTAACTTAAGATCAAGACATCAAACATAAATGTTCCTTAGTCTATCCTGCATCAAGGGATTTAATGTGTCTACCAACCAACTTTTGGCGGTTGAAAAGTAGAACAAATTAAAACAGATCACCCTTTTTATCTTTAGTCAAGTTAATCGGAGCTTTTGATAGAATTTTGAAAAGAAAACATAGCATACCTTCTCCTGTAAATGATACTCTCAATCACTCAATATATATATGTATTATTTCTGGATCCTCTCCAAAGCATAGAATGCTCATGATAAATATCAAGCTTATATGGATTTTCGTGTAAGTCAAGGAATAGCATACTCATCTTGTATGTATTGTCAAAATCAACACCGGGATCTAATGTAGGGTCACATCAAGAAGTGCAAAGTGTGTGGAATATATAGTGTCTAAAACTAATTCTACTATGCTCAAGAAACTTGTCTCTCTTTTTAGAACAATGAACACTTGTAAGAAAAAAGGACCATGGGCTATCTCTTTTTTTTTTTTACATACTTGAGAGAGGCGGGCATCTAAGTACCCATTGTTTTATGTGGACACTTGTCCTTTTTACTCTCTTTTTTAGGGAGGTAGGCTCTACTCGCCCGTAGGACACTTGTCCATTTTTCATCCCCCTTTTATTTATTCTTTTGCATAGCCCATGCCTTTTCTTTTATTTACAAAGAACTTTGAAGATAGAGAGATAAACATAAGTGAGCATTTTAATAAATCCTAAATATTTTTGTGTCTATTCCCATTAATACTAAACAGATTTTTGGATGGAAAGAAAAGCATGTTTGTGCGTACTTTCAGTGTGAAAGCGAGAAAAGTGTATCATCGGGTGTACGTGTTTCTTGATGAACCACACTACATAGGTCGCTAGTATTGAAAATAACTCAACACAAAACAAGTAGCATATGAGCTGGTTTCTCTAAATATTTCTAAGTATAAACAGGCTTTGGTAGGACATAGCATTTATCACACAGAGAAGTATAGCTATTTATTTTAAGCATTTTTTTTTAAAGAAAACTCTCCGTAAAACAAGATGTCAAGATTCAGGGTTCACTTTATTCTGCTATATCATACCTTGCAACAACTTAAGTTAAAATGGGATCCCTAATAAATAAGTTCCCAACAGCAATAAGATTTTCAGGAAACATTATGCAAGTCTATCACTTAAATTATGACTAAAATAAACTTAGCATATTCAAAGCAAGGATCATATCATAGCAATCTTGTGTTTGGAAATAACTTAAGCAATGAACAGGTCAAGACAAACAGCATATTAATAATATTTAGTAAGCAAATAATTAAAGTTCTAATAATTTCAAGAATAATTTTCAAGCAAAGAACACTTAGAACTTTTGGAACCTTTTTGAAGGTAGTGCTGTTGTGATCTCTCCCCCACACTTGTCTCTTTTATACTCCTTAATCTGCAAAACATGTGGAGACAAGTGCATTTCCAAAACACACATAATAATAATAGAGAGATTAATGTTAAAATTAAAACTTAAGAAAAACTTTAAAAACTCAAAACGACTTCTTTATTTATTATTTGACTCTCACAAAGACTGACAAACTGACTCAAAAATAAAGACTCTAAAAAATTACATGACTCGAATGACACTTTATTTATTTATTATTATTCGTCCATCCCTCGCTCATACTATGGGCCACTAGATCTCTAAGATGTCAACAATGGACATCACTAACTCCATCAGCTTCTCGCAACTCGAGCCTCTAGCGCCTTCAGCTCATAGTACTTGCTTCAGAGTGTCCGGGACCATAGACACTCTGTCATCCACCATGGCAACAGTCTTTCTTGTCTTCTTCAGCGAACTTGCTGAAGGATCTTCGGAAGCAACCCTCTTCCTCTCCGTAGGAGGAGCAAGCAGCTGAGGAAGGTAGTGGGTCTGTCCGGGAATAGCACTTCCAGGGAGAGCTAGTGGTGCCTGACCCACCACGAACCTGGCAGGTACTGCAGGTGCAGGTGCTGGAGCAGGTGCCCTCCTGGCTGGAGCAGTGGCAGGAGCTGGGGCAGGTGCCCTTCTCACCACCGGTCTTGGTGCGGCCTCTTCTTCTCGGAGTACCACGCTGGTCCTCCTTTGTGGAACTGTCCTCACAGGTTCGTTGAACCTGAGTTGGTGAATCAGCATCCTCGCCCGACGCATAGGGTCGTCAACCACGAGGCGGGGTGGCTTTGAGCCACTGGGGTCAGAGGTCCTGGTCATCATGTTTTGCTCCGCCATTTAAAGTTTTGATTGAGGTGGAACCCTCTCAAAAGATGAGTAGGTTCCTTAGATGAGAATGAAAAGAAAAGAATAGGTCTGGAGTCTATTATATAGTCCAAGGAATGGTGTATGGCTTCCTACGCTCACGGTATGGTACTAAACCATTGGTATAAATTACCGAACACTAAATAATATATAATAAATAATGGAAAAAGGCCGGGCACACGAATGGCCACGGGGGCGTGCCGCGGGCACGGGGGTGGTGCCGCCCGCACGCCCGACGCCCTCCCGCGTCCAACTTTTTTCTACCTCTTACTTAGCTCAAAATTGACCCCTAAATTTAATCCAATAATTTTAGTTCTTTTCGAAAATTGATTTGTGAATTATGATGGCAAAATGATGAAATCCAGACTATCGACAATTAAAGTTGGAATATCAAGTTCAAGAAAAGTTTGAGTCGGTGACCATTTACCTTGAATAACGTACCTTCGTTGGTTTGTAGAGTTACTTGCTCCATGTGATGATGAATTCGCCACCGTGAATGGTCCTTCCCATTTACTCCGAAGCTTTCCGTGTCCGAATAACTTGACCCTGGAATTAAAAAGTAATACCTTGTCTCCAGGTGCAAACTCCTTCTTGATCCTCTTGTCATGCCATCTTTTGGTTCTTTCTTTATAGATCTTGGAATTATGGTAAGCTTTCTCTCGCCATTCTTCTAATTCGATATTTGCATTTTTCTCTTCTCTCCTGCGGCTTCAAGATCCATGTTCCATCGCTTGATAGCCCAATGCGCCTTGAACTCTAACTCGACAGGTAGATGGCAAGTCTTTCCATAAACCAACTGATATGGAGACATACCCAAAGGTGTCTTGTATGCTGTTCTATATGCCCAAAGTGCTTCAGGTAGTCGATCTCTCCATACAGTTCCCATTTCATTAACCGTCTTCTGCAAGATATTCTTGATCTGCTTATTTGATGTTTCTATTTGGCCACTTGTCTGAGGATGGTAAGGTGTAGCAACATTGTGTCTAATTCCATGACTTCGTAGATAGTCATGAAACTTTT
Source organism: Hyparrhenia diplandra (assembly GCA_015847255.1). Taxonomy (NCBI): domain Eukaryota; kingdom Viridiplantae; phylum Streptophyta; class Magnoliopsida; order Poales; family Poaceae; genus Hyparrhenia; species Hyparrhenia diplandra. Next base: position 99,840 of record JADLZK010011992.1, on the reverse strand, counting down.
TATCAATGAAGTGTGATCCTCCATCACTTATCACCATCCGTGGGACTCCGAATCTTGGAAATATTATTTCTTCAAACATCTTTTTGAGCTTTTTGAATTGGCCTTCTTGCATGGTATTGCTTCAACCCACTTGGAAACATAATCTACTGCCACCAAAATGTGCTCACAATTCTTTGATTGTGGGAAAGGACCCATGTAGTCAATTCCCCACACGTCAAAGAGCTCGATCAGTAGATTGTTGGTGAGTGGCATAGCATCTCTTGAGTTTATGTTGCCATGCCTCTAACAAGCATTGCATCGTTTGATGAAATTCTTCGTGTCTTCATACATTGTTGGCCAAAAGAATCCACTCTGCCAGATCTTTGCATGGGTTCTGAATGCTCCATAGTGACCTCCATATGGTGCTGAGTGACATCTTTCAATAATTTGAATGCCTTCCTCTGCCGGCACACATCTCCTGAGTAAACCATCAGCACAGACTCTGAAGAGGTATGGCGGATCCCATATGTGTTGACGACTCTCATATACGAGCTTCCTCTTGTTCTCCCCTGGAGGTACATAACCTACAACCATAAAATTAACAATATTTGCATACCAGGGGTCTGACTTGACGATCTTGAAGAGCATGTCATCCCTCAAAGGCATCATTGATCGGCAGTTCCCTCGTGAATTCTCAAAACACATTCTAGACAAGTGATCTCGCAATGCAGAATTTTCTACTCCCTTTTATATTTTATTTCTAAATCAAACTCTTGGAGTAACAAAATCCATCTAATCAAACATGGTTTAGCGTCTTTCTTAGTGAACAAATATTTTAAAGCAAAGATGATCAAGTGTAAACAATAACTTTTGCTCCCACTAAATAAGATCTAAACTTATCCATAGCAAAAAACAATAGCCGTGAGCTCTTTTTCAAGAGTTGCATAATTAAGCTGAGCTCCTGTCAAAGTCTTACTAGCATAGGCAATAGCATGATGCTTCTTATCTTTAGTTTGTCCTAAGACTGCTCCTACAGCATAATCACTAGCATCATACATGATTTCAAAGGGTAACGACCAATCTGGGGCTGGATGATTGGTGCGTAGATGAGGGCTTGTTTAAGAGTATTAAAAGATTTCATGCAAGCCTCATCAAAAACAAAGGGAACATCCTTAGCTAATAAACCGGTCAAGGGTCTAGCAATGAATGAAAAATCTTTAATGAATCGACGATAGAAACCACAATGACCAAGGAAACTACGAATGCCTTTGATATTAACCGGTGGAGGTAATTGTTCTATCACCTCTATCTTAGCTTTATTAACTTCTATCCCCCTCTCATACTAGATGTTCTAGCACTATTCCTTTTCGAACCATGAAATGACACTTCTCCCGATTAAGGACTAAGTGTTTCTCCTCACATCTTTGGAGAACTCTATCTAGATTGTCAAGACAATCATCAAAAAGTCTTTCCATAGACAGAAAAATCATCCATAAAACCTCCATAATCTCTTCAATCATCTCGGAGAATATAGACATCATACATCTTTGAAAAGAAGCTGGAGCATTACATAGCCCAAAGGACATTCTACGATATGCATAGGTACCGTAGGGACATGTAAAGGTGGTTCTACTTTGATCATTTGGATGGATGGGAATTTGATGATATCCGTAATATCCATCGAGGAAACAAAAGAAAGAGTGGTTAGCCAACCTTTCTAACATCTCATCAATGAAAGGCAAAGGAAAATGATCCTTTTAGTTGCCTTATTAAGCTTTCTGTAATCAATACACATTCTCCAACCAGTAACGGTTCTTTACGGAATTAGCTTATTCTTGTCATTCTTGACAACAGTCATACCTCCCTTTTTAGGTACAACTTGAACAGGGCTTACCCACTCACTATGCGGCACATGATAGATAATCCCGGCATGCAATAGTTTTAAAACCTCCTTCTTCACTACTTTCCTCATTGCATTATTTAGCCTGCGTTGCGGCTCTCTAGATGGTGCTATATTAGGATCTGTGGGAATACGATGGGTGCAAAGAATTGGGCTGATTCCCATAAGGTCTTGGAGTGAATAGCCAAAAGTAGCTCGATGTCTCTTGAGGACAGCTATAAGTCTTAATGATTCCTCTGGGGATAGTGTATTGCTTATAATGACAGGATAATCCTCGTCATTATTAAGAAAAGCATATCAAAGTCCAGCAAGTAAAGGTTTAAGCTCTATAGGAGGTCCGGGAGTTTCTAAGAGATCTTGCAGAGGTCCGGGATCAACGGAATCCTCATCCTCTTCTTTGATGAAAAGATGGGTATCTTCTTCTAGTTCTTCTTCAAATTCTAATGGATTATCAAAAAGATACTTCCATAACTTCTTCTAAAGGCTCTAGCTGGGGAGGAAACTCAAATTTTGATTTTAGAGCATGATCATAAGTTATAGAAAACTTAAGATCTCTCCTGAGGCTAAAGTCTAACTTTCCAGGCTCTCCTTCCATAAGAAACTTTCCTATAGGTGGCCTATTAGGATGTCGAACTCTTGAATGTCAAAAATATTGAAACTTAGCTGGACTGATATTCTATTAATAATCATGGGGGTTACATGAAGAATCCCCAAACTTGGAACAATGTGTCCAAAAAGATTCTTTAATCTTTTATTGGTAGGAGACAAGACTATGTTGTCAACATAATCTTGCATAAAAAGAGCAGACATGATATTGACTCCTACCATAGGATTATATAGGGCATCAAAAGGTCCTCTGTTGAATTGGCATTTCATGGGTATAGAAGGTGTATCTGTAACACCCTGGTGTTATACCACTAAAACTAGCCATGTCATCATATGCATTGCAAAGCATATATTTTGAGAACCTTGTTATGCATCCACTAAAATGAGTTTACTTCAATGCAATGTGTGTTAAATGATTGGAATTGAAGTTTCAATAATGAGATGTTTATCATTTCATGTGAAAACCCTAGCTTTCCAAAAACCCTAGTTTACCCCCTTTGAATTATTTCAAATTTAAGCAAAATTAGGGAAAACTTCCAACATCAACCTTGTAGATCTTTTTGAGATGAACAAAGTTGGTGTTTTGAGTTTTTCAAGTTTAGTTCAAATTTTTGGAGTAATTTCAAATCCCAATTTGAAATTCAAATCTGACTTTTCAAGAAGTCTAACTTAGAGGCCGAATTAGGAAATCTTCCAATTGAGAAAAGTGTAGATCTCGAAAAGTTATGCAAAAGTCGTTTTTGGAGATTTTTGAGTGCAGTTCAATTTTTGAAAGTAATTTGATAAATAAAGTTAGGGTTTGGAAATTTTGGAGTTTGAAGGGGGACCGCCGGCAACAGCGTTACAAGCGCCTCGCCGGCACCGCCCTTCTCGTCGATTCCGTCGCCGCCAGCGCCGGCTCCTGTTTAGGGCGTGTCGTAAGCCTCGCCAACGTGTCTCCTCTCGTGTCATCGCCCGACCATCCTTATCCATCGCCGACGACGTGGGCAGCAAAGCGGGCACTCGGCGTCGCCGGCGTGGCCGCCTCCGGCGATTTCCGCCACCACTCGTCGCGCCACCTCCCCGCTTCGTCGTGGCAATCTTGTCGCCATCGTGTGAAACCCCGTCCCATTCCTATCTCTCGGCAAATGGAGGGCCCGGCGGCCAGCCTTTCAAAATGGATGTCACTATCCCGCCCCCGGCCAACCGCCCTCTCCTCCTATAAATTGACGAGCCTCCCTCCATCTCTCGCCCTTCGTTTCCCGGCTTCATCGCACTTCCATTGCGAACCCGACGAACCCAGAACCCCAGCCTTTTCGTTCCCGAGAATCACCCGCCCGACGCCGCCGTCCCCAACTCCGACCGGACGCGCGCCGCAGTCGGGTTGCCGTCGCCCATCCGTTCTAGTGAGCTTCGAAGCAAACCGCCTTGTTTCCCGGTTCGTCTTAGTGATGTAGTCACGGGCGCTTGCTCGTTTCACACAGCCGAGGTCCACCGCATCGAACGCCGCCGTGAGCACCGGAGCTTCCAGGCCGCCGCCGCCGCCGACCACTCGCAACCGTCCCGCCTCGACCAAACCACCGTGAGCACCGGTGATCCCCATGCCCTAGCGCCGCTGTAGGACCTTTGGATTTGAAGATTATCGCATTAGGTCGCCTAATGTCGATGCCGACGTGGTCCGTCGCGGGCGCGCGCGCCGCGTGCCATGCTGTGCTCGCGTAGAGTCGGGTTAGGGTCACTTAGTTGAGGATTCGGGTTCGCCGATGGTGCCGACTCGCCGTATCCTCGCGCGGGTGGAGAGAAGGCTCCGGCCGAAGCCTCGCCGGTGGCTCACGCTGCCGCCGGCCGCCATCATCGCCGGTGGGTGTGCCCGCCCTTTGCCGTCGCATCTGTGCCCCGATCGATCCGCTATGCCGCTGGGTCACGTAGGACCAGTCCGCGCCACTAGAAACCTCGCCCGCCGGCGAGGAATCGCCGGCCAAGACCGGGCGAAGGCCACCTGTCAAGACCGACACGCGCCCCGGGCGGCCAGCCTTGTTGGCCACGCTACAAGGCGTCGCTGCGTCGCCCGACGCCAGGCCGAAGTTAGGCCAGAATCGCCCATAGCCGGTTTTCGATTTTAAAATTTATTTTCTCGATTTTGTTTAAGTATGAATAGTTCAGTTTCTTCCAAAATTCATAGAAAATTATACAAAGCTTAGAAAATTATGAAAATTTTTGTGGATGCTGTTCATGATGTCTAGAATATAGGACAAATTTCAAATTTGAATTTTAAACTGTTTTGACATGTTTTAAAATTACCAGCTTTAATTAAAAAGGGATCTTTAGTGAATTTTATAAATTAATCTAGATTTCCAAAATTCATGAAATTTTATTTTGAACTGTTTTATGATAGGACCTATCTATAGAAAAAAGTTTGAGGTCACTTTGAGATGTTTAAATTATTTTCTATTTTATGCTTTGTTTTATTTAGAGAAATTAAGTGTTATTTAGTGAAGTAATTTAGGTTGTTTTTTATGAGTTAGAGTCATACATGAATAAGATGGTCCTTGAGAACTCCTTAGGCAATGGTGATAATATCTTGTAGAGTAGTTCAACAAGTTGGTTTTGTTAGGTTGCAACTTTATCGTGAAGGAAAGTTGTACTCAAGTTGATGTTTATTTCCTTGCACTTTCTAAGCATCATGTTTACCATTATGGAATTATATTGAAGCATGCATTCTACTTCGTGTAGAGGACGATAGTGTGAGTTTTACAAATCAAGGAAGTTTCGAGGAGGTTCGAATCCGTTCAAGTGGGTTTTGATATTTGTGGATCGGATCCCTAACCTCGAGTGCTACTTCACTGAAGGCAAGCCCCTGATGCATTTAAACCCTTCCTTGTTATTTTTACAAAGTTTTATATCACTTATGTTGATGATATGATGCATTAGGTGAATAGGAGTTGAGTGAAAACCTAATTGCTTTGCATGACCTACCTTGTTATTGAATTATCATCCTTGATAACCCGTTTTATTGAAAATGCATAGATGTTAAGCCTTGCTTAAAGTTAGGTGCTTTTAAATTGTTTTACAAAGTTCTTCAATGATGTTTCACATCTAGAGTATGGAAGATATGATAATTTGAGACCGGTCGGGTAACTTGCATTGAGAAGGAGTCTCTTTGTAGTGTTTCCGGCTGTGTCGGTTAAGCACCGTTCGTTGATCGGATTGAGTGCTATCGGGACTGTTGAACGCATGCTGCGCCGGAGACCGTTGGGTCAAAGGCACGATTATCTGGTTGTCACCCCAGATAAGTCGAAGCAAGTACCAACCACATGCTTTGGGTAAGCCCGATCTCGGGGTGTGTCAAATCGGGGAATGGCAACCACGCGACCGGGAGTGGAGAGATGGCGGGAGTACAAGATACCCTCAGTGGGTTAAAGTCCCATGATGGAGGCGTACTGTATTCTCGGGTGGCGTAGGCCTCGTTCCCGTTTTGAACGAACTAGGAGATGGTTGATATATGCAAGCTTCGGTGCTACAAATATCGTGTGGAAGGGAATCCCCACCGGTGGTGTTGAATCGATCCGAAGTCGCCGTTGCTTCTCGGTGAAGGAGACCCGATACTCGCCTTTTCATCGTAAGTTAAGTTATGGAACATTGGAGTTGGTTAAAATGATGGTTTGGATGGAAAGTAATTGCTATAGTATAGGATCACTTAGAAGAGAGGTTTTACTAAATCGAGATAAAAACTTTGAAAGTAAGGACCAACTCTTAGTAAGCTTTTATGCAAAATGAGTCCTTGATCTTGATAAGACCTTTCCTTGATTCCCACGTACCGCATACCCGAGTCTTCTCGTATTTTCTTTAGTCGGTTAAGTCTTGTTGAGTACTCCTCAGTACTTTCGGGGTTCTTCGACCCTTTGTTGCGGGTAATAGTCGTGGGTCGAGGCGTGCTTTGGCCCGTGTTGCATGACCGGTATTCCGGTGGATGCCGAGGAGGAGTAGATGTTGACCCTTGGGCAGGGTCTAAGCTTTTGTTTAGTTTGTTACTCTACTCTATATTTGGTTTGTAATAATACTTAAGTTGAGTTTGGAACAAAGTTTTGTAAAAATTATGTTATGTAATCCTTCCGCTTTTACTCGATGTATATTTGAATAAAGTGTTGTAATGCTTTTAATGACTCTTAATGATGAGATCCCCTGTCGGAGAATTAATAGTGCTTTCTAGATCATTCGGTACATGTGCATTCTATCGAGGTCCTTGGGACAATGATATATGTATGTGGGCCCTATAATCTAGAAGATACTTTATTACAAAGATCTAATCGGATAATATCGTGTGAAAGTTCTCGACTCTTCTACCCACTCAAAAACTCATATATTGCCCTATGTTATAGGTTTAATTAATATTTCTCGTAAGTTCGAATCATGCAACATGCTTAATTAACCATGTTGATAAACTTTCCCCTTATTTGTGGTTTGGGTTAAGAATAACAATCCAATTCTTGCTAAACTTTAGGTTTCTTTAGTCTAATTTCCAATCTCGCCCTCTACAGGATGGCTTTTACCGGAGGACCGCTAGGAAGAGGACCGGACCCCGTGGAGTTCCCGACACCAGCTTGCTCCAAGGGGCAATGGTGGTGGCAACAAAGAAGAAAGAAGCGTGGCGGCCAGGCGGCGGTCGCGATCACACTAGTGGAAGCCGCAGCAGCGGTACTAGTAGCGGGAACAAGAGGCAACAAATGATTGGAGCCAACATCGATCCACAACAAATGATTTGGCGATTAACTCAAGAGTTGGTGGAAGCCCGCCAAGATAGGGAAGATGCCATTGTTCAAGTTGGTAACCTCCGTGGAGAATGGAACGCCGTGAGCTCGAAGCCCGTGAAACCCAACATGAAAGGGAGCCGGAAATGCAAGATCTCACCAACGTGATGTGGCAAGTCTATGACTTAGATTGCCAAGTCGCGGATCTCCAGGCCTACAACAACGCTCTCAATGAAGCTTTCCATGCACAAGATCCATATGGAGAGGTGCCGAACATGGATGTTCCTGCCTCGAAGCCCTCGGACCTGAAGTCATCGCCATCGGTGATGATGAAGAAGAGGAAGAAGTGGAGCCTGTGATAGTGGAAGTGTACTCCAAATGATGACGAAGCTTGAGTGGGAGAATGGAAGTGAAGACGGTGTAATATAGGAGGCTTGTAGAATAAATAAACTCTAGTGGGAAGGTTGGTCCGCTCAAGCGTGCACACTGTGTGTGTAAGATGCTTGTGTGAACCAAGAGTTTGTTGGTTTGTATGTTAGAAGCTTATGGTACTTTGTAGACTTGGTTAGTACTTGGCTTGTATGTTTGCTCCTAGTTAAATAAAATCTAAGTTAGTTGTTTGTTAACGGATGCACGTCACTCGACCGCCGATCGTCTGGTTCGTCCCAGGGAGGAGATAACATGCCAAATCCACCACCAATCCCTCCTACCCTGACTGATGCCATAGTAGCATTAGTTAATGCCACTACTGAAAACACCAGGTTTATGAGAGAAATGGCTCAGAATAACCAGCAGTATAACCAGGAACGCCATAATGGATCAGAGAACCTATATCATAAATTCACCGAAACCCATCCTCCAGTTTTCCTGAAGGCGGAAGAACCTTTGAAGGCGATGATTGGCTCCGCACAATGGAGCTGAAATTCAAGCTTGTTGAGGGTTGCACGAATATCATAAACCTAACTTTGCCGCCAAAGAACTTAGAGGTGGTGCTCTTGCATGGTGGGCAAATTTCTTAGCTATGCGGCCAAATAGGACATCGTGTGACTTGGGCGAATTCCGCCAGGGCATTCCGCTCCCATTATATCCCCGAAGGTGTAATGGCCAAAAAATTGACTAAGTTCCTAGAATTGAAGCGAGAATGATCTAACTGTGATAGAGTACGTCGATCGTTTCAATCACTTGTCTTTGTATGCTTACGTACATTAACGGACACGGATCGCGAAAAAGAAGGAGTGGTTTTTGCGTGGTCAATCCGAACTCGCACCATGATGACAGTTATTCCCCGCCGACACCTATCATGAGGTAGTGGATATAGCAATGAATGCCGAAGAGAAGTATCGCAGTTATAAGGAGATGAAGGGAAAGAAGAAGAGTGTATCTTTTGGATCTTCTGGCGGCAACATGAAGCGTCAGAAGGTATTTTATCATCCTGTGAATCATTCTCGTCCTTTCTTTCGTCCACCACGGTTCTCCACCTCGGCGGCTAATTAATTGTCGCCCTGCTGCAGCTCTAACCTATCCACGCCAGCCGAATACCCCTGGTATTCGTAGTCCTTCTCCACAAGGTCAAAATGGCCCTGTTTGTTTTAATTGTGGCAAGCCTGGTCATTATTCCCGAGAATGCCCCAATCCTCGGAGGTATAATCCGAATTATCGAGGCAAAGACGGGAGGTCAACAGCGGCGAGAATAAGAACAACAATGGCGAGGGAATGCTCGAGAAAGGGCAAGATGGAGAAGAAGACTGGACGGGTGTTCTATACGAATGCTGAAGAGATACCTGCAGGAGAGCCAGTTATGATGGGTATGTTTCCTGTTGCCAATCATCCTGCGGTTACATTATTTGATTCTGGTGCATCCCATACATTCATCAATAGAACATTTGTGGTCAAACATGAAATACCTATTGGGGAAACAAAAGAAGATTTTCATATACGAACACACGGGGGGCGTCTCGTGTACTAAGGAAATGGTACATCGGTGCCTATAAAGTTAGGTGGGCATGATTTTCCCACCAAGTATGGTAGTCCTTAAGGATCGGGATATAGATATAATCCTGGGTATGAATTGGATGTATCAGCATGGGGCTGTCATCGATATTCTGAATAGGACTATTAGAGTAAACATTCCTGATAGCGATTCTCAACTTTTTATTCAACTTCCAATTCCTAAGAGAGCAGTTGAGAGAGTTTGTGCTACTTCAGTAAAGGAGATAAAGAATATCCCCGTGGTCTGTGAGTTCCCAGATGTATTCCCTGATGATTTGCCTGGTTTACCACCAGATAGAGATGTTCAGTTCAGTATAGAGTTAAAACCTGGGACTGCACCAATATCAAGAAGAGCTTATAGAATGCCACCTAAAGAATTAGCGAGTTAAAGACTCAATTGCAAGGATTGCTTGATAAAGGTTTTATTCAGCCTAGTTCTTCACCCTAGGGTTGTCCTGCAATATTTGTGAAGAAGAAGGATCAAACCCTGAGGCTATGTGTGGACTATCGTCCACTCAATGAAGTAACAATTAAGAACAAGTATCCTTTTGCCTAGAATTGATCTCATTATTACTTGCGGGAGCCAAGGTGTTCTCCAAAATTGACTTGAGATCGGGGTATCATCGATAAAAGATCAAGCCCGAAGATGTACCAAAGACGGCCTTCACTACCGGATATGGTTTATATGAGTACTTGGTGATGTCTTTTGGGTTAACCAATGCCCCACTCACTTTATGTATCGATGAACACGTCTTTATGCCCGAGCTTGACAAGTTCGTGGTGGTTTTCATAGATGACATCTTGATATATTCAAGAATAAGGAAGAACATGCCGAGCATCTTCTGGATTGTTCGAAGCGTTTGAGAGACCATAAGCTATATGCAAAATTCAAAGAAATGTGAATTCTCGGTTAGAAGAAGTGTAATTCTTAGGGCATGTATTGTCCGGCGATAGAGTTTCACGTGGATCCAAGCAAAGTCAAGGATATTACGAACTGAAGCCGCCTACTCTTTGCTCATGAAGTTCGCAGCTTGGGAATGGCGGGATATTACCGTCGGTTTATTCCTCGACTTTTCTAAAGTGGCCAAGCCTATTCTTGAAGTTGTTGAAAATCAAACTAAGTTTGTCCGGTCACTGAATGTGAAAAAGCTTTCCGGACCACTGAAGAAGTCACTCACAACTGCACCCGTTTTAGCACAACCCGATATTGAGAAGCCGTTTGATGTATATTGTGATGCCTCCCGGTATTGGAATTGGGTGTGTCTTGATGCAAGAAGGCGAGTCATTGCCTATGCTTCTAGGCAACTCAAGCGTCATGAAGAACATTATCCAACTCATGATCTAGAATTGGCGGCATTGTCCATGCCTTAAAGATTTGGCGACACTATCTCATTGGGCAATACTTGTCATATCTATACAGAATCATAAGAGTTTAAAGTATATATTCACTTTCGGTCGAGTTGAATATGCATGCAGAAGATGGTTAGAATTGATTAAAGACTATGATCCGGAAGTGCATTACCATCCCGGTAAGGCAAACGTAGTTGCCGATGCGCTTAGTCGCAAGGTTCACACGCAATTGTTTGACAAGAAGTTTGAGAGACGAACTTTATGTCAAGAATTAGAAAAGTTCAATATAGAAATTGTTGAACAAGGGATTATATCTAACCTCACGGTTCGATCAACTCGAGAGATCGATTATTGCGGCCTGAAAAGAAAACAAGGGAGTAGCTTGTATCAAGGAAAAAGTTAGAAGTGGGAAGCCTACTTGTTTCTGAATTGATGAAGCGGATGTGTTATGGTTCAAGAATCGGTTAGTAGTGCCGAAAGTCCCCGAGTTACGCCGAGATCCTCGATGAAGCACACTTGACTAGATACTCTATTCATCCAGAAGCACTAAGATGTATCGGGACTTGAAGCGAGGGGAGAGATTCCGGTGGACCAAGATGAAAATTGAAATAGCCCTATGTAGCTAGATGTGATACATGTCATCGGAAAGTGAAAGCCGTGCACATGAAGCCCTGCAGGACTATTAAACCCTTTTGCCTGTTCCTTCTTGGAAGTGGGAGGAAATTGGAATGGACTTTGTTGTCGGCCTACCCGAACCGCAAAAGGATATGATTCCATATGGGTTATTGTTGATCGTCTTACCAAGATAGCCCATTTCTTACCAATCAAGAATCATTATACGGCATTAGATCGTGCAGGTTATATGTAGAAAGGATTTTTCGGTCTTCATGGTGCGCCAAAGGTTATTGTATCGATAGAGGCTCAGTATTTATGGATAAATTTTTTGAAGCGATTGCAAGAGTCTTTAGGTACTCAAACACTCATAGTACGACTTATCACCCACGTAGGCGGAGGACGCATTAAAAGAGTTAATCGGACATTGGAGGATATGTTGAGGGCTTGTGTTCTTACTTATCTGCTAAGTGGGATGAATGCTTGCCTTTGGCAGAATTCTCTTACAATAATAGTTATCAAGCACTACAAGATTTTTGGTCTAATTCAACGCCTCCCAAATGCAACAAAAAATTTTTGGTTGCTAGAGGGGGTTGTATTGCAACGAGTTCCAACAAATGGTAGCAATAGGTACCTGTAAAACAATGAATGTTCGGGGGTTGCAACTCTTTGTTGCAATTGGTTGCCGATATTGCAATGGTGAAAACAGATTCGTAGACAAGATTTTGGTTGTAATTGTGTGGTAGTAATGCAACTACTTTCGCGTTAGTTGCATTTGGTGGTGACTATTGCTACGGGGTTTTTGGGTGGCGATAGCTACATGTTTAATGCAACGGGAACTTTGAGGAACGAAGCAAAAGTTGTTCTCAATGGCAACGAAGTTTGTGGAGTTGCAATTGCGACAACATATTGCAACGAGGGGACTCCAGGGGCGAAGCAAAAGTGGTTCTCAATTGCAACACTTTATTAGAGTTGCAAGCGTTATATGGCTCTTGCAACATGACTCCATGGAGGTGAAGCAAAAAAAGTGGTGCTCAATTGCAACGTTGTTTTGGAGTTGCAATTGTTACATGCTTATTGCAACGAGACCTAGGAGGAGGCTGATTTGGATTGGGCCTTGTAGCGCGTATGTATCGTGGGCCGCCGATCTGACCAACAGGCCACGCTCCACAGCACCTTGGCCCACAATTATTATGGCAAACGGCCTACCAAATCAACAAGGTCCACAACTGGTTCTACTACTACATCTTAGCCCGCTGCACCTTAGCCATTAATTATTTCACAAACAAAATGCTCCAAGGGAGCTTCGACCTCGCTACCAGGCGCTCAACAGGTAATAGCACTACCACTGCGCTACTCAAACTTTCCTGTTGAAGGTATGAAATGTTTTTTTATTTGATCACTTCTAAACATGATTATTGAATTGTGAGTATCTTAATTGAATGGATCAGCATCGACCCAAACCCCTAGAACTTGATCGGCGTCGTCGCCTCGTCGAAGTGTTCCCCACAAGCATGGCGGCTGTAAAGGCACGTCAAGAGTTGCTTGGTGAGGGCAGAGAAGGCGTGGCGCGTGGTCAAGGAAGAAGGCATACATGCTATTGTAATAAGTAAGAAGGCATAATAAGTCATGTCTCGCCTCAACCCCTGAACCATCGAACTTATGATTTTTCTGAAGTAAGTCTTAAAGTTAAACTTCTCCCCGTGCTAACCTTGTAGTGGCATCTAAAAAATATAAAAACTAACATGATGTTCCCTTTTGAGCCTTAAGGCAGCCTCTGGGACAAGTACAAATGCTACCAAGGAATTCCGGTAATCCACTGAGCTTTTTTTAAAGCATTGATGACAAACATTTGGTTTGTCTGGAGAATAGTTTCAAATTTTACATATCAGATTTAGTTGAATATATAAAGCTCAGCATAATGTTTTGCAGGCACAACAGCTCATCCAAGACTAATGCATGTCAAAATGTTTCAACATAGGTCTTCTAGATCATGCACATCCTTGGTCTCCTATTAGATCTACCTCCCTAAATTATTCCAAGAGGTTGGCATATCAAAAATGCTCTCAAACATTTAAATCAGGCTAAAGTACAATGTAAACAGGGCCAAATTTAGAGGTTGAAGAACTTCCAAATATAAGTGCATTTGAACATTTAAGCCAACGCACATTTCACATGCCACACCAGGTGGTCTCACCCTATCTCCTAAGCTTGATGCCTTGGCAGCATGCTCATGCCACCCCATGTAGTGCCTCATTGCCTCCCCATGTTGGCCCTGCTCTTTTTCATACCTTTCCTCTTCCTGAGAGAGTAGTCTTTCATGAGATGTTCTTCACGAGATCTTGTTTGCATGGAATCAACAGCTGACTTAGCCTTCTTCTGCATAGTGTTTTATTCTTGTTAGAACTAATAAAAACTTAACATATATAAAGCCTGGCAGCATCAGATGCTTACTATCAGTGGAATCAAGAAATGCAGACAACATGTAGTAATTTACAGTTTTATTTATAGTTTTATTTAACCAAATCACAATCACATTAGCAAAGCAAGATCGTGACCTTGAAATATATTATCCACAAATTCATTATTATCCAGAAAGATTAGCATCAAGTCCAAATTGTTACTGCCAAATGGGATGTTCTGTAATAAACAAAATTTTCCTAGTACGACAACAAAACTGCTAAATTGGTACCTGGAAATTCATATAGGAGTCCACTGAAGCAAGATAACCTGGGAATGTATAATAAAAGTTTTTCGGTTCGATTAAGAGCAGGTGCAGTATCTTGGAAACAAAGTGTTCCAGTTCAAACTGAACAAAAACAGGAGATAATTAGCTATGTACTCAGTACTCCACTTGAGTTTAACAATTACAGGCTTCCCTGTCAGGTTGTTCAGGAAAGGTTTTGGGTTAACACAGTTAATTAGTGAGTACATGTACTGTAAGATCTTCCTTTATTATAACTAGCAAGCATAAATAACCAAACTTATTTCTCAGTAGCAACGGTTCAGTGCTAAAAAAATCCAAGGCCATCATCACAGCTCAAGGAACTCCCCTTCAGAATTGCATTGAAGCACTTGCTCATGGGAGAAGCCATCGAGCAAGGACACATCCTACCAGCAAATTGGTAAACCTTAATACCCTTATAATAGGATGGACTCACTGTTATATAACAATTATCTGCAGTGTTAAAAGGACAGTAATTCAAGAACATGTTGCGTCAAATGTAGATAATTCAACATTAGTCAAATTAATCTAATGCAGCAGTATAGTAAATGTTATATTTGGCAGTGTGCTAAGAACAATGTTTATCAAAGAACAGGTTTTAGCAAATAGGAACAGCAACATCGACAGAACAAATTACTCTCACAGGTTCGCACACCAGAGATGAGTAAATGATGCAAGACATAATGCCCTACGGCATGGACCTGTTCGACATAATGTTGAATAGATATGTATGCATTAGGCATGGCCAAGACATTCGAATCCACTTTGCCGTTACAAACACAGAAGCGAAATTCTTGATTCTGGATGAAAAAGCAAGCTGTTTCAACACACCATCGATGTCGAACACGATTCCTAAGTCTGGCCCGCTGGCGCCAACGCTTAGTCGGAAAAACGTTGGGCGAAATCTGACGGCAGGTGGTGCTGCACGGTCTGGAGCTCCGCCCAGCGCCCGCGACCATCACGGTCATGGCCCCGCACACACGCGCTCGTGGCAGCAGCCCCATGGCCGGGCACACACCCTCAGCACCGCGCTAGCTGGGCCCCCTCTCGTCCTCCTCGCCTTCTGGATGCTCCTATTAAATTACTTATACTAATTATACAACTATCTTTACTAATAAGAGCTGCAATTATTAAAAAATGATTAGGCAAACGAATTAAGAGCCGCAATTTTTAAAAATGATTAGGCAAAGGAATTAAAAAAACTGCAGAGGGAACAAACTGCCACCTGGATAAGCTATATGACAACCCATCTAGAATTTTATCTTATCCACACATCCCCTATCAGAAGTAGCAATAGATCTAGAATTTTATTGGTTGGTGTCATTCTGAACCACCAAGCTTGGACATAAGTATATAGCCAATAGTTAAGACAACTTTGTAGAAGATTTGCACAGTAATTCACAATACCAACATTATTAGAGAGATGCTAATGAGAGAAAAGTAAATAATATTTTATTTGTCTACATGTTCATTCTTCTTAGAGCATTTATGCACGGGTTTTTATACGAGTTGAAGATGGTTAACATATATAGTTGAGATACAAAGATGGACTCCAATACTCAGATTTGTAATGAACTGAATATGTGACAGCCGGTAAGGGTCTAATATTAATATCACAAATCTAGGTACAGGATGCAAGAAATAAATCAATTTCATAGGGGAAAATCCATCCATGTTTATAATGTACCTATAGTGCTTCCTTATTGGATATTTTGCAACATGCACAAGAAAAAAAAGAAATACTTAGAGCTGATCAATTTGCAGCGAGGAGACATGTATGCATTTCAAATAGTTGTGGATTCATCATAAGAAAACTTACATGCAACCGGATGGATTGTGTTGTATGCAAGATCTTGAATCCAGTTAGTTCCTCTGCAAAATCAACTAAGGTATTAAACATCACATCGAAATCGAGCTGAATATGTTCCATCTACAAAGAGGGGAAGAGAGGGCGGATCTGGAATGAAAGATTGGCAAGAGAAGTAACCCAACCCTTGAATCTTTCCAGCCTTTCTCACCTTCTTGGTTTCGTCTACTCGTTTCTGCAGGCAAGATAAAAAAATAATAAAATAAGCTGTGTTG
This sequence comes from Hyparrhenia diplandra, assembly GCA_015847255.1. NCBI lineage: Eukaryota > Viridiplantae > Streptophyta > Magnoliopsida > Poales > Poaceae > Hyparrhenia > Hyparrhenia diplandra. The sequence continues at coordinate 83,870 of JADLZK010011992.1, read as the reverse complement.
AAACCCTAGCACGCAGGAGATTGAGGATGAGAGGAAGGGTATGTGGAGATGACGCACCTGGATGTGGAAGGGAATGGGGATGCGGCAACGACACTGCTCTTTCTGGCCGGCGGTGGGCTGGGGCGACGGCGGGGGTTGGGGGCGGCCGGATTGGGCGGCAGGGGGCTACGGGGCTCCGGCCAGGGACTCTGACAGCGGTCAGGACGGGCGGCCGTGTCAGGTGGAGCCCTCCTGGCGGCGCCCGGCGGTGGTGGCCTGGAGGCTGGAGCTCTGCTCGTTTTTTTTTCAGGAGTCGCTTGAGTGGCTGGGCAAATGGGGAAAGGTTTGGGTGAGCGGAATTTTGACAAAGGGACGAGTTTTGCCTTGCCGCGGAGAGCTGGCGCGGGAATGAATTTTGGCTGGCGGGTTCTTGATTGAAATTTAATAATTTAGCAAATTCAGTCACGGCGCCAGGTATGGGTCCCTGAAAATTTTCACCTTGCGCCTAGCAGTCCGAACTCAACATGCCGCCCATTACTGCATTTTAAACTTAAAAAGAAAACAGAGAATAAAAAGCAAAAGCAAGGGAATTTCAAATAAAATTTTATACAATAACTATCTGATTTGGAAAATGCTTACATAACCCATATAACTTAAATTTTACTTTTTCTTCTCTCTCATTCTTTCTAATTTCTTAGTTAAGATAATAGTGTGCGTTCTTGCCTAGTGATTCAATAAATGCTTGAGAAGGTTATTAACAACCTATTATATAGTCATTATTATTGACAATTATACTCATCATATAGTGGAACCTAACTTAGTTTATTTGACCTCATCTCAGTTTCGCTTCATAGTGGCTTCAAACCATGGACCAAGAGCATTATAATCATTTGTCTTACCATTGAGCTACAACAACTTTTGTGTTATTGGATGAACTTTATCGTATATATGTGAACCATCTATGTTAACAAGTAATGCACCTCCACCATCCACTCCTGAAGTTCGTTAAGAATTGTTGGACAACTGTAGTTTCAACAAATTGTGTCTATGCTAAATTTTAGATTTTTCTAGACACTTTATGATATTTTTAACATTTATTATTAATAATTTAACAAAAAATTACTATCATAGGTAAACTTGGTTAGAAACTTCCACAAATTCACCGCGACAACATATTTTGGCTCCAAAAGGATTCCATAAAAAGTTTCAAATGATTTCGACAAAAGTGGTACTATACATCCATCATAACCCGGGAACATCTCTCAATTAGTCATAGAGGACTATGTGAGCCATATATGCCTTTGTGATGAATGTGCAACAACACTTTGTCACAATCACTTGAATTTTTTATGTTATTCTTATACACTAAAAATCATGTGTCTATGCAAGATTTTAGATTTTCCAAGCCACTTTTATGATATTTTAGCATTTATTCCTTGGTAATTTAATAAATAATTATAATAATAACTCAGTTTTTGGATTTGTGTGGAACCGATCGGTTATGTGTTTTTTGATAAAAAGTTTTTAGTTGATTCGGAGAAAGTGGTGATGCACATCCTCAAAAAGGCACACACATCTCACACATGTTCTAGTCACTAGGTGAAAGATGATGTTTGTTTATGAGGGATGTATTATATATATATAGTACCACAATCAGAAAAATCATTGGAAATGATAATTCCATTCTCACACAAAAAGAAAAAAAATAAAAGAAAATAGAGAAAGCAAAATAAAAAAAGAAACATAAAAGTTGGTAAAACAAAAAAAAAGCTCGAATTGGGTTCAAACTTAGGAGCTATGCATTTGCATTGTGTTACCATTTTGCTAACTAGATGTTTTTGTTAGAGGTTTTATTTAATCAATTCTTATTCCACCACCGCCCCCTACATAATCTCACCATAATCATCACTCAAGGTTAGATCTGGCCACAATGAAGGACTTCGGGAAAAAATTTCAAATCAGTCTTCCTTATTCTTTGGTTTTAAGATCCGAGATATTCATAGCGTGAGCGTGGGTATTATTTAGAGCATGACCAAGAGCCCTTATATCTATGAGTAGCTAACTTTTATCTATGAGTAGCTAACTCATCGAATATACAAGCTCTTGGAGATGCTCTTAGATGGAAATCAATTTCTGGATATTTCTATTGTAATCTAGAGTTTCAATAATGTGTTGATGTATCCAACTTTTATCTAATACAATTTTTGTTTAGTCTCAAAAAAGGAATAGCATGCATGAAGGGGTTAGCTTTATTAGACTATATATATAGATATAAAAATTACTTGGATTTAAATTTAAATTATACATATGACATGATTATATATGTTTGCATACTTTTGCACCTAGTTTAGTTTCGTAATCACTTCTTAGTTAGAATTTCAGTAATGCCTAAATTTATGGATCCATATATTCTTTTTAAATTATCTTATACTATGAGTATTAAAAATTCTAAAAAATTTAGTAAGAATATTTAATTACAATCATGGGTACTTAATTTGTCATTCAACCATCCTCGGCTTAAAATTGTTATTTGACTTTATAGTTTCAATTGTAGGATTTTGTTTTCAAATCTGAAATATGGTGTCACAATAAATTAGTTTATAGCAGATTGAAATTAGCGTCACAAGAAAGTAATAGAAATTGAGACTGACCGGTACAAAAAAATTGAAATTAGCGTCACAAGATATTTTTACGGCCAACCCCCGCCCGGTGAAATTCAAAACTCCCGCGACCCTCCCATCTCAATCCGGTAAAATATTGTAACGACCCCCTGCCAAAGTCCCAAACCTAAAATCCACATCTCATTCTCTGCCCGTCCTCTATCTCCCCCAACCACCAAGCCGCCCGTCCACGCTTCTGAGACAACCACGTGGCGCCGCCGCTCACTATCCCGGTGGCCACCGCCTTGATTTCCAGGCGGGATATCCATGGTGTCTCGCCGCCACCGTCCACCCGCCTGCTGATCCGGCTCCGGCTTTGGCGGGGTTGCGCCCGGTCTAGAGGTGGTGGCGGCGGCGGTCGCTTCGTGGTCTCCCACATTGGGATTTTTGTCGGAGGTGGTGGGCGCTGGGATTTTTGCGCTCCATGGCGGCGGCGGCGGCGGATGGATAGGGCGCAGTTGGAGGCTACGACATGGGCGGCCGGGCAATATAGGGGCAGTGTTTGGGATATCGTTTCGGTCAAAAATATCGGTACCCAAAGATAGAAACGAAAATCGGGATTTTTCGGCGATTATCGGGTTTTCTCGGTACAAAATCTGTCTAAATTTTGAATGAAATCTATGAAATTTATGAACGCAAATTTGCAAAAAAAGTCCAAATGAAACAAATTAATATACCAAGTAGATTTTCACACCTTTTTGTTTACCAGATCACACAATAATGCTTTAGGTCCGTACTATTATTTAAACACTTTAAAAAATTTTAAAAAGACCGAAATTTCGGGCCGATATAGCCTAATATCGAGCCTGACCGATATAAACGATATTCGCCGATTATCGGGAATATCGGACCGAAATTCTGAACACTGAAGGGGGTATGTGTCTCGGTACCGCCGGGCGGCCGTAGTCCCTGACCGTGGTGCTACAGCCTTAGATCCGAAACTGGTTACTCGGTGAGTACATCAATGCATTGCCTTCACTGCAATTTCTGAAAATGTTTGCTTACGGGACTGTGGATTTCTCCTCGTGATGATTTTGCAGCAAGTTAGTTGCAGAGGAAGGATGCTGCGGAGACTGTGGTCATTCCCGCAGGTGACTGTGGCGTCGGTGTCGTGGACGGCGGCTGCGGCATCAGAGTGGACAGCAATACGATGGGGGTCAAAAGATGATGGGTAGAAGTGCAGATAGGCTCTATTGTTGATGCATACCGAGTACAGCCAGCTCCACTGCAGGATTAGCTGCTCGTAGGTTTCCCCTACATCGACATGTACATGTGGATATAGTGCCAGCAGGCTCGGATATTTTCCAGGCTCTATTTCTCACCAAGCTATATTGCAGATAGATACCGAGTTTCATCTCATCAGATGATTGGGCTGCAGCCAAGGAGCAATCTCGATTCTTGTAAGTGTTGATATGCTGTCAGCTAAGGAAAACGTGGAGGTGCTGCTAATGATTAATCTCTACTATAATTGTAATCTTAGATATTTTTAGATCCACCAATAAGGAAAACGTCGGGGATTTTCTTAGCTCTTCCTGGGAGCTCTGTAGATCGTACCTTGTAGTGTACAACTAGTTTCTCACTATTTGTTCATTAGTTTTGAGTTCAGAATTTTCTTAGCTCTTTCTTGGAGGTGCATAACCTTGTAGTGTACAAGTAGCTTCTCACTGTTTGTTCTCAGTGACTACATGTAGCTTCTTTTTAGTGGCCAGCTTATATCCATTATCTGTCTACTTATTTTTGGAATTGAGTAACTGAATAATGGGTCTACTGTTTGGATTCATACTTTAGTGAATCATATGGTTTTGTTATTTGAGTTAAAACTTCATGTAGATGTATTATCTGATGCTTCATGTTTCATGCTTATTTGAACATCATTTGAATCATAATCCGTGCTTGAAGTATTATTTGAAACTTCATTTTCCTTGCAGATTAAAGGAATGCTACTGGAGTCGAGTATACGTACGCTGCTGATGGATAACGTGGCCTCGGTCGGTCGGTCGGTCGGTCGGAGCTAGCATGTTTGTTTGTTCAACCCATGCTGCAGTATGTGACGAATATTCCCAATCCCATTTTCGAGTAAAAAAAAAATTGAAAGAAAAACCATTTCTAGCACTAACAATATATTTTGTCCAAAATATGATCAGCCTTATAAGGTGGCCCGTCTGCTGTCAAGAGAAGATATCGCTGACACTGCAGCAATTGAGGGGACACAACTACAGAGGGAGAACACATGATGGATAGTCAACAGGTAGTTTGATGATAATTGAAGAATGTTTAATTGTAACATGCATGCCATATTCTTGTCAAGGGGTGTAATTTTTACCACCAACCATTTTTTTTCAGGTTACCCAAGAACCAGCCACCTAGAACAACAACCCCCTTCTTTTGCAGCTGAAGAACGTCTCACTAGAGGGCACACGACTAGAAGTAATTCGGCAGCCCAAAACAAGGAGAGAATTCGGTGCTGTTTATACTACAACAAAGCATTTGAAGGAAAATGTGGCTAGGAAAAGATCTACATTGTCCAAAAAGAATACACAGGTACTATGTGAAATCTTTTATCCCTCTTTGCATTAAAAAGGAACATGTAGTCCTTTTGGAGAAGTACATAGCTATTCTTTTGTTCTGCTCCTAAATCTGGTACAGACTTAGTTTCCTCTTGCTGATTAGAAATATATATGGATGTGTTTGTGCTCATAAAATGTCTTGGGAGGCACATGTATGTTTATATTTGCTTTTTGCTTCAAAGTTCATGGTTGACAGTACTGCATGTATGTTTAAATTCTAGTCATGAGAATGTACTTCTAGCTTATTGACCAATGTAGTACCTCGGTCTCCTTTTAAATTGGCTCCAGGTTTGGTTAATTCCATGTCAATGATTTTTGTAGTTTAACTAATGCATGTCAATGATTTTTGAGGAGGAATCTTGAGTTTGAGAAGGAGCATGCGAATGGTGGGGCGATGGCCAACATACATATCAAGGGAACCTTCACTGCTACAGTAGACATTAGTCTTTTTCATTCGAATCAGTTCAGACAGTTGTTTGTGCGGACACATTATTATGTATTAAGCTATCTACTTGTGTTCTCATTTAGTTTGACACTTTCGGTGTGTTTTGTTAAAGATTTTGTATGAACAAATTATATTTCGTTTTGATGCATGTCAATGCCTCATTCATTATGTATTTGTCGTTTTACGATTATTGATTTAAGCTAACAAATATAGCGTCGAAACATGAATTATTAATATATATTAATCTAGCATTGCAATATATGATGGAAATCAAACCAAATTGCATTGCAACAATCGCAGAGTATAACAACCACATTTAGGTGTGGCAATAGATACGATCGTGGCAATAGATAAACAATCTATTGCAACTACAAAAAAAAGATGACAATGGCAATAGAGCAACCTACCTATAGCAACCAGTTAGTGATGTGGCAATAGATGACTACCTGTGGCAACCAACCTAAGTAACGTGGCAATAGCCTATGCTTTGCCTATAACAACCATTCACAAACGTGGCAATAGAGGACCCTGCAGCAGCAACCAACCTACGAGACGTTGCAATAACCTAAGCCACCTATAGCAACCATTTAGGCGACGTGGCAATAGAGAAGCTCTATTGCAATGCTTTTCCGCGTAGCAATAACCAATCTTGCAACACCTATGTTACATTGCGACTACATTGTGTTGCTACCGCGACCACTGTTGCCATACGTGTCACTAGCAACGTCTAGTTCAAGTTGCAATTGATACTATTGCCACACCCATAGTGGTTGCAATTGCTTTTGTTACAACACTCACCATGGGTTGCAAAAGCGTCGAAAAGTGTTGCAATAGTGGGGTTGTGTGTCGCAAACTAAAACGTAACCCGTTGCATTACGCTATTGCTACCCTTACAAGTGCAACGACATTTAACAAAAAAAGAATGGTAGCAAAAGTACTATTGCTACCATTTTTTGTTGTATTGCTACACTTTGTCGGCGTTGCATTAGACCGAAAATCTTGTAGTGAAGAGAGCATCAAGATGGCACCTTTTGAAGCTCTATATGGTCGTAGATGTAGAACTCCTCTAAAAACTGGTGCGAATGCGGAGAAAGATGGTTCTTTGGTGTGGATTTAGTAAAAGATGCAGAAGAGAAGGTTCGGGTTATACAAGCCAATATGAAAGCAGCCCAATCTCGACGAAAAAAGCTATCTTTGATAAGAGATGTCATCCTTTGGCATTTAAAATAAAAGATTTTGTTTACTTAAAAGTATCTCCTATGAAGGGGAGTAAAACGTTTTGGAGTCAAGGGAAAATTAGCACCTCGATATATTGGGCCATTCGGATAATCAAGAAATGTGGAGAAGTGGCATACAAATTGAGGTTACCGAACAACTTTCAGCAATACACAATGTGTTCCATGTGTCGCAATTAAAGAAATGTCTTCGAGTACCAGATCAAGTAATTGACTTTGAAGGGGTTGAGCTTGAGCCCGATTTGACCTATTCGAATATACCCTGTTAGAATCTTGGATCAAAAGGATCGTGTTACTCGAAGAAGAACAACCCCGGTGGTATAAAGTTGATGGAATCGGCGTTCGAAGAGGAAGCTACTTGGAAGTCGAGAAGAATTTACTGCAAGAACACTTTCCAGGAGTTCTATGCTTCTATCTAGCTTATAGTTCCTTTTTTAAGAGTAGCGGTTTGTTTCTTTTGAGTTTAGTAGAGTGAGTTTTGTAAACCTCTAGTTGTTTTGTGATCAAGTTTAGGGTGTGTCTTCACGACACATTTCCTTTGTCGTTATGTGGTTTAAGTGTTCCTAAATCTCGGGACGAGATTTCTTTAAGGGGAAAGAACTGTAACACCACGGTGTTATACCACTAAAATCGGCCATGTCATCATATGCATTGCAAAGCATATATTTTGAGAACCTTGTTATGCATCCACTAAAATGAGTTTACTTCAATGCAATGTGTGTTAAATGATTGGAATTGAAGTTTCAATAATGAGATGTTTATCATTTCATGTGAAGACCCTAGCTTTCCAAAAACCCTAGTTTACCCCCTTTTGAATTATTTCAAATTTAAGCAAAATTTGGGAAAACTTCCAACATCAACCTTGTAGATCTTTTGAGATGAACAAAGTTAGTGTTTTGAGTTTTTCAAGTTTAGTTCAAATTTTTGGAGTAATTTCAAATCCCAATTTGAAATTCAAATCGACTTTTCAAGAAGTCTAACTTAGAGGCCGAATTAGGAAATCTTCCAATTGAGAAAAGTGTAGATCTCGAAAAGTTATGCAAAAGTCGTTTTTGGAGATTTTTTGAGTGCAGTTCAATTTTTGAAAGTAATTTGATAAATAAAGTTAGGGTTTGGAAATTTTGGAGTTTGAAGGGGGGACCGCCGACATGATGCAAGCGGTCTCGCCCGGCACCGCCCTTCGTCGATTCCGTCGCCCGCCCGGCGCCGGCTCCTATTTAGGGCGTGTCGTAAGCCTCGCCAACGTGTCTCCTCGCGTGTCATCGCCCTGGACCATCCTTATCCATCGTCGACGGCGTGGGCGAGCGACGGGCACTCTGCGCCCGGCATGGCCGCCTCGGCGATTTCCGGCCACCCGTCGCGCCACCTCCTTCGTCATGGCAATCACCGTCGCCGCCATCGTGCCGAAACCCGTCCCATTCCTATCTCCGGCAAATGTAGGGCTCGGCGGCCCGGCTTTCGGCCGGATGTCACTATCCGCCGCCCGGCCAACCGCCCTCTCCTCCTATAAATTGGCCGAGCCTCCCTCCATCTCTCGTCCTTCCGTTTCCCGGCTTCATCGCACTTCCATTGCGAACCCGGCGAACCTAGAACCCCCACCTTTGCTCCCGGAATCACCCGCCCGGCGTCGTGGAGTCCCCAACTCCGACCGGACCGCCACCCGAGTCGGGTTGCCGTCGATCCATCCGTTCGGTGAGCTTCGTAGCAAACTAGTTTGTGTTCCATGTTGCGTCTTAATGATGTAGTCACGGTGTGCTTGCTCGTTTTCCACGGTGAGGTCCCGCCATCGCGGAACGTCGTCGTGAGCACCGGAGCTTCCCGCCGAAGCCGCCGTCGCCGTCGACCACTCTGCTCCGTCCCGCCTTCGACCAAACCACCGTGAGCACCGTGATCCCCATGCCCTAAGCGCGAGTGGACCTTTTGATTTGAAGATTATCGCGTTAGGGTCGTCGAACGTCGATGCCGGCGTGGTCCGCCGTGGCAGCGCGCCCAGCGTGCCATCTTTGTGCTTTCGCGTAGAGTCGGGTTAGGGTCACTTAGTTGAGGATTCGGGTTCGCCCGATGGTGCGGACTTCGCCGGTATCCTCGCCGTGGTCGGAGAAGGCTCCAGCCCGAGCCTCGCCCGTGGCTCCTGGCGCCGCCCGGGCCACCATCATCGCCCGGTGGGTGTGCCCGCGTCCTTTCTTGCGTCGCATCATGCCCCGATCGATCCGGCTGTGCCGCCCGGTCACGTAGGACCAGTCAGCGCCATCGAAACCTCGCCCCGGCGAATCGCGGTCGGACGCGGCCGAAGGCGTCGGCGCCCGGCCAGCGCGTCTGGGCGGCCAGCCTTCTTTGGGCAGCAGATCTTGGCGTCTTGCCGGCGCCGAGGCGAGTTGGGCGCGAATCGGCCCATAGCCGGTTTTCGATTTTAAAATTTATTTTCTACGATTTTGTTTTTAGTATGAATAGTTCGGTTTCTTCCAAAATTCATAGAAAATTATACAAAGCTTAGAAAATTATGAAATTTTTGTGGATCTTGTTCATGATGTCTAGAATATAGGAAAAATTTCAAATTTGAATTTTAAACTGTTTTGACATGTTTTAAAATTACCGACTTTAATTAAAAAGGGATCTTTAGTGAATTTTATAAATTAATCTAGATTTCCAAAATTCATGAAATTTTATTTTTGAACTTGTTTTATGATAGGACCTATCTATAGAAAAAGTTTGAGGTCACTTTGAGATGTTTAAATTATTTTCTATTTTATGCTTTGTTTTATTTAGAGAAATTAAGTGTTATTTAGTGAAGTAATTTAGGGTTGTTTTATGAGTTAGAGTCATACATGAATAAGATGGTCCTTGAGAACTCCTTAGGCAATGGTGATGATATCTTGTAGAGTAGTTCAACAAGTTGGTTTTGTTAGGTTGCAACTTTATCGTGAAGGAAAGTTGTACTCAAGTTGATGTTTATTTCATTGCACTTTCTAAGCATCATGTTTACCATTATGGCATTATATTGAAGCATGCATTCTACTTCGTGTAGAGGATGATAGTGTGAGTTTTAAAGTCGAGGAAGTTTCTGAGGAGGTTCGAATCCAGTTCAAGTGGGTTTTGATATTTGTGGATCGGATCCCGAACTTTGAGTGCTACTTCAATCAAGGCAAGCCCCGGATGCATTTAAACCCTTCATTGTTATTTTTACAAAGTTTTATATCACTTATGTTGATGATATGATGCATTAGGTGAATAGGAGTTGAGTGAAAACCTAATTCTTTGCATGACCTACCTTGTTATTGAATTATCATCCTTGATAACTTTGTTTTATTGAAAATGCATAGATGTTAAGCCTTGCTTAAAGTTAGGGTGCTTTTAAATTGTTTTACAAAGTTCTTCAATGATGTTTCACATCTAGAGTATGGAAGATATGATAATTTGAGACCCGGTCGGGTAACTTGCATTGAGAAGGGAGTCTCTTTGTAGTGTTTTTCCTTGTGTCGGTTAAACACCGCTCGTTGATCGGATTGAGTGCTATCGGGACTGTTGAACGCATCTTTGCGCCGGAGACCGTTGGGTCAAAGGCACGATTATCACTGTTGTCACCCCGGATAAGTCAAAGCAAGTACCAACCACATGCTTTGAGTAAGCCTCGATCTCGGGGTGTGTCAAATCGGGAATGGCAACCACGCGCCCGGGAGTGGAGAGATGGCGGGAGTACAAGATACCCTCAGTGGGTTAAAGTCCCATGATGGAGGCGTACTGTATTCTCGGGTGGCGTAGGCCTCGTTCCGTTTTGAATGAATCGGGAGATGGTTGATATATGCAAGCTTGATTGCTACATATATCGTGTGGAAGGGAATCCCCAACCGGGTGGTGTTGAATCGATTCGCGAGTCGCCGTTGCTTCTCGGTGAAGGAGACCCGATACTCTGCCCTTTCATCGTAGTTAAGTTATGGAACATTGGAGTTGGTTAAAATGATGGTTTGGATGGAAAGTGATTGCTATAGTATAGGATCACTTAGAAGAGAGGTTTTACTAAATCTGAGATAAAAACTTTGAAAGCAAGGACCAACTCTTAGTAAGCTTTTATGCAAAATGAGTCCTTGATCTTGATAAGACCTTTCCTTGATTCCCACAGCCTGCATACCTGAGTCTTCTCCTATTTTCTTTAGTCGGTTAAGTCTTGTTGAGTACTCCCGTACTCAGGGTTCTTCGACCCTTGTTGCAGGTAATAGTCAGGGTCAGACGTGCTTTGGCCCGTGTTGCATGATGGTATTCCAGGTGGATGCCGAGGAGGAGTAGATGTTGACCCTTGGGCAGGGTCTAAGCTTTTGTTTAGTTTGTTACTCTACTCTATATTTGGTTTGTAATAATACTTAAGTTGAGTTTGGAACAAAGTTTTGTAAAAATTATGTTATGTAATCCTTCCGCTTTTACTCTGATGTATATTTGAATAAAGTGTTGTAATGCTGCAATGACTCTTAATGATGAGATCCTGTCGGAGAATTAATAGTGCTTTCTAGATCATTCGGTACATGTGCATTCTATCAGAGGTCCTTGGGACAATGATATATGTATGTGGGCCCTATAATCTAGAAGATACTGTTACAGTATCTAATCGGATAATATCAGGTGAAAGTTCTGACTCTTCTACCCACTCAAAACTCATAATAGAAATTAGTCTCTTCATAGTCTCTTTCAAGAACTTCTCCTTAGAGAGCTCAATTGTCGAGACCGCCCATAAGGTTTTCTCTCTACTTGATATTTTGAAGTGTTTTCGAAATCGGCAATCAATTCATCTTCAAAATCAAGCATAAAAATCGAAAGAGGAATGTCCTCCTTATTGTGCGGAGCTAGTTCGGGATCTGTAGGTTGTATAGTTTGGGATGTTTCTAAAGAATCGGCTCTCTTGGGCTTTGGTTCCTCTAACCACTTCTCCTTCTCATCGGGGAAGACATTGTGTGATGCGTGAAAGGATAGCCTTAGCATCATCTAGAGTTTTGTGCAAGAACGATCCTCCCGAGGATGTGTTAAGATAATCTAAAGTGTTTTGGTTAAGGCCCATATAGAAATGTTGCGAGAACCATAGGTTCGGGTAGGGCGAGGGTTGGGACGAGAATTTAGGATTGACTCTAGTCTCTTCCAAGCTTTACCTAAAGATTCATCCTCTAATTGTTTAAACCTCAAGACTTCTAAACGAAGCTTGACAACCTTCCTGACCGGTAAAATTGTAGGCAAAATTCAGATTGTAAGGCTTCCCAATCCCCTTGGAAACTATTGATGCGCGAAGCTTATACCAATGCTTGGCTTCTCCCCTCAAAGAGTAAGGAAAGAGCTTCCACTTAAGGGTTTCATCATTCATACCCTCTAAATGTAGGCTAGCACAAGCTCGGTCAAAATCACTCAAATGAGAATAAGGATTCTCATATTCATCTCCTCAAGAAAAGATTTTCCCTGAACTAATTGGATAAGATCGGGTCGTAACTCATAGGAAGAAATTAAGATAGGTCTATTTGATTCAGGTGGCCTAAGGTACAACTCCGAAGGTGCTCCAAATTGATATAAATATTTTTGTGGCATTTTCTTTTTATATAAAACAGGAAATAAAAGCAATCAATAAAAAAAAAAGTTAATGATAAAGAAATAAATACTGAAAATAAATGCAGAAAAGTAAATAATTGAAAGTAAACAATAAAAGATAAATGATAACTATATGATACAAGATTAAGGTAATACTCTAAGTTACTATCCAAAGAAAACTACCGTTCCCGGCAAGAATCGGCGCCTTTTAAATGCTTGTTGGTATAAATTATATGCACACAATGTCGTTGTATTATCCGCAGCGCCTCGAGATAGAAATACCGTTGTAGCACTTCACCAAAAGATGAACTCCCGGTTTTAAAATATCGAACCCAAAGGAACAAAGAGGTGAATATAACTAGCGTTTACCCAATCCACTTCACAATCAAAGTACTTAAGAAACTAGCTAGAATTAGGAGATAACACCGACTTCTTGTTCTAATATCTATAAACCCCAGATCTATTTATTCTATCGTAGGGCGCTAATTCTTAATAAAGTAAGGCAAAATTACTCTACTAAGAACGAGACAAAGCCTACCGTTTCTTCTTGGTGGGAAGTGGGCTACAAAGGATTCAATAAAGCTATAAAGTCACCTTTATGATACTACCACCGATTCCCTACCAAGCAAGGGGCATTCACGAATAACTCTAGTCTAAGCACCATACACTAGAAACTATCCCTCTAATCAAGAGCAACCAAGATTAAAGTACTCTAAAAGAGTTGCAAACTTGAAGAATAGAATAAACCAAAACTTACTTTAATTATGAAGTCAAAAACGAAAAATCTCTGAATACACTCCTCCTCTCGTGAAGAGAATGATCCCTCGAAATACAAGAGAGAAGATCCGACAGTGCGGACTCCTCCCAAGCACTCCTCACTAATCTCTCTGTTTCTAATAAACTTGATTGCTAATCAAGATCCTTTGTAGCTAATCTGAAGTGGCTATGCTCTAATCATAGGATCTTGACTTTCTTTAACCCTAGACTTCTCGGAGAGAACTTGAAGAAGGAATTCTATCTATCACTAATGAATTAGGGTTTTGAGGGGTAGCCCCTGCCCTTCTTTATAGCCCCATAGGATGAATCAAGCCCTTGGATCAAACCGACTTGATTGGACGGACTAGATCAACTCTATAGGTCGGTTGTAGGAAGGTTCCGTGCTTGACATGTGGCGTGCTCGGGGGTGCCGCGGCACCCCCCCCCCCCCGGTGCCCGGCCCCACCTAGAAATGGGTGGGCCCCGACCTTGGCGAGGTGTCCTCTCTTCTCATTTTGACCACGAAAATTTACTCCAATCGCCTACGATTTTGTCCTTTTCTTACTGTTTCTCTATTTTCACTCTTTTTGGCTCTGTTTCATTTGTTTTCCTGAGTTCTCTGCCAAAAAACCGAGTATGCACCAAAACTTCGTGGAAATCATTAGTAATAATAATATTTTAGTAGTATTCATCCATGTTTAAGAGCTTTCGGATATATAAAAGTGGTCAATAACTACCATCAACACCTATACGCCAAGAAATCATGCAGAGAGTAGTGGTACCAAACGTACATCCTAAAATTTCTCTTCAAAGCTCGGTCGTACATCCAAAACCCTTCGTTCCAAGCTTTGATCAATTCATCAATCACAGGGCTCTAATAACACACCCATTTTATTTCCTGGGTGGCCGGGGAATTATCAAAGACAAGAGGATGTTCTTCGGTTGAAAGCGCACGCCGGGGAGATTGAGCGGGATAACGAATATAGGCCAACAAGTGTATGGGGCAGCCATCATTCCATAAGGATTGAACCCATCATTTGCCAGGCGCAACATGCACATTACAAGCCTCCATAGCTTTGTCAGGATGAATATTGTCAAAATGGGTCCATGCATTGGCATCGGATGGGTGTACCATCTTATCTCGGATTGTAGCGACGCCCATCTTTGTGCCATGTCATCATTTCCGCTTCACTCCTCGGTCATGTACATCCATTGTAACCTCGGTCCCCAAGGGAAGGTACCGTAGGATTTTCACGGGGGATGTTAAGCTCCTCTTGTGACCGTCACCGAGTCTACCTCTATGAACCTTGAGGATTTACACTTTGGGCCGGTCGCGTAGCATCTTTGTAGTCTTTCCTAAATAAGACGCACCCGTTCTCACAAGCATGTATCTGCTCGTATGGTAGCTTAAGTACCTTGAGGAATTTCTGTGACTCGTACATGTTCTTTGGCGGTCGTGACCTCATGGAAGCAAGCCCCCAAAGACTGTCAACATGACGTCAAAGCCGTCTCGACTCATCTTGCACCGGGCCTACAAGTCCATAAGGCATGAAATGGCATCTAGTCGAGAGACCTCCACATAGTCGTGAAGTGGTTTCTGTGCCACCTCCAACATGGCATAATAGGCCTTTGCGGTTTCTTCTGGCTCCTCCTCCCCCTCATCCCCGTGTCCTTCACCAAAGTTTCCGGCATGAAAGTCATCTATTATGTCTCCTACACCGGCATCAGAAGCAAGATCATCAATTTGTTGCCCCACCACCTCATCTCTCATACGCTCAGTTTCACCATGGAAGATCCACCACTTATAGTCCGTCGTCCATCCATTCATGACAAGATGTTTAGACATGTCATCCTTACTTTGCCTTTTTTTTTTCCCACATTTCTTGCATGGACACCAAACCTTACTCGCACCTTGAGCATTCGAAGAAAAGCTTTGTCCACGAAAAGCACTTTGCTTTTACTAATCCATTCAGGGTCATAATCTCCAAAACTTCTCCAGCCATCGTATATCCACGCACGGTCATCCATTCTCTACCATATACGCGAGAATATAAGAATGCATTGCATCTACACAAGGATCCTACCATCTAATAGGTGAAGATAGGTCCTAATCCCACCCGAGGATGTGTAGATGAGGTCAGTTCCATGCTCCACTCCTATCGAGACGCAAATTTCGGCAGCACCTCCCCGCTGTTCTCCAAATACATGTCCTCCCCGAGAGGGAGATTGTGTATTCGAAGAACAACAGGGAGATGTTGCCAAACTCGAATCGAGCAGAGTAAAACATGGGAACTAACCACATCTACACATCCTCGGGCTGTCCAAAAACGTGGACAATTCGAAACAGATATGGTTATAGGTATGCAGGGATCTGCATAATTCCAACTGTATCTCTTTCAAACGGGAGATGCCTAACTAAGCTGCACGATCTAGCTAAGACCATGATACGGAAAGAGGGGTTATACTTAGGGTCATGGTGGAGTCAGGCTAGCCGGCGAGGAAGAAGATTAGGGCCGCCAAGGCACTCCGACTCGGCAAGGCACTCAACTCCGCTCCGATGGGCTCCTCTCTGAAATAAAAGAAACAAATGGGCTTAGTTGAAAAATTTGACAGAACCTCCCCTATACGGTGAGGTTTCTAAAATCCTGCAAAATAAGCACACGGCATGATGGCCGACAACCACATATATATTGACATAAACAAGTCACATGGCTCGATGGCCGACAACTGCGAGGCGAAGATGAGGCCAACTAGGGTCGCCCGAGGGGCGCTAGGGCGGGTCCGGGCGGCGAGCGGCAGGGCGGGTTCAAATGGACAACGGTGGGGCGGTGGGTGCTCCTCCTCCTTGTTCTTCTTCTTCCTCCTCCTCCTCCTCCTCCTCCTCCTCCTCCCTCCTCCTCTCCCCTCCCTTTTCCCTCCTTCCTCCTCCTCCTCCTCCTCCCTTCTCCCTCCTTCCTCCTCCTCCTCCCTCCTCCCCCCTCCCCCCTCCCCCCTTCCTCCTTCCTTCCGGTATGGGTGCCGCCCCCCCCCGTCGTGGTGGTGATAGGGGAGGGGCGCGCCCGGCGGGGGGGGCCGGTGGGGGAGGGCGCGGCTGCAGTGGGGGAGGGGCGGGCCTGGCCGGCGGGGTGAGGCGCGGGCGGCGGCGGTGGAGTGGGGCGCGGGCCAGCGGCGGTGTGGCGGGGTGGCGGCGGTGGTGCGTCGCGGTGGTGGCCGAACGGGCGCGGCGGTGTGGAGTGTGTGCGTCGCGTGTGTGTCGAGTGAGCTGCCGGTCGGCTGCTTTTTAAAAAAATATATCCTAAGCCTTTCCGTGAGCCGCCCGACCGGCTCACGGGGGAGGGTAAAAACAAATTTATAATGCGCCGCCACCGGGAGGTGGGGCCACCCCGAGCAAACCCTAAAAGCTCACGGAAAGGATTTTTCGAGAAAAAATAATTTTTTGCTCTCTTTCTTTTTTTCTAGCATATATTTTCAAATTTTGATCAAGATTACTTCAAAAATACCTTGTCACATTCACTCACCCATACATAATTGATGCTTTAGCGAAAAATTGACCATTATTTCATGTGGTTTTATCTCTATTTGTATTTACTTAATTATAACATAAAATTATAATAATTACCAAAATAATCCAAGAAAATCCCAAAAATTGACATGACACAATCTCTGATGTCTTTGCATATAGAAAAAGTTTCATAGCCAAACCACAATTTGATCGCCACATCCACATGAAATCACACCGGATCATTCCCAACAAACATGAAACTTCTACGTAGATGTTGGAGCTTGTGAACATCATGTGTGCCAACTTGTGCGAAATGTTCCTAATTTTTTATCATAGCCTCGGCATAAGATATCATGAAATATTATCAAATTTCATGATTTTTTGCACATTGGTTGATTTCCTAGAATTTTTAAACCACTCGGCGAGGGATTAACGTTCATGATTTTGTAACAATATGTTCGAGATTTGGTTATATTTTTATATGCAAGGCCTTACTTTGTTTTGAGTAAGAGGAATATAAATTTTTTACTCATTTTTTTTTTTCAAAATTTCAATCACTTGTAGTTCAAATTTGGCTTTGTTTCAAAAATTGCCATAAAAGAGAATAATTACCTAAATATAACAAATAAAGTTAAAAATCATCAAAATTGAACATGGAGTGCCATATGATATGTAGGAAGTGTAGAAAAAGTATGGAGGCCAAAAACCAAAAAAAAAAAAAAAGGGGTGGGGCCTTTCCCGTGAGCGAGGAACCCCTCACGGGAAAAAAGAGGGGTCCTTTGCCCGAGGCGTGCGTTAAGCTCACGGGAAAGGCTTTCCCGTGAGCTAGATGGAGGCGACGGGGAAAGGGTGACGGAGAAAGCGCCGACGGCCCACCGCGGTGCCCTTTCCCGTGAGCTCTACCTCACGGGAAAGGAGGAGTGGCCTTTCCCGTGAGCAGGCCCCTCACGGGAAAGGCTCTTCCCCGTGTGTGTGTTGTCTTTCCCGTGAGCGCGGACGGAAAGCTTTCCCCACGGGGAAAGGCACAGATTCGGTAGTGAGTTTACGAGAGAATAGGAAGGAGGTTGTCGTTTGGTTGTACTAATCCAGTAGTCGGGTCTTGTCTTCTACCGGCCTTTCAGTAACAAACTCTACCATACCGTCCTATACATCCAAATAAACCTCGAGTGTCGCCGACTAAAGCAGTGGCCATTTCTTAGTGGCTAAAGCAGTAAAAATAATAAAATAAATGTGGTAACGATTGAATTGATAGTGCAATAAATAACATAAAACTAATGTGCTAACATTGATCGTAACCAGACTAAGCAAAGGTAGTACATATCGCTGCATGAAAGTATGTGAACACCAACCAACTTCTTCTCGTCAAGCAATTCGCCGTTGGAGCGAGCAAGATTCTTTTGGACTTACTTTGGTCTTGCATAAGTTATCATAGGTTCCACGTGAGTAAAGAAGGCGGAGGCACGTGAGTAAAGAAGGCGGAGGCAGGTCCTAGCACTCTACCGGCCATGCATCTTTGCTTAGGGTCGCATCCAAATAGACACTGAGCGTCACCGACTAACCTGGTGGCTGGTGCTTGTTATGTTAATTAACTTAGTTCCAAGTTTGGTGACCTCCAATATCTCACAAATAACTAAGATAAAAAAGGTGATAAGGCTCATTTCTAAACTTACAAAGGTACTCCGCACAAAGTCGCAACAAACACTAATGACACTACATGTACTCTACTCCAACTGTTATCAAATAGCAAAGGGGTGTGTGAGATTGTAACGTGAAAAGACCACTCTCATTATCTGCTAACAATGCATATATACTGCAGCGTGAGTACTACATGCCATTTCCATTTTACATATCAGTAGTGGTACAAGATATGTGAGCTGTTGTATCATTTCAGCAAGTAGCTATGATTGCTAGCGATAAAATGTGTGTCCGATAACTCAACAAACAAGTTAACTGTGACTTGCTGGTGACTTCACGTGACTGTCTTTCGCCTACAGTCGACAGAGGATAATTGGATACATCTGGCCTAAACATGGTAAGGATGAACACCACACAATATAAAAGTTAAGCAACTTAATTCTTCCTCCAAAACCAAACAATCCATTCCTCAAACTAGATTCCAAACCAATTGAGAAATCAAAACCATCAGCTTGGTTCCTCACTTCCTCTGCTCTCGTTCTCTCTAGTCCCTCAGTTTTCTGCTCCGGTTTGGTCTGTGGTTTGCGTGTTTGACAGAATGACAGGCATGTATTGTCCAAATAAGCTAGAAGGCCTAAAAAGATGCTATCCCTCCGACAAACTGTATTAATTTTTTAATAATTAATAGGATATTTTAATAAACAAAATAATAATCAGAAAAAAAAAAAAAAAAAAATCATGTTATGTCCACACACCGTCCCCTTCCGTATCAATTGTCATTTGTAGCAACAGGTTGCACGGAGGGCAACGGCATCCCACAGGGGTCTGCGGGCGCCGCCAGTGTACACATAATGCAATTACCACCTCTCTAAGAAAAAAAAAATAGACTATCCATGTTTGTCAAAATTTGTTATATATGATGTAATTACTTCAAAAACATTTTTTTCTTTACTACAAGTAATTAAAAATGGAACAAATGTATAATGCAACTTACTAACGCATTCATTAAAAATGTAACACTAAACACCATACACAAGCAACACCATTCCTTCATCAAAACCAACCATTCATCAAAAGTGGTTGTAATTAAATCAATTCAAAACTCAAAATCCTTCTACATTTCTCCTCAAAATAGACATAATCATGCAGATTGAGTAAGCGGTTAAGATATGGGGACGTAATCAAATGGTCGTCCCCAACTGCTGTGATGCTAGAGCTAGACATCCCCAAGCATATATATATAGTCTCTTCTCGGCATCTCTCCACATAGCTGACCTCGTCGAGAGGGAAAAATTGATACTAAACAAACAACAGCCATAAATGGTTGCAACCAAACTTACAGGCCAAATTAAGTCTGTTACACTACAATGATACAACCACCACACAACTACCATAGTAATATAGTTACTGCAAAAAAATACATATCAAGATAACTTAACTAAATGAGTACAATATTAAATTTAGGTTTTGAAAAAATTACAAAATCTTTCATGTTGGCGACGAGTTGTCACCACAAAATATTACAATCAATTGGCCCCTAGCAAACCTAAGGAAACTTTCCTGCTTCCAATATATACTCAAACGGATCAGCCTTGCGAGAATTAGGGATGGGCATGCTACCATCATGTTCAAATGCAAATTGAGCGCCTCGTGAAGCTTTGCTGTCCAGTTGAAGTAGTCTCCGCTGATTAGCCACCCACTTATCCTTACGGCAGTAAGCAAGTCCAAAGATCATTTTCTTTAACACCTTTGCGTTCAAAACAAAGAACCTGGCAAAGTCAACTTCAGGCTTCATGCCACGGTAATATTGGATGACAACTTTCTTGAGACGAAGCTCCAGACATTCGATTGGATCCAGTGGATTATAGCTCCGCACATTTTCCATATTCTTTTTAAGGCGAAACTGCAAAAAGGAAGTGATCAAGACCACTATCAATGCAGCTCCTTCATACTTTTGCTCGCAACATTATACTATGCCTCAAATGTTTAATTGATTCAGCACTATCCAAATTAAAAAAGCAAATGCTCACCATGATATATAGCTCTTCCACACATGGGAAACACTTGAGAAAATCAACAGTAGAGTACAGATTAGGTCCCAAAGATTCAAGCCCCAACACCTTTACAGTGGACATCAAGGTTGTCAAGCTTATGGCAGCCATTTCCTAACCACAAAAAGGAGAGACACATTAGTCAGGCATAATGACTAAACAACATATATATAGAGCCGTACGTAGAGAATAAAGCAAATTGCAACATAGCTGCAGCTACCCGAAAAACTGTTCTCCCAAGCACTAGTTCAGAGATGCCATCTGAAACAACTCCCATTATCTCGAGTGCAGGTGCCTGCTTGACACGGACA
This sequence comes from Hyparrhenia diplandra, assembly GCA_015847255.1. Classification (NCBI taxonomy): domain Eukaryota; kingdom Viridiplantae; phylum Streptophyta; class Magnoliopsida; order Poales; family Poaceae; genus Hyparrhenia; species Hyparrhenia diplandra. The sequence goes on along the minus strand of JADLZK010011992.1, from coordinate 63,170 downwards.
GTTCGAGGGCCGTTTCTCGGATCATAAAACAGCAATCTTTCAAGGCTCGGAGCATCTTCGATGACGACTTCTTGGAGCGTGACAGGATTAGCTTTTGCTCTGTTCGGATGGCACGTAACTATGAAGCTGATGCTCTTGAGAGTCGCTGAGCTGACGCGGAGGCTGCCTACGCCGACAATTAAGTACAGTCGGAGGCCCTCCAGAGCCAGGCAACCAGACAGCAGGCAGTGAAGAGCGGTCTCCGATATGGAGACGCTGCCCAGGGTGAGGCTCTTGAGTTGGGGAAAGTTCAGGTGCAGCGATGGCGGTGGCGGCGGCGCCATCACGGCGGCCGTGAAATCGCACCACCAGAACTCGGCAGCGCGGAGGGTGGGCGCGAAGCGCAGCGCGGAGGGCGGCAGCGGGCCCCTGTTGTACGCGTAGCTGAAGCGGATCTCCTGTAGGCCGGCGAGGGTCGGCGAGCGGAGCCAGCCGTCGATCATTGCGTAGCGGTCGCGGTGCTCGCGGATGACGAGGAACGGGAGCGGCAGGCGGCGGGCGGGACCAGGGTGGTCGGCGAGGATCTTGGCGACCAAGGCGACACGCTTGATGTCCTCTTCGTCCTTGTCGGAGAGGTCAGGGTCCAGGTTAAGAGGCGCGGCGCGCCAGAGCGGCCGCCACCGCCGGGAGATGGCCTGTGTGCGGGCGCCGTCGCTGGTGGGGAGGAGCGTGATGATGTCATGGAGGATGTCGTCGGGGAGGCGGCTGATCAGATCGGGATGGACGGCGACATCTTCTCCTTCGCCGCTTCCAAGTCTGACTGCGACCGGCGGTTCTTGTCGTCGGCGGGATTCCTCCTCCAGCCTTATCCTCTTGACCCCCGCCGCCGGCGGCATGGTCGGACCACCTCCACTATCGCTGGACTTTGGTTCCGTTGTCCGATCGCCGTCCGATCGACTTCTTCATTCGCACTATCCCGCGGCGTTGCCGGTGATTTCCTTATATATAGATATAGGCATATAAAAGGGTGGTCTTACGTAACGTAATTGCCAAGAGCAATCTACATCCACGATTGATGAAACAATATTTCCATTAAAGCCCCGCTTGGATCTTTAAGATTTAATCTATGGTAATAAATTATTATAGTTTAGATGTAACTGAATACAGAGGAAACTAATTAAGCTTCCATTCTATTAGAGAACTTCATCCAAATTATGCGAAGAGACCTCCATAATCATCGCCTCCAAAAATCTGCAACCTTTGTTCATGTTCTTTCTTGCTTGTTTCTAACTGGATATATCGGATATATTAGAAATTTACCAACCATTCAAAAAAAAAAAAAAACTTTCGGACAAAATCTTTACTACATAAAAAGAACGAAACGTGGACATTTTTTAGTGCGGTAAAAATTTTCAACCGTCCCTCTCTGCCTCCGTCTTGAAACTAGGCCGCGTCCACCCCTCTCCTCCCGTGGGTTCAAAAGGGAAATAAAGCTATCCAAAAATAGGAAAGCAAGCACAAGGAAATTAATCCCTCAAACCGTGCATTCAAAAGGCAAACAATGCTTCCCAAAAATAGGAAAGCATGCACAAGGATTTACTACATAAAAAGAACGAAACGTGGACATTTTTTAGTGCGGTAAAAAATTTCAACCGTCCCTCTGCCTCCCGTCGCGAAACTAGGCGCGTCCACCCCTCTCCCTCCCGTGGGTTCAAAAGGGAAATAAAGCTATCCAAAAATAGGAAAGCAAGCACAAGGAAATTAATCCCTCAAACCGTGCATTCAAAAGGGAAACAATGCTTCCTAAAAATAGAAAAGCATGCACGAGGATATTAATCCCTCAAATTGATCCCGCGGTTAGGAAACCATCGCGGGTGCTTTTGCTGAAATTAATCCCTCAAATCAATTTCCTTGCATGCAAAAGTATGTTGTGATTTAATTTCCTTACATGCGAAAGGAAACAACCATCAATCAATCAAATTAAATAGGAAAAGAAATATTATTTTCTTGCATGCAAAAAGCCTCGTGTGACCATGCGATCCTGGCCCCTCCCCCTCCTCCAAGCCCCATGCGATCGAAATAAAAGGAAGGAAACATGCAAGATATCTCTTCTCTCGATTACTCCTAGAGGAGAAATAAAAGGGAATCAATTCGCGCATGACAAATATAGAAGATGGCTACCGATTAAGGAGAAAAAAAAGAAATAAATTCATGCATACAAATATAGAGACCTCTCCCTCGCTCTATATCTCCTCCCGGTGCGAGATCTCGGCTCTCCTCCAGAAGGAGGACTACTCTGTCCACCTCGCCGTGCCGCCGTCCTCGCTCCAACTCGTGAGATGCCACACCGGCGACCTCCTCCGTGTCCTCACCCTAGATCGTCGCCGCGCCGTCGACCTACTCCATCATCCTCGCCCTTGCCTCCATGCCACCTGCTACGTGCAGCAAGCCGGTCGTCTTCGCGTGATCGACATCGTTCGCCGTCTTCACGTGATCAACATCGTCCGTCGTCCATTACTCGTTGAAGATCACCGCGTCGTCGACCTGCTTCGTCATCCTCGCCCTCACTTCCACGCCACATGAGACGTGCACCAAAGCTGTTCGTCTTCGTGCGATCGACGTCGCTCGTCATCTTCGTGTGACAGACGTCGCCCGTCGTCCATTGCTTGTCATCTAAGTTGAAGATCACTGCCTCTACACCAATGACAGAAGTTCAATACTAAGTTACAAAGTCATTGAAGGTATTTATTATCTTATCATGCGATTCGTGTGTTCTTAGTATAGAAGTTCAGTTATCCCGTAGCAACGCACGGGCGCTTAACTAGTTTACAAAAAAAAAAATGACGGACTCAGTCCAGAACCTGCTTGAGGTTGAAGAGCGAGAACACCGATCGAGGACTCCCCCGAGTCGCTGATCTTGTGCGTCTGGTTCCCCTCGGGCGTGGGCGCCTCCGGGGATGGCACCTGCTACACTTGTCCGACCCCATCTGCGTGCACGCCATGAGGTCTCTTCCGCCAGCGAGATCGGGATGGCGTGGCGCTGCACGGGCGCGGGCCGCACGCATTTGCACCGCCGGATGTTATCATTGAGCGCCTCGCCCAAGTCGATCTCCGCGAACGCCGAGACGGGGGGAGGGATGTCGCGCCCGACGCCTCCACCGGGGTGTCCTCGCACGTGTCGATGTTAATCCCCGTTACGGTGCTCCTCGAACGGGGTGTCGTTGGAGGAGGCGGCGGTGCCTTGTTCCCCAGCTTCGGCTCGGACAGGGGTCGGGGGGCTTAATTTGACCCGACCGAGCGGACCCTCCGTTTACCGTATCATTGTGGGACTCTTGCAGGCAGACGGAAAAAGGAGGTGTACAAGAAATTTTCCTGTGCCCCGTGTACAAAGACTTTCAAACGTATGAACTTGAATTGGACTCCAACTCTTATTGCCGATGGTAGGCAGGAAAAAGAGGTGGAAAAAAAGGTCGATAAGAAATTTTCTCTTTTATTAGTAGGTATAGATATAGATTATTTAGGATATGTTATATTTATATTGAATTTTAACACCTAAGCTACAAATTTCAGGGCTACGAGATTGTGTGGGTGTGCCACATAAGGATGCTATTACATATTTCTTTAAAAAATAATAAAATAAATGTAGTAACTGTTAGATTGGATAATGCAGTAAGTAATAACCATTGATTGGCAGGTGCGACATCAAGGTGGGGTTGGCCCATGTTTTTTCTCTCTTATTACAGACAGACAGTCACTACCGGACTCGCCGTCTTTCCCGTGAGTGAGATACTCATGGGAAAGGTTCTTTCCCCGCTGGGAAAGGCTATCCCGTGAGTTATTAACGGCGTAGCCATCACGGGATAGTATGCATCGGGAAAGGATCCTTTCCCGTGAGCAGGAGTGCTACTCACAGCTTATCCTTACCCGTGAGCACCCCTACCTCACGGGAAAGAGTTAACCGGTGGGCCGGGGAGGAGGGGGGCTACTTTAACGGGGAAGGCTGGATCCCCATTACGGCCTACGTGAACGCAAAAAAATAGAACGACGTTTCGGCCTTCTTTCCCGTGAGCACGGGAAAGAAGGACCCTTTCCCGTGAGCAAAGCTACCGCTCATGGGAAAGTTTTGGTCTCTTTCACGTGAGCAGGCCTCCGCTCACGGCAAAGTTATGGTCACTTTGCCGTGAGCCGCCCTTTGCTCACGGGAAAGAATTTTTTTGTTTTTTTTTTTTTGTTCCAGCACATATTTGTCACATATATATTTCATATATAACACATATTTCTCGATATCACATATATAGCTCAATAATCCACAATGGCACATATATTACATAAAAATCCAAAGAGTCACGAGTTCACAAGTTCATAAGTTCACAAGTTCAACCATGAGTGCCCAATACACAAGTTCAACCACAAGTTCATCACCTAAGTCATCACAACTTCATCACCAACCCGGCCAACCTCCGCAGCTCGTTCCCAAGGGTCCGCAGGAGTTTGGTTCGAGATGGGTTCGAGGCGTGAGATTGAACCTGCGCACGTAGGTAAAGATATTGCATTTGTGAGACAAAATTTAAGGTAGATTCTATTAACATGAAAAAAAAAAGCAAGATAAATTGTTAGAAATTTCGGCAAAGACCTCCCCGCACGGAGGGGTTTCCAAAACCAGCAACAAAACAACGGCTCGATGGCCGACAACCACATGTCCACGTGCACATCTCATGGTGCATTCAAAACTCGGATCATTTCCATTCACATTCATATATGCATATTTGTAGTTAAGGTAGACAAACTCACAGAGAGCCTCCAACCGGTGGACCAAGACGGGCGGTGGACCATAGACCGGTGGTGGAGTGAAGACCGGTGGTGGAGCAAAGACGATCTGCGGCGGCTCTTTCACCAACCCCGCCTCCAACACGTGCGAGATACCCTAGGAGAGCTTCCATGTTCTTTTCCGGTGCTTCTCGACCCTCTCTTGCTCCGCCTAAGCCCTTGCCCACTCCCTCTCCCTCGGCCTCCTCCCGTCGCTTCCTCTCTTCCTCTATCTCGGGCCTATTTCAACACAAATTAGAACACGAGAAACAAGTATGTAAAGATAAATGAACCTTGAATAAAAAAATAAATTACCTCGAGTCCGGAGATCGTGGCACGGTAAGTGGTTGGCCGCTCGCGTATCACCGCCCCCCCCATGCATGCTCCTGAGCTCGATAGGTGTGAAGTGTCACACGGGTTGATAACGGTATCACCCAACCAGTACCGCTGTGTGCTTCTTGCCTCCTCCGCGATCATGGCGATGTTTCCCTCAATGTTGTGGCCGCGGGGATCGAAGCTTTCTCCATAGACCTCCCTCGCCACTTCGATTGTACTTAGTGAGCCGGGTGTAGGCGGTTGGGTTGGTGTGTTGCGAGGGCGAGCCTCGGGGTTGTAGATGACCGCGGGACCCAACGCCTTGCCTATGTGGGAGCAAGCAAAGGCCTTGAGCGTGCTTTCGGTGACACGCCATGTGTCCGCTCCCGTGAAAAAAAAAAAAGTAGGATGGTTAGAAAGTATTGAGAGTTGCGCATCGTAAAATAAGAATTGGATAAGACTTACATATCTAACTGTGTAGGCTGAGAGATTAAGGTTGCCTTGATGGTGTGGTACACCTGGCATCATGGCACGCCGGTTGCGGTAGTCGTTGCGGATCTTCTCCCAATCTTTATCGACCCACTTGTTCACCATCAGCTCCCAGGACCGCTTATGAGCCAAGCACCACTCCAGAATCACCTACAGGACACCAAGTATAAAACATATTAGAATATCGCATTAAGCATAATTAAATTTAGTATGACCATTCAATATTTACCAAAGATGTATTGTTATTTGGTCGATTCGCTGCTTTAACTTCCTCCATAGTGAGCCTCCTTTTAAGGACTGTCCCATAGTATGTCCCGACGGCTGTCCGCGTGCCTCATACCACAAGTCCTGTCACAAGTTTGAAACAGTGTTTGCGTACCACTTCATCTCGCCAGTTTCAGTATCCCGTCTCGATCTTGAAGTAATCCCGCACATAGAAGCAATGTATTCAGTCATTATTTCAAACATGTGAAATTGAAGCGATGTATTTGTACACTATAGTGCGACATAGACTTACCTCGCTGCTCCTTTATCACACGCTCTCCCTTGTTTCGGTAACATCTCGCCACTCATATCAAAGTTATCGTCAAAGTCCACGTCTTCGGTGGAACATCGTGACAGTCGCTTGCCTTCTCCCGCAGCCGATAACTTCGCCCGGTAGTGCTTCCTCACCAAAAGACCAAGAATGCCATTGGGAAGGTGGCCTTTAATCGAGTTAGCGGTAACAACAAAAGACCTGCCCAAATAATCAAGAATAATTATTAGTTCCTATTATGATTTTCAACCTAACAAATAAGAAAGTAGTGCTAAAATGTAAAGTAAATTACCTTGGAGGTACCGGTTTAATGGTCCATTTACGGTGCTCGGGAGGTATTTGCTCCGGAGTCCGGAGGGGCCTCGCAAGTAGACAGCCTCGCATAGAGGAAGAGGAACCCCCCTCCCGTACTATGGCTACTCCCTCCTCCCCCCCTCCTCCTCCTCCTCCTCCTCCTTGTTGTTCACGTCGTTGCGACTCCGAGAGGTCCACGTTCTCCACCTCCGCCTCCGCCTCCTCCTCCTCCTCCTCCTCCTCCTCCTCCTCCTCCTCCTCCTCCTCCCCTCCGGTGGTGGCGGCGGTGGTGGGGGTGCACGACGCCGCCCTAGCCCCTACCCCGTGGCGGTGGGTCGCGGACGCTTGCCCTTGCCCTTGCCCTAGCTCGGCAATCTTTCTCAATTTACCTAATTTCTTTCCCAATTTGTTGAGGACATTCGTTGGAGGCATCTTTTCTCAATCACTTGCAATTAGATGTAGATAATTAGTAAAAATACAAAATTAAATAGAACATAATTATTAAGAGATGAAAAAAATAAACGGAACATAATTATTAGGAGATGCATAGTATTAGATGTATTAGAAATAATCCTCATCTCTCGTCACGATTTTCAAGACCGCCGGATCATAATCCTCATGATCACTATCATCCATGTCTACGTCTTCCAACATATGAAGATTGGCAGGATCCATGGGAGGAGGAATACGTCAACACTCTCATTGTCCTTAAGTAATTTATCAAGTAACTGCAAGTCCTTCGCATCTCGAACCTCCTCGTCCTCCTCATCATCAACAACACTTTCATTGTCTACTTCCATTTCATTTGGCCCGGTTATTTCTATCACAAATTTACCTTGTAGCCCTTCTTCTTGGAAGAACTCTCCCTCATATGTGTTTGCATTAAAATGGTAATCGTCATTGTTTGGGACAGGTAGTCTACTATGTGGCAATACCTTCTGCACAACATCCCAACCCTTAAGCTGCTCGTCGTCTTGATAACACCATGGGAGATAATAAACTTGTGTGGCATGTTGAGCCACAATGTAGACATCATCTCCGGCCATCTCGGGAATCTTGTCGAATCTCAACAATCCCAAGTTTATCGTCCGATTTAATTATTTTCGGATCAAACCAATGGCACTTAAACACGACAGAGCAAGCCGTTTAGTACCGGGAGAAATGGAGTTCGTATATTTCTTCAATTCTTCCATAATAAACTTTAGTGCTACTTCCATCATCACCTTTAGTGAAAACTCCGGTATTTGTGGTTTTTTGGTTTGGTCGATTCTCGCTCATGGCTCGTTGTGTGGAAGCGATATTCATTCACGCCATAACCGTAAATGACCTAACCCTAGTGGAAAAGCCATTAGCAACCTGTATGAGCTCGGGTGGCATACCCCGATCGGTTTGTGCTCGCAAGCTCAAGCATGATATTTGAAATGAGACAGTTCGTTAGCATATGAAACGAGACGTTCATTAGCATAAATTGGGCAAGACTGCATTTGAACCAATAAATGAAATCGGGTTTTCCATTACCAAAGACCCTATCTAAGCGGGGTGTCCAATTCATGCGGTAGAGGCTCCCTTCTTTGATGCTAGAATTGCTATTTAAATTTCCCCGTACCAACGAGAGACAAAGGGGTTGGATGCGTAATGTTAACTACTTGGAAGACAAGTCCGTTCTCTCGCTTAGAGTTGTAACTTCATCAGATGTAAGGCAAAGACTTCCGTCAAGGTTGGTAAGTATATAATTCATGATACTTTAAGCCACTCTTTAGGTGTTAAGGTCTTTATTTTTGAACCACTTGCATGTCCTAGTTGTCCTTGGAAAAGGCCGAGGGTTGATTCATTTTCATCGGCATTGTAACAAGGGGGTGGATAATGCGACCTAGGGAGGTTGTCACCATAGTATTTTGATGTGAAATCTGACACCTCCTGCCAAACCTTTGCTTCTGCGATAGAACCCTCAATCTTACACTTATTTTTATAGTCTGACCGAACATGCTTCAGAACTCTCTCAATAGCATAACACCAACAAAACTATGCGGGGCCACCCATCTCGTGCCTCATACGGAAGGTGCAAAATCAAATGCACCATCGAACGAAAGAAGCCCGGCGGAAATATCTTCTCCAACTTACGCACCAACACAGGTGCCATTTTTCCATTTCTTCAAGTGTGGTCCGAGATATTTCTTTAGCACAAAAGCTACCGAAAAGAAATTGCTCAACTCTGCCATCACATGCCGGACATGCTCGGGGACATAGCCTCGAAGCATCACTAGAAGAAGCCGCTCCATCCATATGTGGTAGTCATGACTCTTGAGCCCATTGATTCACATAGTAGATAAGTCACTCCCCTCCTCAGATTTGCTGCATACCTATTAGGGAACATTAATTTTTGAAACCATTACAGTACTTCCCTCCTTTAGGGCCTGCTCAACACGTAATCGGCCTTAGGTTTTTTCCATCTCTTGCCATTGCTAGGAGGCTTCATTTCTTGCTTCGGTCTGTCACACAACTCTGCCAGATCAATTCTAGCCTTAACATTGTCCTTTGACTTCCTAGTTTCCATGAATGTTCCAAGAAAATACTCGGCGATATTCTTTTAAGTATGCATTAAATCAAGGTTATGTGGAAGAAGAAGGTCATCATGATAGGGGAGCTTCTCTAAGCCTGACTTGTGAGTCCATGCTTGATCCTCGCCATAACCCACAAAGACACCTTTTTCATCGCCCACAAGAGCATCCACTTGAGCACGCACCCTCGGCAAATTTGTCATCATCTCCTGGGAGGGTCTCAGAACTTGGAGACCTTTCATAAAGTTCTTCTTGTCTAGCCCGACCGCATGGTCAAGAGGGAGGAACTGTCGATGCTTGTCGAGCGCAGAATTCTTGCCACCCTTCTTTAACTAGGTGAACCTCAGAGCCGTCTTGCATACTGGGCAAGGGAACTTGCCATGAACACACCAGCCATAGAATATCCCATTGTCAGTATAAATTATATGCACACAATGTCGTTGTATTATCCGCAAGCGCACAGATAGAAATACCGTTGTAGCACTTCACCAAAAGATGAACTCTCGGTTTTAAAATATCAAACCCAAAGGAACAGTAGGTGAATATAACTAGTGTTTACCCAATCCACTTCACAATCAAAGTACTTAAGAAACTAGCTAGAATTAGAAGATAACACTGACTTCTTGTTCTAATCTCTATAAACCCCAGTCTATTTATTCTATCATGGGCGCTAATTCTTAATAAAGTAAGGCAAAATTACTCTACTAAGAACGTACAAAGCCTACCATTTCTTCTTGGTGGGAAGTGGGCTCTGAGAGGATTCAATAAAGCTATAAAGTCACCTTTATGATACTACCACTGATTCCCTACCAAGCAAGGGGCATTCACAGATAACTCTAGTCTAAGCGCCACACATACACTAGAAACTATCCCTCTAATCAAGAGCAACCAAGATTAAAGTACTCTAAAAGAGTTGCAAACTTGAAGAATAGAATAAACCAAAACTTACTTTAATTATGAAGTCAAAACCGGATAATCTCTGAATACACTCCTCCTCTCGCGAAGAGAATGATCCCTCGTAATACAAAGAGAGAAGATCCGACAGCCGGACTCCTCCGAAGCACTCCTCACTAATCTCTCTATTTCTAATAAACTTGATTGCTAATCAAGATCCTTTGTAGCTAATCAAGTGGCTATGCTCTAATCATAAGATCTTGACTTTCTCTAACCATAGACTTCTCGAGAGAAACTCAAGAAGGAATTGTATCTATCACTAATGAATTAGGGTTTCGGGGGTAGCCCCCCCCTTCTTTATAGCCCCATAGGATGAATCTCGGCCCTTGGATCAAACCGACTTGATTGGACGGACTAGATCAACTCCATAGGTCGGTTGTAGGAAGGTTCCGTAAGCTCGACACGTGGCGTGCTTTCGGGGGTGCCGCGCCGCACACACCCCCTCCCCCGTGCCGCCCGGCCCCACCTTGGAACGGGTGGGCCCCAGCCTTGGCGAGGTGTTCTCTCTTCTCATTTTGACCCCGAATTTACTCCAATCGCCCGATTTTGTCCTTTTCTTTCGTTTCTCTATTTTCACTCTTTTCGCTCTGCTTTCCGTTTTTCTGTTCTCCCGCAAAACCGAGTATGCACCAAAACTCGTGGAAATCATTAGTAATAATAATATTTTAGCAAGATTCATCCATGTTTAAGAGCTTTCGGATATATAAAAGTGGTCAATAACTACCATCAACAAGCTCCCCACATTTAGGCTTTTACTCATCCCGATAAAAGGATGGTTTACTTTTAGACTTAACTTAAGATCAAGACATCAAACATAATTGTTCCTTAGTCTATCCCATGCTTGCGGGATTTAATGTGTCTACCAACCAACTTTTGGCGGTTGAAAAGTAGAACAAATTAAAGCAGATCACCCTTTTATCTTTAGTCAAGTTAACTGGAGCTTTTGATAGAATTTTGAAAAGAAAACATAGCATACCTTCTCCCGTAAATGATACTCTCAATCACTCAATATATATATGTATTGTTTCTAGATCCTCTCCAAAGCATAGAATGCTCATGATAAATATCAAGCTTTTATGGATTTTCGTGTAAGTCAAGGAATAGCATACTCATCTTGTATGTATTGTCAAAATCAAGACCAGATCTAATGTAGGGTCACATCAAGAAGTGCAAAGTGTGTGGAATATATAGTGTCTAAAACTAATTCTACTATGCTCAAGAAACTTGTCTCTTTTTTTAGAACAATGAACACTTGTAAGAAAAAGGACCATGGGCTATCTATTGTTTTTACATACTTGAGAGAGGCGGGCATCTAAGTACCCATTGTTTTATGTGGACACTTGTCCTTTTTTACTCTCTCTCTTTTTAGGGAGGTAGGCTCTACTCGCCCGTAGGACACTTGTCCATTTTTCATCCCCCTTTTTATTTATTCTTTTGCATAGCCCATGCCTTTTCTTTTATTTACAGCAACTTTGAATATAGAGAGATAAACATAAGTGAGCATTTTAATAAATCCTAAATATTTTTGTGTCTATTCCCAAAGGTACGAACAGATTTTTGGATGGAAAGAAAAGCATGTTTGTGCGCGCATTTTCAAAGTGTGAAAGAAAGGTAAAGTGTATCCGGGTGTACGTGTTTCTTGATGAACCACACTACATAGGTCACTAGTATTGAAAATAACTCAACACAAAACAAGTAGCATATGAGCTGGTTTCTCTAAATATTTCTAAGTATAAACAGGGCTTTGGTAGGACATAGCATTTATCACACAGAGAAGTATAGCTATTTATTTTAAGCATTTTTTTAAAAGAAAACTCTCCGTAAAACAAGATGTCAAGATTCAGGTTCACTTTATTCTCGCTATATCATACCTTGCAACAACTTAAGTTAAAATGGGATCCCTAATAAATAAGTTCCCAACAGCAATAAGATTTTCAGAAACATTATGCAAGTCTATCACTTAAATTATGACTAAAATAAACTTAGCATATTCAAAGCAAGGATCATATCATAGCAATCTTGTGTTTGGAAATAACTTAAGCAATGAACAGGTCAAGACAAACAGCATATTAATAATATTTAGTAAGCAAATAATTAAAGTTCTAATAATTTCAAGAATAATTTTCAAGCAAAGAACACTTAGAACTTTTGGAACCTTTTTGAAGGTAGTGTTTGTTGTGATCTCTCCCCACACTTGTCTCTTTTATACTCCTTAATCTGCAAAACATGTGGAGACAAGTGCATTTCCAAAACACACATAATAATAATAGAGAGATTAATGTTAAAATTAAAACTTAAGAAAAACTTTAAAAACTCAAAACGACTTCTTTATTTATTATTTGACTCTCACAAAGACTCGACAAACCGACTCAAAATAAAGACTCTAAAAATTACATGACTTGAATGACACTTTATTTATTTATTATTATTCGTCCATCCTCGCTCATACTATGGGCCACTAGATCTCTAAGATGTCAACAATGGACATCACTAACTCCATCGCCTTCGCAACTCGAGCCTCTAGCGCCTTCACTCATAGTACGTCGTGTTAACCATCCGGGCGTGAGTACTCCCATCTCGATGGCCAACTTCAGAGTGTCCGGGACCATAGACACTCTGTCATCCACCATGGCAACAGTCTTTCTTGTCTTCTTCAAATAACTTGCCAAGGATCTTCGAAGCAACCCTCTTCCTCTCCGTAGGGAGGAGCAAGCAACCGAGGAAGGTAGTGGGTCTGTCCGGGAATAGCACTTCCGGGGAGAGCTAGTGGTGCCCGACCCACCATGAACCCGGCGCGTATCTTTGCAGTGCAGGTGCTGGAGCAGGTGCCGCCCCGGGCCGGAGCAAAGGCGGCGTGAGCCGGGGCAGGTGCCCTTCTCACCACCGGTCTTGGTGCGGCCTCTTCTTCTGAGAGTACCACGCCGGTCCTCCTCTCGTGGAACTGTCCTCACGGAGTTTGTTGAACCCGAGTTGGTGAATCAAAGATCCTCGCCCGACGCATAGGGTCGTCAACCACGAGGCGGGGTGGCTTTGAGCCACCGGGGTCGAGGTCCCGTCATCATGTTTTGCTCCGCCATTTAAAGTTTTGATTGAGGTGGAACCCTCTCAAAAGATGAGTAGGTTCCTTAGATGAGAATGAAAAGAAAAGAATAGGTCCGAGTCTATTATATAGTCCAAGGAATGGTGTATGGCTTCCTACGCTCACGGTATGGTACTAAACCATTGGTATAAATTACCGAACACTAAATAATATATAATAAATAATGGAAAAGGCCGGCACGAATGGCTACGTGGCCGTGCCGCGGCACGCGGGGTGGTGCCGCCTCTAAGACGCCCCGACGCCCTCTCCCAACTTTTTCTACCTCTTACTTAGCTCAAAATTGACCCCTAAATTTAATCCAATAATTTTAGTTCTTTTCGAAAAATGGATTTGTGAATTATGATGGCAAAATGATGAAATCCGCACTATCGACAATTAAAGTTGGAATATCAAGTACAAGAAAAAGTTTAAGTCGATGTCCATTTACCTTGAATAACGTACCTTCGTTTGATTGTAGAGTTACTGCTCCATGTGGTGATGAATTCACAACGGTAAATGGTCCTTCCCATTTGCTTCGTAATTTTCCAAGTCCGAATAATTTAAACCTGAATTAAAAAGTAATACCTTATCTCCTGGTGCAAACTCCTTCTTCTTGATCCTCTTATCATGCCATCTTTTTTGTTCGTTCTTTATAGATCTTCGAATTATGATAAGCTTTCTCTCTCCATTCTTCTAATTCTGATAGTTGCATTTTTCTCTTCTCTCTCCCGCGGCTTCAAGATCCATGTTCCATCGCTGATAGCCCAATGCGCCTTTGAACTCTAACTCGACGTAGATGGCAAGTCTTTCCATATACCAACTGATATGGTGACATACCTAAGGGTGTCTTGTATGCTCGCTCTATATGCCCAAAGTGCTTCGTAGTCGATCTCTCCATACAGCTTCCCATTTCATTAACCGCCTTACGCAAGATATTCTTGATCCGCTTATTTGATGTTTCTACTTGGCCACTTGTCCGAGGATGGTAAGGTGTAGCAACATTGTGTCTAATTCCATGACTTCGTAGATAGTCATGAAACTTTTTATCAATGAAGTGTGATCCTCCATCACTTATCACCATCCGTGAGACTCAATCTTGGAAATATTATTTCTTCAAACATCTTTCTTGAGCTTTTTGAATTGGCCTTCTTGCATGGTATTGCTTCAACCCACTTGGAAACATAATCTACCGCCACCAAAATGTGCTCACAATTCTTTGATTGTGGAAAGGACCCATGTAGTCAATTCCCCACACGCCAAAGAGCTCGATCAATAGATTGTTGGTGAGTGGCATAGCATCTCTTGAGTTTATGTTGCCATGCCTCGACAAGCATTGCATCGTTTGATGAAATTCTTCGTGTCTTCATACATTGTTGGCCAAAAGAATCCACTCGCGGATCTTTGCATGGGTTCTCGAATGCTCCATAGTGACCTCCATATGGTGCCGAGTGACATCTTTCAATAATTTGAATGCCTTCCTCCGCTTAGACACATCTCCCGAGTAAACCATCGGCCTGACGCACTCAAGAGGTATGGCGGATCCCATATGTGTTGACGACTCTCATATACGAGCTTCCTCTTGTTCTCCCCTCGAGGTACATAACCTACAACCATAAAATTAACAATATTTGCATACCGTGGGGTCCGACTTGACGATCTTGAAGAGCATGTCATCCCTCGATTGCATCATTGATCTACAGTTCTGCGAATTCTCAAAACACATTCTAGACAAGTGATCTCACCAAATGAATTTTCTACTCCCTTTTTATCTTTTATTTCTAAATCAAACTCTTGGAGTAACAAAATCCATCTAATCAAACATGGTTTAGCGTCTTTCTTAGTGAACAAATATTTTAAAGTAGCATGATCAGTGTAAACAATAACTTTTGCTCCCACTAAATAAGATCTAAACTTATCCATAGCAAAAACAATAGCCAGGAGCTCTTTTTCAGTAGTTGCATAATTAAGCTGAGCTCCTGTCAAAGTCTTACTAGCATAGGCAATAGCATGATGCTTCTTATCTTTAGTTTGTCCTAAGACTGCTCCTACAAAGATAATCACTAGCATCATACATGATTTCAAAGGGTAACGACCAATCTGGGGCCGGATGATTGGTGCGAGATGAGGGCTTGTTTAAGTGTATTAAAAGATTTCATGCAAGCCTCATCAAAAACAAAGGGAACATCCTTAGCTAATAAACTGGTCAAGGGTCTAGCAATGAATGAAAAATCTTTAATGAATCGACGATAGAAACCACAATGATCAAGGAAACTACGAATGCCTTTGATATTAACTGGTGGAGGTAATTGTTCTATCACCTCTATCTTAGCTTTATTAACTTCTATCCCCCTCTCAGATACTAGATGTTCTAGCACTATTCCTTCTCGAACCATGAAATGGCACTTCTCCCAATTAAGGACTAAGTGTTTCTCCTCACATCTTTGGAGAACTCTATCTAGATTTTCAAGACAATCATCAAAAGTCTTTCCATAGACAGAAAAATCATCCATAAAAACCTCCATAATCTCTTCAATCATCTCAGAGAATATAGACATCATACATCTTTGAAAAGAAGCCGGAGCATTACATAGCCCAAAAGGACATTCTACGATATGCATAGGTACCGTAGGGGCATGTAAAGGTGGTTTTACTTTGATCATTTGGATGGATGGAAATTTGATGATATCCAGAATATCCATTGAGGAAACAAAAGAAAGAGTGGTTAGCCAACCTTTCTAACATCTCATCAATGAAAGGCAAAGGAAAATGATCCTTTTTAGTTGCCTTATTAAGCTTTCTGTAATCAATACACATTCTCCAACCAGTAACGGTTCTTTGTGGAATTAGCTTATTCTTGTCATTCTTGACAAATGATCATACCTCCCTTTTTAGGTACAACTTGAATGGGGCTTACCCACTCACTATGCGGCACATGATAGATAATCCCGGCATGCAATAGTTTTAAAACCTCCTTCTTCACTACTTTCCTCATTGCATTATTTAGCTCAAGGTTATGCTCTCTAGATGGTGCTATATTAGGATCCGTGGGAATACGATGGGTGCAAAAGAATTGGGCTGATTCCCTTAAGGTCTTGGAGTGAATAGCCAAAAGTAGCTCGATGTCTCTTGAGGACAGCTATAAGTCTTAATGATTCCTCTGGGGATAGTGTATTGCTTATAATGACAGGATAATCCTCGTCATTATTAAGAAAAGCATATCGAAGTCCAGCAGGTAAAGGTTTAAGCTCTATAGGAGGTCTGGGAGTTTCTAAGAGATCTTGCAGAGGTCCAGGATCAACGGAATCCTCATCCTCTTCTTCGATGAAAAGATGGGTATCTTCTTCTAGTTCTTCTTCAAATTCTAATGGATTATCAAAAGATACTTCCATAACTTCTTCTAAAGGCTCTAGCTGGGGAGGAAACTCAAATTTTGATTTTAGAGCATGATCATAAGTTATAGAAAACTTAAGATCTCTCCCCCAGGCTAAAGTCTAACTTTCCGTGCTCTCCTTCCATAAGAAACTTTCCTATAGGTGGCCTATTAGGATGTCGAACTCTTGAATGTCAAAAATATTGAAACTTAGCCGGACTGATATTCTATTAATAATCATGGGGGTTACATGAAGAATCCCCAAACTTGGAACAATGTGTCCAAAAAAGATTCTTTAATCTTTTATTGGCGTGGAGACAAGACTATGTTGTCAACATAATCTTGCATAAAAAGAGCGCACATGATATTGACTCCTACCATAGGATTATATAGGGCATCAAAAGGTCCTCTATTGAATTGGCATTTAATGGGTATAGAAGGTGTATCTAATCGGATAATATCAGGTGAAAGTTCTGACTCTTCTACCCACTCAAAACTCATAATAGAAATTAGTCTCTTCATAGTCTCTTTCAAGAACTTCTCCTTAGAGAGCTCAATTGTCAGAGACCGCCCATAAGGTTTTCTCTCTACTTGATATTTTGAAGTGTTTTCAAATCGGCAAACAATTCATCTTCAAAATCAAGCATAAAATCGAAAAGAGGAATGTCCTCCTTATTGTGCGGAGCTAGTTCAGGATCTCAGATTGTATAGTTTGGGATGTTTCTAAAGAATCTGGCTCTACTGGCTTTGGTTCCTCTAACCACTTCTCCTTCTCATCAGGAAGATATTGTGTGATGCGTGAAAGGATAGCCTTAGCATCATCTAGAGTTTTGTGCAAGAACAATCCTCCTGAGGATGTGTTAAGATAATCTAAAGTGTTTTGGTTAAGGCCCATATAGAAATGTTGCAGAACCATAGGTTCAGGTAGGGCAAGGTTGGGACCAGAATTTAGGATTGATGCTAGTCTCTTCCAAGCTTTACCTAAAGATTCATCCTCTAATTGTTTAAACCTCAAGACTTCTAAACGAAGCTTGACAACCTTCCTGACCGGGTAAAATTGTAGGCAAAATTCAGATTGTAAGGCTTCCCAATCCCCTTGGAAACTATTGATGCGAAGCTTATACCAATGCTTGGCTTCTCCCCTCAAAGAGTAAGGAAAGAGCTTCCACTTAAGGGTTTCATCATTCATACCCTCTAAATGTAGGCTAGCACAAGCTCGGGTCAAAATCACTCAAATGAGAATAAGGATTCTCATATTCATCTCCGAAGAAAAGATTTTCCCCGAACTAATTGGATAAGATCGGGTCGTAACTCATAGGCAAAAATTAAGATAGGTCTATTTGATTCAAATGGCCTAAGGTACAACTCCGAAGGTGCTCCAAATTGATATAAATATTTTTGTGGCATTTTCTTTTTTATATAAAACAGAAATAAAAGCAATCAATAAAAACTAAGTTAATGATAAAGAAATAAATACTGAAAATAAATGCGAAAGTAAATACTGAAAAGTAAACAATAAAAGATAAATGATAACTATATGATACAAGATTAAGGTAATACTCTAAGTTACTATCCAACAAAACTATCATTCCCCAGAATCAGCGGCGTTAAATGCTTGTTGGTATAAATTATATGCACACAATGTCGTTGTATTATCCGCAAGCGCACGGATAGAAATACCGTTGTAGCACTTCACCAAAAGATGAACTCCCTAGGTTTTAAAATATCGAACCCAAAGGAACAAGAGGGTGAATATAACTAGCGTTTACCCAATCCACTTCACAATCAAAGTACTTAAGAAACTAGCTAGAATTAGGAGATAACACCGACTTCTTGTTCTAATATCTATAAACCCCATCTATTTATTCTATCGTGGGCGCTAATTCTTAATAAAGTAAGGCAAAATTACACTACTAAGAACGGACAAAAAGCCTCACCGTTTCTTCTTGGTGGGAAGTGGGCTCTGAGAGGATTCAATAAAGCTATAAAGTCACCTTTTATGATACTACCACGATTCCCTACCAAGCAAGGGGCATCCACAGATAACTCTAGTCTAAGCACAAGATACACTAGAAACTATCCCTCTAATCAAGAGCAACCAAGATTAAAGTACTCTAAAAGAGTTGCAAACTTGAAGAATAGAATAAGCCAAAACTTACTTTAATTATGAAGTCAAAAACCGTAAAATCTCTCGATATACACTCCTCTCGTGAAGAGAATGATCCCTCGAATACAAGAGAGAAGATCCGACAGCCGGACTCCTCCCAAGCACTCCTCACTAATCTCTCTTTTCTAATGAACTTGATTGCTAATCAAGATCCTTTGTAGCTAATCTGAAGTGGCTATGCTCTAATCATAGAATCTTGACTTTCTTTAACCCTAGACTTCTCGGAGAGAACTCAAGAAGGAATTCTATCTATCACTAATGAATTAGGGTTTCGGGGGTAGCCCCGCCCCTTCTTTATAGCCCCATAGGATGAATCTCACCCTTGGATCAAACCGACTTGATTGGACCGGACTAGATCAACTCTATAGGTCGGTTGTAGGAAGGTTCCGGCTCGACATGCGGCGTGCTCGGGGTGCCGCCGGCACCCCTCCCCCCCGTGCCCCCGCCCCACCTAAAACGGGTGGGCCCCGCCTTGGCGAGGTGTCCTCTCTTCTCATTTTGACCACGGAAATTTACTCCAATCGCCCGATTTTGTCCTTTTCTTCCGTTTCTCTATTTTCACTCTTTTTAAAATACTGTTTTTACTTTTTTTCCTGAGTTCTCCCGCAAAACCGAGTATGCACCAAAACTTCGTGGAAATCATTAGTAATAATAATATTTTAGTAGTATTCATCCATGTTTAAGAGCTTTCCAGATATATAAAAGTGGTCAATAACTACCATCAACACCTATACGCCAAGAAATCATGCAGAGAGTAGTGGTACCAAACGTACATCCTAAAATTTCTCTTCAAAGCTCTGGTCAGACATCCAAAACCCTTCGTTCCAAGCTTTGATCAATTCATCAATCACAGTGGCTCTAATAACACACCCATTTTATTTCCTGGTGGCCAAGAATTATCAAAGACAAGAGGATGTTCTTCTGGCTTGAAAGCGCATCGAGGGAGATTGAGTGTAACACCCCGGTGTTATTTCCACTAAAACCCCGACATGTCATCATGATCATTGCAAAAGCATGCATATTTAGCCCACCCTATGTTGCATTGAACTAAAATAAGTTTATTTTATATTTGGTGTCGTTGTTGTCGGTCGAAAAGACGCGAGAGGAAATAGATTCCGGAAACTATCCGCCCTTGTCGAAAAACCTAGTTTCTAAACCTTGTTTTGTTTCCTTTTATTTTATTCAAATTTTATCAAGATTTTGGGTATGGTTATTAAAGCATTTTTGTAGAGTTTTCAAAACTAAACAAAGTTGGTATTATGAGTTTTTAGAGTTTAGTTAAAAATTTTAAAGTAATTTTGACTTTTATTCAAACCCTAATTGCCCCCTTTTTCTATATTTTAAAATCTAAGCAAAATTTGAGAAAACTTCCAAAAACTAGTTTGTAGATCTTGATGAGAGGAACAAAAGTCATGTACAAAGTTTTTCAAGTTTTTAAATGAATTTAAAAGTAATTTTGAATTCAAATTTCAAAAAGTTTGACCCCATTTCAAAAGTCAAACTTAGAGGCTGAATTTGAAAATGTTCCAATTATGAAATTTGTAGATCTTGAAAAATTAAGGGGAGTTACTTTTTTGGAAATTTTTGAGTTTAGTTCAAAATTTGGGAGTAATTTGAAAAGTTTGAAGTTAGGGTTAGGGATGAATAGTACTCCGGCCTCTCCCCTCGCGCCACCGCCTGGCTGCCAAGAGTCGCATGCGTCCACCGGCGAGACCGCGAAGCCGACCACCTGAGCTCTTCGCGACCTCCCTCCAGCTACCTCCCGACCCCTTCTTGCCTATAAATAGGCCTGAGGCCGTCGTTTTCTTCTTTTCCCCTAATCTCGCCGCCGGAACCGCCTCCTCCGTCGCCGCCGCACGCCGCCGGCCACACCTTTGCCAAACTAGTTTTCCCAACCACTTCGCAGAACTTTTCCCTTCCTCCGAGCCCGCCGCAACTCGCCTCACCGTCGGGAATCCCGAGCCGCCGCTCTCCCCAACGGGCTGCAGCCGCCGCCACGCACACCCTCGCCGTCGCCAGAGCTCCGGTGAGCCTCGTGGAAAACCATCTTGCGCCTAGCTTCTCTCGATGTCCCCGGTCGAACGGCTCACGTTTTTCCACGCACAAAGCTCCGACGAGTCGAACGCCGCCGCCTTCGCCGCCACGCCGCCGCTCTCACCGCCCGACCCACCTCCGCCTAGCCTCGCCGCAAATCGAGCCCCGTCCTAGATCCGCGGTGAGCTCCCCGCCACTCCCATGTATTTAGTTTTCTCGTTCGCCCATCAACGGCGCCGAAAGCGTAGAGCCGCCGCCGCCGATGGCCAGCGTCGCCGCCGAGCACGCATTACTGGCATCGCGTGAACGATGCCGTGCCGCACCGTAGCGCCAAGGCCGCCCAACACTTGTTACACCGGGCGATCCGCCACTTGTTCATCCCGGCCAGCCCACCATGAACATTTTTGGGCTATGAACAGTGATGGGCCACGCACGATAACAGGCGAATTCAACCCGAGCCCTTTTTCATTTATAAAATGTTTTATCCAATTCCTTTATTTTGAATAGTGTCTAATTTTCCAAATTTTGTATAAATTCAAATTATAGCTCAAAAAATTCTGAAAATTTTTGTGTAGCCTTCCCATGGGTATGTCTATCCATGAAAATTATGAAACTTGAATTTTGAATACTTTTGGCATGATTTAAAAATACAAATTTTAATTGAAAAATGCATCTTCCTTGATTTTTAATAATTATTTGATTTATCCAAAAATCATGAAAATTATTTTGGTACTGTTTTATGACATGACCTGCCTGTACAAAATTTTTTGAGCTTGTTTTGAGAAAATTAAAATTTTTATTATTTTATGCCCTATCATTTCATGTGTAAAACAATTTGTTTAATGCATTCTAACTTAGGGTTTTGGGTAGATTTTGGGTTGTTTTGTGAACCTTAAACCACACCACTGTTAGATGGTCCTTGAGAACTCCTTAGGAAATGGTGATGATATCTCGTAGAGTAGTTCAACAAGTTGGTTTTGTTAGGTTGCAACTTTATCGTGAAGGAAAGTCGTACTCAAACGTTTATCATTTCCTCGCACCCTCATCATATTTATATACATAGCATCATGTAAAGCATATGTTATTCTTTTCGTATAGTGAACGAAGGAGATCGTGAAGTTGTTGATCGTGCCTCGGAAGAAGGCTATCTTGTTGATCCGAGTTCGAATATCGTGACCCGTCGTCCGAGTCAAGCTACTTCATCAATCAAGGCAAGCCCCTGTTCATTTAAACATTTCCTTGTGTTTTTACAAAGCTTTATATCACCTTTTTACTTTATGCTTTGCATTAGGTGATAGGAATTGAGTGACAACCTAATTGATGCATTATCCATCCTTGATTATTTCAAGATCTACCTTGATAGCCGTTTTTGGTTAAATGCTAGAACGCTTAGCCTTGCTATATTAGTTAGACTTTTGAGTCAAAATGTGGCAAGTCCTTTATGATAGCCCGAATGGGCAGTTGATGAGAAAGGATGCTATATGATGAAACCATACTGGGATATGGTGTTGAAATTGAGACCGGTCGGGTAATTTGCATTGAGAATGGAGTCTCAGTGTAGTATTTCCGGCTTGTCGATTAAGGACCGTGCGTTGTAAGCAATGTGGACCGAGACTATGGAACACAATCTGCGCCTGAGGTCGTTGGACCAATGGCACGTCTGTCTGGATGTCACCCCAAGACAGTCGAAACTAGTTCTGGACGCATACTCCGGTAAGCCCGATTTTGGGGGTGTCAAATCGGAACGCGTAAACCGCCAAGACCGGAGTGGAGAGATGGCGGGAGTACATGCTACCCTCGTGGGTTAAAGTCCCTTGGAGGTGTACGGTATTACGGGGTGGCGTGGGGGCGGTTCCGTTTTGAGTATCCAAGAAAGGGTTGATATATGCAAGCTTAAGTGCTACATATGTCGTGTGGAAAGAACTCCCCAATTTGGGTTAATCGATTTCGAAATCGCCGTACTTCTGGATATGGAGACTTGGTTTCCCACTTACATCGTAGTTTAATTATGGAACAAAGGTAGAGGTGGCATAAGTGAGGGAATATCTACAAGTGTATGCTATAGTGTAAGATCACCTAGAGTAGGTGAGAAACTAATTTGAGATTAAAACATTGAAAGTAAGGATTCAATTCTAGTAAGCTTTTACGCAAAAGGAGTCCTTGATTCTTGCTAAAAACCTTACCTTTGAATCCAATTAGACCAACATTCCTCGAGTCTCCTCCTATTTTCTTTAGTCGGGTAAGTCTTGTTGAGTACTCCCGTACTCGAGGTTTGTCGACCGTTGTTGCGGGGACCAGGAAATCATGTGTGCACCCGGACCGTCTTTGCATGACGATTCATCGGGAAGAAAGTGATGATGAGTGAGAAATGAGACCCGTGGGCAGGGTCTAGTAGAGTCACTTGTGTAATAAACTTTCTGCTACTCCTACTTTATATTGTAAAACTTGTTTTAAATAATGGTTGAAAAATTATTGTAATATATAAATCTTCCGTTTTTACTCGATTATGTATGAAAACTGTTGTAATACTTGCAATGACCTCGTAACGGATCCTCGTTTGGAAAAGTTAATAGCATTTTTCATGTTATAGGTGCACATATGTGACTATTAAAGGTTGTTGAACCGATAATTAGTACATGTGGGCCCTGTAATTTGGAAGGTTCTGTTACATTGAGCGGGATAACGAATATAGGCCAACAAGTGTATGGGGCAGCCATCATTCCATAAGGATTGAACCCATCATTGCCCGGTATAACATGCACATTACAAGCCTCCATAGCTTTGTCGATGAATATTGTCAAAATGGGTCCATGCATTGGCATCGGATGGGTGTACCATCTTATCTCGGATTGTAGCGACGCCCATCTTTGTGCCATGTCATCTGTTTTATGAGACTCCTCGGTCATGTACATCCGTTGTAACCTCGGGTCCAAGGGAAGGTACCGTAGGATTTTCACGGGGATGTTAAAGCCGCCTCTTGTGACCGTCACCGAGTCTACCTCTATGAACCTTGAGGATTTACACTTTGGGCAAAGGTGTAGCATCTTTGTAGTCTTTCCTAAATAAGACGCACCCGTTCTCACAAGCATGTATCCGCTCATATGGTAGCTTAAGTACCTTGAGGAATTTACGTGACTTCGTACATGTTCTTTGGCAGGTCGTGACCTCACGGAAGCAAGCCCCCAAAGATCGTCAACATGTCGTCAAAGCCGTCTCGACTCATCTTGCACCGGGCCTACAAGTCCATAAGGCGTGAAATGGCATCTAGTTGAGAGACCTCCACATAGTCGTGAAGTGGTTTTTCGTGTCGCCTCCAACATGGCATAATAGGCCTTTGCGGTTTCTTCTGGCTCCTCCTCCCCCTCATCCCCGTGTCCTTCACCAAAGTTTCCGGCATGAAAGTCATCTATTATGTCTCCTACCCCGGCATCAGAAGCAAGATCATCAATGTGTTGCCTCACCACCTCATCTCTCATACGCTCAGTTTCACCATGGAAGATCCACCACTTATTGTCCGTCAGTCCATCCATTCATGACAAGATGTTTAGACATGTCATCCTTACTTTGCCTTTTTTTTATTCCCACATTTCTTGCATGGACACCAAACCTTACTCGCACCTTGAGCATTCAGAAAAGCTTTGTCCACGAAAGCACTGCTTTTACTAATCCATTCAGGGTCATAATCTCCAAAACTCCTCCAGCCATCGTATATCCACGCACGGTCATCCATTCTCTACCATATACGCGAGAATATAAGAATGCATTGCATCTACACAAGGATCCTACCATCTAATAGGTGAAGATAGGTCCTAATCCCACCCGAGGATGTGTAGATGAGGTCAGTTCCATGCTCCACTCCTATCTGAGATAGAATTTTGGTAGCACCTCCCCGCTGTTCTCCAAATACATGTCCTCCCCGAGAGGGAGATTGTGTATTCGAAGAACAATAGGGAGATGTTGCCGAAACTCTGAATCAGACAGGAGTAAAACATGGGAACTAACCACATCTACGCATCCTCGGGCTGTCCAAAAACGTGGACAATTCGAAACAGATATGGTTATAGGTATGCAGGGATCTGCATAATTCCAACTGTATCTCTTTCAAACGGGAGATGCCTAACTAAGCTGCACGATCTAGCTAAGACCATGATACGGAAAGAGGGGTTATACTTAGGGTCATGGTGGAATCAGGCTAGCCGGAGAGGAAGAAGATCAGGGCCGCCAAGGCACTCCGACTCGGCAAGGCACTCAACTCCGCTCCGATGGGCTCCTCTCTGAAATAAAAGAAACAAATGGGCTTAGTTGAAAATTTTGACGGAACCTCCCCTATACGGTGAGGTTTCTAAAATCCTGCAAAATAAGCACACGACACGATGGCCGACAACCACATATATATTGACATAAACAAGTCACATGGCTCGATGGCCGACAACCTGCGAGGCCGAAGATGAGGCCAACTAGGGTCGCCTCGAGGGGCGCTAGAGGCGGGTCCCACGCCGCCGAGCGGCGAGGGTGGGTTCGAACGGACAACGGTGGGGCGGTCATGCTCCTCCTCCCTTGTTCTTCCTCCTCCTCCTCCTCCTCCTCCTCCTCCTCCTCCTCCCCTCCTCCTCTCCTCCCTTTTCCCTCCTTCCTCCCTCCTCCTCTCCCTCCCTTCTCCCTCCTTCCTCCTCCTCCTCCCTCCTCCTCCTCCCCCTCCCCCCCTTCCTCCTTCCTTCGGCATGGGTGCCGCGCCCGCCCCGCGTGGTGATAGGGGGAGGCCTTGCCGGGCGGGGGGCCTTGATGGGGGAGGGGCGCGATGGGGGGGGGGGAGGCCTGGCCGTGGGGCGGGCCGGCCGGGCGGGAGTGGGGAGTGGGGAGGCGGCGGTGGCGGCGGTGTGGAGTGTGTGCGTCGCGTGTGTGTGTTGAGTGAGCCGCCGTCGGCGCCTTTTTAAAAAAAATATATCCTAAGCCTTTCCCCGTGAGCCGCCCGATCCGCTCACGGAAAGGGTAAAAAACAAATTTATAATGCGCCGCCACCGGAGGTAAAGGGCCACCCCGAGCAAACCCTAAAAGCTCACGGGAAAGGATTTTTCAGAAAAAATAATTTTTTGCTCTCTTTCTTTTTTCTAGCATATATTTTCAAATTTTGATCAAGATTACTTCAAAAATACCTTGTCACATTCACTCACCCATACATAATTGATGCTTTAGCGAAGAATTGACCATTATTTCATGTGGTTTTATCTATATTTGTATTTACTTAATTATAACATAAAATTATAATAATTACCAAAATAATCCAAGAAAATCCCAAAAATTGACATGACACAATCTCTCGATGTCATTTGCATATAGAAAAAGTTTCACACCAAACCACAATTTGATCGCCACATCCACATGAAATCACAATTTGGATCATTCCCAACAAACATGAAACTTCTACGTAGATGTTGGAGCTTGTGAACATCATGTGTGCCAACTTGTCTTGAAATGTTCCCAATTTTTTATCATAGCCTCGGCATAAGATATCATGAAATATTATCAAATTTCATGATTTTTGCACATCGGTTGATTTCCTAGAATTTTTAAACCACTTTCGGCGGGGATTAACGTTCATGATTTTGTAACAATATGTTCGAGATTTGGTTATATTTTTTTATATGCAAGGCCTTACTTTGTTTTCAGTAAGAGGAATATAAATTTTTTACTAAATTTTTTCAAAAATTTCAATCACTTGTAGTTCAAATTTGGCTTCGTTTCAAAAATTGCCATAAAAGAGAATAATTACCTAAATATAACAAATAAAGTTAAAAATTCATCAAAATTGAACATGGAGTGCCATATGATGTGTAGGAAGTGTAGAAAAAGTATGGAGGCAAAAAACCAAAAATAAAAAAAAAAGGGTGGGGCCTTTCCCGTGGCAGAACCCCGCTCACGGGAAAGAGGGGTCCTTTTGCTGCCCGAGGCGTTAAGCTCACGGGGAAAGGCTTTCCCCGTGAGCTAGATGGAGGGCGGCGGGGAAAGGGTGACGGAGCGCCGACGGCCCACCGCAGTGCCCTTCCCGTGAGCTCTACCTCACGGGGGAAAGGAGGAGTGGCCTTTCCGTGAGCAGGCCCTCACGGGAAAGGCTCTTCCCTGTGTGTGTTGTCTTTCCCGTGGCGCCCGACGGAAAGCTTTCCCCCACGGAAAGGCACAGATTCCGGTAGTGAGTTTACGAGAGAATAGGAAGGAGGTTGTCGTTTGGTTGTACTAATCCAGTAGTCGGGTCTTGTCTTCTACCGGCCTTTCAGTAACAAACTCTACCATACCGTCCTATACATCCAAATAAACCTCGAGTGTCGCCGACTAAAGCAGTGGCCATTTCTTAGTGGCTAATGCAGTAAAAATAATAAAATAAATGTGGTAACGATTGATTCGATAGTGCAATAAATAACATAAAACTAATGTGCTAACATTGATCGTAACCAGACTAAGCAAAGGTAGTACATATCGCTGCATGAAAGTATGTGAACACCAACCAACTTCTTCTCGTCAAGCAATTCGCCGTTGGAGCGAGCAAGATTCTTTTGGACTTACTTTGGTCTTGCATAAGTTATCATAGGTTCCACGTGAGTAAAGAAGGCGGAGGCAGGTCCTAGCACTCTACCGGCCATGCATCTTTGCTTAGGGTCGCATCCAAATAGACACTGAGCGTCACCGACTAACCTGGTGGCTGGTGCTTGTTATGTTAATTAACTTAGTTCCAAGTTTGGTGACCTCCAATATCTCACAAATAACTAAGATAAAAAAGGTGATAAGGCTCATTTCTAAACTTACAAAGGTACTCCGCACAAAGTCGCAACAAACACTAATGACACTACATGTACTCTACTCCAACTGTTATCAAATAGCAAAGGGGGTGTGAGATTGTAACGTGAAAAGACCACTCTCATTATCTGCTAACAATGCATATATGCTGCAGCGTGAGTACTACATGCCATTTCCATTTTACATATCAGTAGTGGTACAAGATATGTGAGCTGTTGTATCATTTCAGCAAGTAGCTATGATTGCTAGCGATAAAATGTGTCCGATAACTCAACAAACAAGTTAACTGTGACTTGCTGGTGACTTCACGTGACTGTCTTTCGCCTACAGTCGACAGAGGATAATTGGATACATCTGGCCTAAACATGGTAAGGATGAACACCACACAATATAAAAGTTAAGCAACTTAATTCTTCCTCCAAAACCAAACAATCCATTCCTCAAACTAGATTCCAAACCAATTGAGAAATCAAAACCATCAGCTTGGTTCCTCACTTCCTCTGCTCTCGTTCTCTCTAGTCCCTCAGTTTTCTGCTCCGGTTTGGTCTGTGGTTTTGCGTGTTTGACACAATGACAGGCATGTATTGTCCAAATAAGCTAGAAGGCCTAAAAAGATGCTATCCCTCCGACAAACTGTATTAATTTTTTAATAATTAATAGGATATTTTAATAAACAAAATAATAATCAGAAAAAAATAAACAAAAATTTAAAATCATGTTATGTCCACACACCGTCCCCCTTCCGTATCAATTGTCATTTGTAGCAACAGGTTGCACGGAGGGCAACGGCATCCCACAGGGGTCTGCGGGCGCCGCCAGTGTACACATAATGCAATCACCACCTCTCTAAGAAAAAATAGACTATCCATGTTTGTCAAAATTTGTTATATATGATGTAATTACTTCAAAAACATTTTTTTCTTTTTACTACAAGTAATTAAAAATGGAACAAATGTATAATGCAACTTACTAACGCATTCATTAAAAATGTAACACTAAACACCATACACAAGCAACACCATTCCTTCATCAAAACCAACCATTCATCAAAAGTGGTTGTAATTAAATCAATTCAAAACTCAAAATCCTTCTACATTTCTCCTCAAAATAGACATAATCATGCAGATTGAGTAAGCGGGTTAAGATATGGGGACGTAATCAAATGGTCGTCCCCAACTGCTGTGATGCTAGAGCTAGACATCCCCAAGCATATATATATAGTCTCTTCTCGGCATCTCTCCACATAGCTGACCTCATCGAGAGGGAAAAATTGATACTAAACAAACAACAGCCATAAATGGTTGCAACCAAACTTACAGGCCAAATTAAGTCTGTTACACTACAATGATACAACCACCACACAACTACCATAGTAATATAGTTACTGCAAAAATACATATCAAGATAACTTAACTAAATGAGTACAATATTAAATTTAGGTTTTGAAAAAATTACAAAATCTTTCATGTTGGCAACGAGTTGTCACCACAAAATATTACAATCAATTGGCCCCTAGCAAACCTAAGGAAACTTTCCTTCTTCCAATATATACTCAAACGGATCAGCCTTGCGAATTAGGGATGGGCATGCTACCATCATGTTCAAATGCAAATTGAGCGCCTCGAAAGCTTTGCTGTCCACACTACAGGAGAGACGCCACCTTTGCCGAGTGCGGGGCGACTCGCAAATGCTACGCAGCACTCAGCGAAGGCTTCGCCGAGTGCAGCACTTCGGCGACCCGCGACTTTCGGCGAAGATTGACTCGGCGAAGCCATCTTCGCCCGAGTGCCAACCAAAAGCAAGCCGGCGCAGAGTTCGCCGAGTGCCGTGCCGCACTCGGCGAACCCGGCGTCGACCGCTACAAATGGGCGGCCCCTTTGCCGAAAGTGCCAAACGCCGCACTCGGCAAAGATTTGAATATTTTTAAATCTTTGCCGAGTGCCGCACTGGGCACTCGGCAAAGTCTTTATTTTAAAAAAAGAAACCGCCTTTGCCGAGTGCTGCTGGTGGCACTCGGCAAAGTTATGGTCATTTTGCCGAGTGCCACCTTTGGCACTCGCAAATCTGCCATTTGTCCCCAGGTTACCCAGCTTTGCGAGTGCCGCACTCGGCAAAGCTGGGAATTTAATTTTTTTTTTGTTTGTTTCTATTGATTCCACAGCCTCCATCAACACATACATATACCATAAACATTCATATATATATCATAGACCACATATTTCACCAATTCACATATATAATCCACACAATTCACAAATCCACATATATAATCCACAATTATCACAAATTCACACATATAGTCCAAGCATCGAAACGAAATGCAACATGTCCAACATCCGAACGAAATTAAACATGTCCAACATCCAAACAAAGCGTAACATGTCCAACATCCAAACTACATCCATCGATACCATCACCACGACCACCTCAACCCGACGGCCCCGAACCGTGGCCTCCCCGGGTGAAGAGCCCTCACCTTGCCCCGGATACCACACGCCGTGCTCGGGCGCCGATCGAACGACCACCCGTGGGCGTGGAGGCGCCGTGGAAGCCCGTGAGTGTGGCTGCCGCTACGCCGAGGAGGAACGCCACCGGCCACGTACCGTGCGCACGGGCCGACCGGATAGGCCGGATGGGGTGGAGAAGGGCCACCCGGAGGAGTCGGGTTCGAACCCGCCGACCGTGGCTGCACAAGTGTGAGGCGATCTCATTAGTACCGCAGTGAGCCGCACATGCCAAATAAATGAACAACAACATATACTCACCGAGTCCGGTCGAGGAGGAACGGAAACGGGGTGGAGCGAACAGCCGAGGGAAGCAACGGAGGTGGTCACACCCGGATCCGAGGCCCCGGAAGTAGCTCGCGACGCCCCGCACCGGGCGACCGAAAGAGTGCTGCGGAGTGCCTCCAACTCCCGCCGATGAGCCTCCTCGCCCTCTCGGGCCGCCGCTCGCCTCAAACTCTTCCGCCAAGCCTTTGCCTGGCCTCCAGCCTCTGCCATCCGGCCCGCAATATTACAACCGTAACATTGAAACAATGCATAGGTAGCGAAAATTTGTAAAACCGGTGACGGGCCGATGAAACCGGTTACCCGCATCGCCCGCATGGAGCTCGACTGCCGAGGTGCTATGGGGATGTCGGTGGAGGTCGTGCTCCTTGAGCGAATCACCCTCAGCCTGTCAACAGAGGACGGGTCGATCGCGCTGTTGGCCATCCAAGACCGCCGTCTTTGCTTCCCTCCCTCCCAACCTCATCACCGTGTCTCAGGTCCACAGGGCGCGTGGTCGGATCGTAGTCCTCCCCATAACGCCGCTTGGCCGCCGCGGCAGACCGGGTAAGCTTGGGGTGGACGCCGGCGTTCTTTACGCCCCGGGCCTTCTCGCCGGTCGACGCGTTGGCGGGTCGGTCGCCGCGCTGTGAGTCAAGGCCCACCCCCCAGACTCGCGATCTCCCGGTTTCCATGCCGACCGCAAGGAGAACACGTAGATGGTTAGAAGTGAAGAGATTTGAGCGCTTGAATAAAAAAATATCAACACAATCGTACCCATCTATCCATATACACCGGGAGGGGCACGCTGCCTTGGTGGTGTGGAGCCTTGCATCTCCGGAAGCGACACCTCCGACGGAGTCTCTTGTACGCCGCACGCCTCGGCCCAAGAGCCACTTGTCCACAATGGCCTCCCAGCAGCCCGTACTTGCCGCACCACTCCATTTATCCGCATGACATAGCAGAGGATTAATGGAAGTCCGCTTATTTTTTTATTGAAGAAATCTGAATAAATGCGTTCTACGAACCCGGATGTAATTGCTCTCTCGGTGAGGTCGGTCTCCCCTCCTCGGAGCATCATCTCCCTTGCTTCGTTCTTCTTCACCACCTTGCCAAGCACGCCGGCGTTGTAGGAGGTGATGCAAGAACACGCGCCTCGTGGTACAGTCCTTGAGTCGCTCTCGGCGGACACCCCGCACTCTAGCGGCCTCCTCCTCCTTCCCCGCCTGCACGTGAAGTAGTTCTCGCATACGTAAAAACATGTATCATTCAATTATTTAAGAAACTTAGTATTCAAACGACGTGAAGTAATCCCGCATACACACTCACCCAAAAGTCCGTCTTGATCTTCCTGGCAAGTCTGCCCTCGTCCACGCGCACGAAGTCGTCCCACGACCAGGGAACCTCCCTCCTGTTGTTCCCGAGGTCCACCAGGCCAGGGTAGTTCTCTCTAATCAGCAGGCTCTGGATGCCATTGATATGGCGCGCACGCCCCCCTCCGCTTACAATCTTCCGCCATCGCACGAGGCATTAAGACAAATTGTTAGTTTGAAGTTCGATTTTCAACATGTCATATGAAGAAGTAGTGAAAATATCAATGGCTACTTACTTTTCACCGTTAGGTCGAATCACGGGGCGGCGGTGAAAAGGGATCGCCCTCGTGGGAGGCTCGAGGCCCCGCTACCGGTAGACCTTGGCGGCACTCGAGGAGGACGTGTGGACAGTGTCTCTTCGCACCGAGTCCGAAGTCAGCGGTGTGGCCCGACGACGGCCCCGGCCGGGCCCGACCGCCCCCCGCTGGTCCGACGACGACACAAAGTCAAGCCTCCTCGTGGACGGACGACGCCGGCCGCGCCGACGCCTCCACCGTCGGGGGCTGCTCGTCGGCCTCCTCCTCGCCGGCCTCCCCTCCTCGTCGGCCCGGGGAGAGGGTGAGGGGGGTCTCGCGTGGCGGATCGACCCCCCAATCGACGTTGCCGCCTTCCGCCTGGCATTTTGTCGAGTCCCTGCAAAAACAAATAGTAAACCAATTAGTATTGCAAAATGAACGAAATATAATTGAAAGGTAACAATAATAACAAAATAGTATTACATGATTTAGAAATTATCTCCCCGAATGCCTAAGGCTGGGATGTAGTCATCACTATCGCTACCACTATTGTAATCATCAATGTCACCATCCTCATCATCTGTATCGCCCTCATCATCTGTATCGCCCTCAGCATGTGCATCGCCCTCCACAACTCTTTCGCGCTCAAGCCTCCATCGCTCAAGAATTTGCGTGTCCTTAGCATCCTCGCACCTCATCACCCTCGTCGTCATCGATGGCGTTTGTCTACTTCCATGCCCATCGCTGAAAGAATGTCTATCTCCAAACGTCCTTCTAGCCCCTCAGGTTGATAGAACTCTTCAGTGTTTGGGTCAGGGTTGTAATCATCATCGTTCGGAACAGGCGCTTTACCGTGCGGCGATACCTGGTGCACAAGGTACCAACCCGCAAGGTCCTCGTCTTTTTGGCACGCCCATGGGAGGTAATATACTTGTGTGGCGTGTATATTAGCCACAATATAAACATCCTCTCCTCCATATACGGAATCCTGTCGAATTTCGACTTGCCCAATCGTAGGGTCCACTTTCGTGTCATCGGGATCGAACCAATGGCATTTGAATACCACTAGCTTGAGCTCTTTAGGACCCCCGAAGTTGAGCTCATATATTTCTTCGACTATGCCGTAATAGTCCTTCTTATCCATGCCGGGCGCATTTAACTCCGGTGCACGTTGTTTTGCGGTTGGGGCGACTATCCTCGTAGCTTCTCGTGCGAAACCGATAGCCATTCACATCATAAACGGTGAACGAGTTGACCCTACGGGGGAAGCCATTGCCCACCTGTTTTAAATCTTCACACATTTCGGCATCTGTGCGGGCCTGCAAGGTGAGGCCATGTAGATCGTTACATTATATGTTACTAGGACCAAAGTCAGAACGAGGTTAGTTGGATGGTACCTTTGAGCAGAACCAGGAAATAAAATCAGGCTGCCCATTTTTTAGAAGATTGTCTTCTTGTTGCAAGGTAGGAGTCCCATTCCCTCTCCAGTGTTGACCAATAAATTCCCTGGAAAAAACAAGGCCAGAGGTTTAGGGTCGATAGGTGGAGGATAGTGACGGCATATGGAACAAGCTCATTGAGAACTTACTGCTGATAAGGAGCAGTTTCGTCAAGGTTCAACAACACATAAAGCATGATACTGCGCCACTCATCAAAGGACAGGTGCTTGTGGGTAGGTGCACTTCCTCTTCCAACTTGCCCTCTGAAAAGGCTGAGGTTCGATGAACTCTCTTCGGCGTTGTAACGAGGGGTAGGATTGTGGACGCTGGGAAGTTTCTCAGTATAGTACGCCTGTGTGAAGGTCGACACCTCCTCCAGAATGTATGCCTCTGCCACGGAAGGCTCAACTTTGGCTTTATTCCTGCATTTTCTCCGAAGTACCTTGAGAGCCCTCTCGATTGGATAGCACCAACGGAACTGCACAGGCCCCCCCAACCGTGCCTCGCTGGGCAGGTGCAAAATCAGGTGCTGCATCGACAGGAAGAAGCCAGGTGGAAATATCATCTCCAATTTGCGTACCAACACAAAAAGCACGCGCCAGATCAGCAATCGCATCCCGAGATAACTCCTTAACACAAAGCGGGCGGAAGAAAAAAGCTCAACTCGCCAGGGCGCGCCACACACCGGCTCGGGAGGTATCCCCGAGTCATCGCAGAAGGATCCGCTCAATCCATATGTGAAAGTCATGACTCTTCATCCCTAAGACTTTCATAGTCCGCAAGTTCACTCCCCTACTCGGGTTCGCCGCATACCCATCGTGGAACGATAACGTCTTCATCCATCGTAGTACTTCCTTCCTATCGGTCCTTTTGATGATGTAATCGGCGGGCCCTTTTTCCATCTCCTCCTGTGGCTAGGGGTCTCTATCACTAGCTTTGGTCTATCGCAAAGATCTCCATGTCAAGTCTAGCCTTAACGTTGTCTTTTGACTTTTGAAGGTCCATGGTTGTTTGCGAAGAGTGCCTCGGAGATATTTCTTTCTCGTGTGCATTACATCGATGTTGTGTGGAAGAAGAAGATCCTTGTAGTAGGGGGAGATTAGTCAAGCCCGATATATAAGTCCACATGTGTGTGGTACCATATCCAACAAAACCACCTTTCTTTTCATCGATTTTCGGACCAGCTAGCTCGGCAAGGACCTCTTCACCGGTCATAAACTTTGGGATGGGGTCGGTGACTTCAACGCCTTTCGTGAAGTGTTTTTGTCTAGTCTGAATTCATGGTCCTCGGGCGTAAATTGACGATGTTTGTCAAACGAAGAAAACTTGCCACCCTTGAGAAGCCAGTGTGAATCGCAAAGCTGCCTTGCATCTTGGGCAAGGGAACCTCCCATGAACACACCATGCGCTGAATATGCCATAAGCCGGGAAGTCATGCATTGAATATAGGTACCACACATGCATTGTAAAGTTTGTCTTTGTAGCTCTGGCCGCACGTCGATTCCCCATTTTGCCAAGCATCTTGCAATTCATCCCACACCGGCCGCATGAACACACCCATATTGTTGCCCGGTACCCGGTATTATCAATCAATAACAAAAAGCTTCAGCTCAAACATGACACCGGGGGAAGATTGAGAGGGATCACGAAACACGGGCCAACAAGTGTACGGGCCGCCCCGGTTGACCGTCACGGGTTGAACCCATTCATTTGCCCAACGCTTACGCTGCATACATTTCGAGCCTCCATAGCTTTTTCAGATGCATATTATCGAAGTGCTTCCATGCATCACCATCCGATGGGTGTACCAACTTCTCGGGATCGTATCTTTTACCCTTCTTGTGCCATGTCATTTGTTTCGCGGACTCCTCCGTCATGTACAGCCGTTGGAGCCTCTGCACGAAAGGAAGGTGTCGTAGGACCATCTCGGGGATCTTGGACTGTTTCTTCGTGCCATCACTATATTCTACCTCCACAAACCTAGAGGCTTTGCACTTTGGACAGTGCGTTGCTTCGTTCAGGCCTCCCCTAAATAGGACGCACCCCTTTGGACATGCATGGTACGACTCATAAGGCATCTTGAGTCCACGAAGAAGTCTCTGTGACTCGTACGTGTTCTTCGGCAGGACGTGACCCTCTGGAAGCATTTTGCCAATAACTTGCAGCAGGGTGTCGAAGCCGTCTCGACTAATGCTCAATTGCGACTTCAACGCTATAAGGCGTGAAATGGCATCCAGCTTCGTAAGCATTGTCTTCTCGTGAAGGGCCTGCTGTGCCGCCTCCATCATCTCGTAGAACGCCTTTGCGGTTTCCTCAGGTTCCTCCTCCAATCCTCCATTGAACTGTGCATCGTGAAAGTCTGCCATCATGTCCGCCATCCCCGCATCTTGATCATACTCCTCGAGGAGGGGCCTCACCACGTCCCTCCCTAATAAGATCGACTTCACCGTGGAAGATCCAAATGCTATAGTTTGGGGCCGAATCCGTTGTTGTAAATATGCTTCCCCATTTCAATCTTCACTCGCTTTTTCTTGTTTTTACATTTGCCGCACGGACACGGCATCCGAATAGAACCCTTAGCAATTTGGGCCAAATGCATGCTCCAGAAAGCATCGGTCCCCCTAACCCATTCAAGGCTCTTACTTGCGAAGCCCGTGTACATCCACTCACGGTTATCCATCCTCTGTCATACGCCCATGTCATTACCCACATAACCAAAGAATTCCATCTACACGGCGTTCCTACCATCTAATAGGTGAGGGATAGGTCCTAATCCCACCCGAGGATGCGTAGACAAAGGTTAGCATCCATGCTTCGAGGTCCGCCCGAGCCGGAATTTCGACACAGACCTCCCTCACTGTTCTCCCGATACACGCCCCGGCGGGGAGAGTGTGTATCCGGAGAACAACGGGGAGGTGCTTTGCCGAAATCCGCTCGGGGCGGGGACCTCGAGCATGGATGCTAACCTTGTCTACGCATCCACGGGCTGTCCAAAAACGTGGACAATCCAAAAGCAGATACGGGTCGCAGATATGCACGGATGCGCATACCAACGCCCTCGTATCTCTTTCGGACGGGAGACGCCCTGGCGGGTCGCGCTATGTAAGACAACTACAAGGACGGGACGGAGGTGATTCATACCTACGGTGTCGGTGGAGACGCCGGTGCAAAGAAGACACGCAACGCCCACGAGGACGACCGGGGTCGCCGAGTCCCTCCCACAGTCCTCCTACAAAACCAGGGCAAAAAATAGTTAGTGACGACTCAAAATTTGGCAAAGACCTCCCCGCGCACGGAGGTTCCCAAAACCCTGCAAAAACATGGCACGAAGGCCAACAACCACATGCATATACCGAGAACGGGCACGAAGGCCACCAACCACCAATATATCAACAAGAGCCATTCACTTAACTTCCGAAACCATGCGGATGAAAATATTCAAGTATTACCATAACAATTACTACTAACCCTACTACTATTACTAACAATAACTAACACTACTAATACTAACCCTACAACTATTTTCAAAATATTTACTGACTAGTTCCTAACTACTACTACTAACCCTACAACTAACACTACTAGAAGGATATATAGGGTTTACCTTGGCCGCGGCAACACGAAGAACGACGACCGGCGTCGATCACCTTCTTCCTCCTCCCCTTCCTCTTCTCCTCCCCTTCCTCTTCCTCCTCCTCTCCTTCCTCTTCTTCCCTTCCTCCTTCTTCCTCCTCTCCTTCCTCTTCTTCCTCCTCTTCTTCCTCCTTCTTCCCTTCCTCCCTCTTCCTCCTCACCTTCCCCTTCCTCCCTCTTCCTCCTTACCACTTTGCCGGCCCAGGCGCAGGCTGAAATGGCGGGCCGGGGCCGCGCCGGCGAGGCTGGCCGGGCGGGCGGCGCTGCAGGCCGGAGCCGCGGGCGGGCGGCTCCGGCGGATCCGCGCCCAACGGGCGGCGCCCCGGCGGCGCGCCCGCGCCGGGGGGCTTGCCGGCGGGGGAGGCGGGGTCCAGGCGAGGGCGGCGGGCCAGATCCGCGAGGCGGTGGCGGCGGCGTCCGCGTCTTGCGGCGAGGCGGCGGCGATTTTGGCGGCGGGCGTGAGCCGTGGCGGGCGGCCCGGCGTGGGGAATGAGGAAATGGGGTGCCGGTCCATTATTACCAAGCTTTGCCGAGTGCGGGGAAAAGTGGCACTCGGCAAAGTCACCTTTTTTATTTTTTAAAAAATAAAACCCTTTGCCGAAGTGCCACACGCGTCTGGGCACTCGGCAAAAGAGCTTGTTCTTAGAGTGCCTAAATTGGCACTCGGCAAACTATTAATTTTATTGTTTTTTTTGTTCCATATTTTTTTGTGTGGCATAAGTAATGCGATGGTTACATCTCATGTTCAGAATTTGATACAGTTTCAAGTTGTTTTGCTATATTTCATGAATTATTTATATTTTCTTGCATTTTACGGACCACTCCAAATTTGAAGCTGCGGGTGCATGAAATGATGGACTGTGGTCATTCAAAAATGTTATTAAATGATGTTTGGCGAATGTTTAGGCTCAATCTTGGGGACTTCTGTGGAAATTCAAACATTTATGTGGCGCAGAACATGGCCATCTGGGTTGAAACGCCAGACGTGCTTGAAAATTCTCCACACTTGATCGCGATCAAGTGTGGAGATGTCCGGGTTTCAAGCATCCGACGCCACAACTTGCTCGAAACTTTTCAATTTTTTTTCACAGCCTCCCTATGAGATGACAAGACACCACGCCAAGTTTCGTGATTTTTGAACATCGCTTGATTTTATAGAATTTTAAAACACCTTTCCCGCACGTAACTCGTCATGTTCCGCCACATAAATGTTTGAAATTCCACGCGAGTCCCTCGTGCATTGAGCCTAAAACATACGCCAAACATCACGAATAACATTTTTTGAATGACCACAGTCCATCATTTCATGCACCTGCAGCTCAAATTTGGAGTGGTCCGTAAAATGCAAGAAAATATAAA
The DNA here is from genome assembly GCA_015847255.1 of Hyparrhenia diplandra. Classification (NCBI taxonomy): domain Eukaryota; kingdom Viridiplantae; phylum Streptophyta; class Magnoliopsida; order Poales; family Poaceae; genus Hyparrhenia; species Hyparrhenia diplandra. Next base: position 24,993 of record JADLZK010011992.1, on the reverse strand, counting down.
TAATTCATGAAATATAGCAAAACAACTTGAAACTGTCTCAAATCATGAAGATGAGATGTAATTAGCGCATCAAGGCAACACAAAAAAATGGGGCAAAAATTCAAAAAAATGAATAGTTTGCCGAAAGTGCCATGGAGGACACTCGGCAAAGAACCTCTTTGCCGAAAGTGCATGGACGGGGGGCACTCGGCAAAGAGTGCCTCGCTTACCGAGTGCCTAACGGTGGACACTCGCAAAGGTGACGGAGAATATCGCCGCTTTGGCCCTGTTATCCTTTGCCGAAGTGTTTTTTTGCCGACGGCTACACACTCGCAAACATAACATTTTCCGAAAGTGTTGAACGCCGCCGACGGCAAGGCACTCGGCGGCGGCCTTCTTTGCCGAGTGCTGAGTTTGGCACTCGGCAAAGAGACCTTTGCCGAGTGCCCGATGTTTGCCACTCGGCAACCTCTTTCGCACTCGCAAAGAAGCCGGATTCCTGTAGTGCCAGTTGAAGTAGTCTCCGCTGATTAGCCACCCACTTATCCTTACGGCAGTAAGCAAGTCCAAAGATCATTTTCTTTAACACCTTTGCGTTCAAAACAAAGAACCTGGCAAAGTCAACTTCAGGCTTCATGCCACGGTAATATTGGATGACAACTTTCTTGAGACGAAGCTCCAGACATTCGATTGGATCCAGTGGATTATAGCTCCGCACATTTTCCATATTCTTTCTAAGGCGAAACTGCAAAAAGGAAGTGATCAAGACCACTATCAATGCAGCTCCTTCATACTTTTGCTCGCAACATTATACTATGCCTCAAATGTTTAATTGATTCAGCACTATCCAAATTAAAAGCAAATGCTCACCATGATATATAGCTCTTCCACACATGGGAAACACTTGAGAAAATCAACAGTAGAGTCCAGATTAGGTCCCAAAGATTCAAGCCCCAACACCTTTACAGTGGACATCAAGGTTGTCAAGCTTATGGCAGCCATTTCCTAACCACAAAAAGGAGAGACACATTAGTCAGGCATAATGAGTAAACAACATATTTAGAGCCGTACGTAGAGAAGAAAGCAAATTGCAACATAGCTGCAGCTACCCGAAAAACTGTTCTCCCAAGCACTAGTTCAGAGATGCCATCTGAAACAACTCCCATTATCTCGAGTGCAGGTGCCTGCTTGACACGGACGGTTCGAGGGCCGTTTCTTGGATCATAAAACAGCAATCTTTCAAGGCTCGGAGCATCTTCGATGACGACTTCTTGGAGCGTGACAGGATTATCTTTTGCTCTGTTCGGATGGCACGTAACTACGAAGCTGATGCTCTTGAGAGTCGCTGAGCTGACGCGGAGGCTGCCTACGCCGACAATGAAGTACAGTACGAGGCTCTCCAGAGCCAGGCAACCAGACAGCAGGCGGTGAAGAGCGGTCTCCGATATGGAGACGCTGCCCAGGGCCGGTGAGGCTCTTGAGTTGGGGAAAGTTCAGGTGCAGCGATGGCGGTGGCGGCGCCGCCATCACAGCGGCCGTGAAATCGCACCACCAGAACTCGGCAGCGCGGAGGGTGGGCGGTAGCGCGGAGGGCGGCAGCGGGCCGCCGTTGTACGCGTAGCTGAAGTAGATCTCCTGTAGGCCGGCGAGGGTCGGCGAGCGGAGCCAGCCGTCGATCATTGCGTAGCGGTCGCGGAGGAAGAGGTTCGGGAGCCCCAGACGGCGGGTGGGGCCAGGGTGGTCGGCGTCTCGGCGAGGATCTTGGGGACCAAGGCGACACGCTTGATGTCCTCTTGGTGCGGGAAGGCGAGGCAGAAGTCCAGGTTAAGAGGCGCGGCGCGCCAGAGCGGCCGCCACCGCCGGGATATTGCCTGTGTGCGGGCGCCGTCGCTGGTGGGGAGGAGCGTGATGATGTCATGGAGAATGTCGTCGGGGAGGCGGCTGATCAGATCGGGATGGACGGCGACATCTTCTCCTTCGCCGCTTCCAAGTCTGACTGCGACCGGCGGTTCTTGTCGTCGGCGGGATTCCTCATCCAGCCTTATCCTCTTGACCCCCGCCGCCGCCCGCATGGTCGGACCACCTCCACTATCCCAATTCGCCCTAGCCCGCCGGTGATTTCCTTATATATATAATATAGGCATAGAAGGGTGCTCTTTGCGTAATTATATTGGCAAGAGCAATCTACGTCCACGATTGAAACAATATTTCCTTATATCTATAATATCTATAATACAGGTCCATCGAGGACGACCGCGAGCGAGGCGCTGGGTGCTGGGACGACGGCTGTGCTGAGGGGTACCACCGCGAGCAAGGCGCTGGGCGCGGCGGGGAAGACGGAAGGCCAGATCTCTTCGACGAGGCGGCAGCGGTGGCCCACTACATGAAGCTACGCAAAGAGGTGGCCGAGCACGAGAGGTCGATGGAGAAAGAAGAGCAGAGACAAGAGCAGGAGGCCCACTACATGAAGCTACGCAGAGCTCGCGAGGCCGCCTTGGATCGGATCCGCGACTATGATCCCAAGACTGGGAAGAGCTACTACTACCGACTGGAAGACGTCGACGACATCGCAACATTCGATCACGACGAGGAGTGTAAGTAGTTATTTTGTTACCCACCTTTTAGATTTGACGAATCTAACTGCATATGTATGCTTTTGTTACCCACCTTTTAGATTTGACGATTCTAATTCCATGTAATTTTAGTGTACCTCCTTATTTGATTGTTTAACTAATTGTCTCCGTCACTAAGCTATTCGAGTGCATGCTGAAAATTTGATTGTAATGTGCCTGCACAACCTTATTGATCGTATCTGCACAACCTTTTTTTTTTAGTTTATTTGATTGTAGTCTCCATCTATCTATCTCTCTACTGGGTCTTTATTCATCTCATCCACAAACAATGCATCTTTGTTTCAGCAACTGTGTGCATCTACACCTACTAGGTTTCCTCCGGAACTTATATGCATCAATCTAAGTCTAAAGCTATTATATTTTCTTGCACTGCAGCGCCACTTGGCCCAATGAGAGACACTGAGGCATTGATCTATGCATATGGCCCTGTGGCTTCAGATGATGGTGAGAAGAAGTTCATTGCCAGTGACACTGGAAATCTCCACTACATCAATGTAACGGCTTCAGATGATGGTGAGAAGAAGTTCATTGCCAGTGACACTGCAAATCTCCACTCCATCGACGTAACCTCCTTCTCAGATGCTAATAGCAAGGACAGCAATATGCGGTTTGTTCTAGACTGCTCTGCAAACGTCTTCTCCATAAAGATAGTCTCCTCTGATGTTGGCTTTCCGATCGAAGTCTATGGCACCGTAATTGCCAGAGACGACATCGATCTCAAGTGTGTTTATCTCTTCCGCCGAGATAGAGATGATTGCCAACTCATCTTGTCCAAGGTAAATCAGATGCTAGTCTATACATATTGTGTGGGCTAACTTAAGTTTCTATGACCTTGGGTGTCAACTAAGTTTCTGCAGGTTGTTGTTGTGACCAAAGCACATGCTGAGCTGTACTCAAATGTCTATTGGTCAGCAATGTATCTGTGTTTATCAGTAAACACCTGCAATGAATATACTTGGTGGTGTGTGCTGTTTTTCTCTTTTCGGATAGAATCGTATGATTTCCAAAATTGAAAACGTTCATATAATTTATCAATCATTAGAACGTAAAGAAATTGAAGATTATTATTTATATGTTGCATAAAGTGGAACTGTAGTTTTATGTTAGTAGCAATAGTGCTAGCTGATTCAACTCCCTTTATGGAGTTAATTATGGTAAATACACATGTGGAGCCAATTGTTCGATAATTTGAGTGTGTGGTCTTAAAATGGGTATGAAGAGAGTAAAACTGACGTTTGAGACCTATCCTTGGGAGTTCAGTATTCATGGTTGAACCTATACTTATAGATACTTCTTGTAAGTGCTTGCACACAAATAGCATTTAATCTCTAAAGATTTCATGATGGTAGTAGCATGCTGTGTGGTTGGAATTTCTTGTACTTTTATTGCAGCTAAATATATTCAAACTTACCACTGCCTTATCATCAGAACCATTTCGCAGGATGAATCATTGGTTCTGACGGGCCCAAAACGAGGACTTGCGCTAAAATATCATTTGTATTTTGAGTTTGATTTGAAGATCAAGTGTGTTGGAAGGCAGAAGTACAAGCAACTAAGTAAAGGTTACCTGGATTTGGATGGCATACCATATAGATCGCGACAAGAAATGGAGGTTGAAAGGGAAATCCTGGACACTAAACTCAGTAAGGTGATGATTACATATGCAGCAGTCCAAAAAGCAGTCGAGGCAACTTTTGCTATTGAAGTTCTGCAGGGAAGATTTTATGGAGACATCACTGCTCGCACCATTGGTATCCCGGATAGCATGGTGCTTTATGATAGCAAAATGGTTGAAGCAATGACGAACAATGGAAAGGGAGTTATCCAACTGTTTCAAAACGTGGTAGCTGTTGATTTGAGGAAGAAGCTGATGTGTACTATTGTTGCCCGGACCTGTGATGGTAAAACTAAAAGCACCACCATTAGATTTACTCCAGGAGTCATTGGTAGAGAAGAAAAAGAAACAACATGTGGTTCAGTTAAGATGTGTGTGAAGGTTACATGGTCTATAGTTTCACGTAGGTATTACCTACCCTCATGTTATAGTTTCACGTAGGTATTACCTATCCTCGGAGTGATGGGGCATCTCATGTTGGAACCTCTGCTAGGATTGAATGGTCGTTTAAGTATTTTGTTTGGCTTTGTTATGTTGTAACCATGAAGTCTGCCTAGTAATCGTTGACTGCAAATATATCAACCTTATATTATATTATGAAGGTTAATTGTTTGAACTTGAGATGGGTGATTTAGTGTGCCTACTCGGGGGTAATTGCATTCTGTTAGACATTTCTCAGGTTTAAGTCGATTGTGTCAACAATCGAGAATAAAATACTGCCAACTTCCAAAAAAAAAACATATTCAGTAATGGAAGTGTAGGGCCTGAAAAATATACAACTGCTTTAGAACTCTTCCATATGTTTAGAGAAATTTGTGTGCATGTTTTTCAGAATAAGTTAAACTAGAGATGTCCAAGCGAACAGGCCTGGAAAAAGTTTTGCATCAAAATCTAAGTTGAGAGCCGATGGTCAGGTTTATTACTAGTGAAAGGGAAGAAAATCGGAAGTGGAGACACACTTGTCTCCCCCCACGCCGCCGCCCACGCTGGCGGCTCGGGTGGAAACCCCTAGCCGCCGCCGGCCCTCCTCCTCCCTCCATCCTCCCGCGTCGCCGCCGCCGGAGCGGGCCGCCCGGCAAGGCCGCGCGCCCGCCGGGATGGTGGCAGCGGGGCCCCCTCTCCTTCCTCGGTGGTGGCGCTGGCGCCGCTGGCGCGCTGGCGCGGCGCCCGCCGCAGCCGCGTGGGGCTCGGCGAGGCCGCCCGCCTCCCGCCGCGGCAGCGCCGGCCCGCTGGCGGCGGTGGAGCAGGTGCTGGCGGCGGCGGCGGCGGTCCTTCTCCTTCCTCCGTCGCCCCCTCCTTCTTCCACGCTGGTGGCGCCGCCGGAGCCGGCCTGGGCTCCCCCGGATCCCGAGCGGCCGGTTCGGGGCCTCGTGCTGGATCCGCGCCCCCATGTTGGGGGAGGGCCCCCGTGGTGCCGGCCATGGAGGGGCGGCAGCTCAGGCCGGTGACTGGGTGACCCGGTTCCCGCCGGGATCCATGGTCCTCTAGGCCGGGGCGGCTTCCTCGGTGTGGGGCGCGCGTGACCGACGACGGCCGGCTAGCTGAGAAGGTTGCGGGTGCCAAGCCGGGCGGCGGGGCCTTCTAGGACTTCGGCATGCGGCGGCTTGACACGCGCGGCAAGACAAAGCTCGGTTTCGGGCCTCGACTGAGGGTGGCGGTCGACGCAGCCTTCTCGCGGCTGCCGCGTGCAGGCTGGCGCTGCCGATGCCCTCCGGATGGGGTCCCGGGGACGACGGAGCGGCGGCGGCGACAACGACAAGAAGATAGCCTCGGGTCTTGGTCGGGACGTGGTGCTGGGGGATTCCTTGGGCGAAAAGCCTTGCGACGGCGGTGCCCGTGGGCGTCGCTTCCCTGAGGGCGTCGTGCTCCCGCAATCCCTTTGGGCGAAAGCCCTGTCCATCTTGGACGAGCGGCGGTGGCGTTCCCACGCCATCCCCTTCCCCGAGGCATCGCTCTTACGTCCTGGCCACGACGTCGTCTTCAGTTTGGTGCTCTTCTTCTTCGGCGTCCGATATGCGGGTGGAGGGGAGTTCGTGGCGCAAAGTCGGAGCTGCTGCGTTGGAGGAGACGTGGCTCGGCAACGATGACGCAAGGCGAACCCCCCTTTCTTCGTCGACCGGTTTGCGTCGGAAGTCGGGCCCGAACCGATTGGTGTTCTTCTTCTTCGGGCGTCCGATGTGCGGGTGGAGGGAGTTCGTGGGCGCGAAGTCGGAGCTGCTGCGCTGGAGGGGACGTGGCTCGGCAACGATGACGCAAGGCGAACCCCCTTTCTTCGCCGACCGGGTGCGCCCGGAAGTCGGGCAAGAACCGGGAGGGGCTGAGGTTCAGGATTGGAAGTCGGAGCTGCTCTATTTCTGAGCTAGGCAATGATGACCTGTTCTGGCCTTCGCTCCGGTGTGTCTGCTTGTTTTTCGTTTGGTCTGTCTGGGGTCTGCTAGGGGAAGCCGGAGCTGCGGGTTGCTATGCAATCTTGCTTGGCAACGATGACTCATGGCGGTGGTGTTCTCTTACGAGTAGTGTGGGCGGGCTGGCCTTTCGGGTGCGCTTGCACCTTGTTTTTCTACCCTTCTTGTAAATACTTTTCTACCATCTTAATTGAGCGGCAGAGCTCCTGCCTTTTGTATATAAAAAAAAGAAAATCGAAAGTGAGTCCTCAGTTTGCAGCAAACCTGAAAGAGTTGCCCACCTATTGTCTGAAAGCAAACCTACCGGCAGTCAGTTACACACATTTGGCTCTATCTACAATGATATTTTCAGGATAACACACCAGCTGTTATGATGTTATATACATGAATACAATAGCAGATTACAGTTCAAATCGCCAATATTTTCAGGATAAGGATCTATCTACAATGATATTTAAACAAACACCAAAATCCTACATAAATTTTGGTGCAACATTTGGAAGGAGAGGAGAACTTTCCAGGGAACATGTTTGCAGCCAAGAGAAGTAGCCTATTTATGCAAGGAAGACTTCGATCGATTTCAGTTGGCTTCAAGACCGAATGGAGAGAGCAATGTTTAGCAGGAGAGCTGTTTTCCCCCTCTGTACATTTTTTCTTTGGTTTACTTTTGGTAGTATCAGTAGAAAGTGTGGAGTGGTAGTGGCAGTGGTTTTGGTTTGTTTATGAACCCTGTTTTCCTTTTTTCCTTTTTTATCGCCTAATAAAATTCGGCAAAAGCTTTTTGCCACCCTTCGGAAAAAAAAATCCTACATAAATATGGGTAGCAAGGCGTGTGATCCTTGGAAGATTCAAATGCCAAACCATATTGCTTCAGTGGAGTTGCAATTTTATCGCTGAACTCAACAAGCACATATAATCAAAGCCGTATGCTCACAAGTTGACGGTGTTTCCAACTCAACTTTTTTTTTTTTTTTGAAACAAGGCCGGTTATCCGGCTTGGATTTCATTAAGTGGAAGAGAAGCACAAGTCATATTACACGCACCAGAGGTGCAAAACCCAGACCGCCTAAGCGTTTCATGGGTGTAGAAAGAAAATAAAAAGACTACTCGCTAATGGTATTGGCGACGGTTGGGGCTTGCAGCGCCTTGCAGCCTGCTAGGGCCCATTGAGAAGCCATGTCTTTGATTTGCTGGAACAAAGCTGATACTGTCTTCCTCTCCCCTCTGAATACAGCTGCATTTCTTTGTAGCCATATCATCCATAAGGTCAAGATTGCGAGGGAGTGTGCCTTTTTTCCTTCTGATCCTATCAACAGCGTGAAGCAATCCACCAGCTTGGTCTGCCCCCTCCAGGTTGTCGGGTGAAAACTTCAGGCTGTTCCTCTTCAGTTCATTCAGAAAGATGCTTTCTAAGCTACCAATGTCAAAATCTCTGAATATTGATGTTGAAGCTTCATCCCGTGTGCATTTTCTTTGCAAACTTAATTGATGTATCAAACAAAAAAAAATGATGATGCATCCATCTATACGTTACATTTCACAGTTATCATGTATAATCTAACAGAAGCATTTGATAAAGTATTGAACTACACTACAGATGCAAGATGCAATGGTGCTTATGGTAAATACAGTGCCTGGTGCCTTTATGTACTGGTGTCACTACGGGAGACAACTTCTTTGCTGAGTGTAATACGCTTTGCCCAATGTTAAATTTCGGGCACTCGGCAAAGCTCTTCTTTGCCGAGTGTCGCATTCGGTAAAGTATGGCACTCGTCAACGATAGGTGAAGCATGGAGTGGATTGAACACCATATTGAAGGAATAGCCTGATAATCGGATTGAAACAATAATAACACATCTCGAAGTGAGTATGTATATCTATACCTACTAATAAAGAGAGAAAATTTCTGCCACAAAAATTTCTGTCTGCCTCCTCCTACTTTGTATTTGTCTCGGCTCAGCTTAATCAAGAGTCCGTGCCGCTTTGCGCCTGGTCTACCTGAACAAAGGCACCGGGCTTGCCCCGCTCCCTCGGCCCACATATGCGGTGTCCGCGTCGAACACAAGTCCTGCTTTTGAATAGGAAACAGACTCCTACTCTGCTAGCTCCAAGAAAAAACATTATTTAAATTTATCTGCAGGAAACGAATCCGTGGCAACGCTGGTGCCTGGTGACCATCTGAACTGCATGATTTACGTGAAAATCAGTTGATGATTTTGCTAGATGGACACAAGAAACTACGTTGAGTGGCTATTTGCTGCACATACACTAAAGTGTCCCAGGAGGCTGGAGAATTATTGTTTGGAGCACTTTCATCAACTACAACGTTTGATTGAGGTACTATATTTTTCTTTATATTTTGCAAAACATGTTTTATTTTATAATGATTCTTTTTCCTCAACTTCTCTTATACCCGCTCCATATCTATACCTACTAATAAAGAGAGAAAATTTCTGTTGTCCATCCAAAAATTTCGTCCAGCCCTCTACCTCTTCTGTCTCCCATATGCGGCAATACAGGCCAAAAAAGAGTTGGAGAGCGATCACAATACGATTCATACTGAGCGGCAATAGGAATCACAGGCTGTATAGCTCTAAATCCAAAACAAAGTTGCAGTCCTATTCAAGTCCACATACTACATATATATTTTGAATACACGACCCTAGAAAGCAAACAAGAGATTTACAAATACGATTCTCCATCATCCTGAACCGACGCGGTGGAGATCGGCGGCTACGCGATGCCCAAGGGCTGCATGGTGATCTTCAACTCGTGGGCAATCATACTCGACCCGGCGGCGTGGGGGAGAGGTCCGACGAGTTCGTGCCGAGGCGGTTCCTGGGCAGGGAGAGGGAGCTCGACTTCCACGGGAAGCAGCTGGAGTTTGTCCCCGTTCGGCTCCGGCCGCAGGTTGTGCCCCGGCGTGCCCATGGTGGAGCAGGTCGTGCCGTTGGTCCTGGCGTCTCTGGTGCATGCGTTCGAGTGGCAACTGCCGACGGCATGTCGGCGGAGCAGGTCAACGTCAGCGACAAGTTCACCAACACCAGCATTTTAGCCTTCCCTCTTATCTGCCTCTAATCATCACCGCCAGCTAGCTGCCTATGGGTATGCTTTCAGTAGTGTCCTATTGATTTTGGCCTGCAAAATCGCTCGATTTTTTTATGATGCATATAGCATGGACCAAGTTACTTATTCCAAAACTATAGACTAAGAATCTAAGATAAGCAGGTTTCATCCTTTTTGTTATTATATGCAGATCAAAATCCTAACAACTCAACTCAAAAGTGGTTGCATTGTGAGATGCCAAGGAAAACCATGATGGGTCCCTGGAGCATCTGCATGACGACCCACCACCCGGCCTGCGCGCTTTATGATTTCTCAAAGTAATAAATAAATAAATTATAGACTTGGGTTTTTATTTAGATGATAAAACATTAATACTCCTAGATATGTATTATTTCTCTCATTGTTTTCCATTGATATGCCGTTGCATCGCACGGGCAAATTTGCTAGTAGTTCTTAAGCACAATAAATCGGGTAGTAAATATATACTTTCCTAAGCACAATAACAGGTTAATTACATACATAGTTATCTTCTCTTGTTCTTGCTCCCTGCTAGCAAGACCACATAAAAGAGAACCCTGAAAAGGAACCCCCATGCCACAGTCACCAGCAGGCACTTCCACTTGCTGATGTCCAAGACAGCCTGCTGCGCCAGCACGTCGGCGCCGGTGGTCACGCAGGTATCTGCTGTAACATTGACTCCCAGAGTGGCACTGATGGCATCGAGCACCTTCATCTTGACGGCCTCCGGCATGCGCCCGATCGGCGTGCCCTCGAGCATCTCCACGCCGCGCGAGAAGCAGCGCGACGCCCCACCAAACTCGTTCTGCAGCACCGCCTGGTATGGATACTTCACCAGCGACAGATAGTGGAACCAAATCCAGTAGTTGGGGATGCGGTCCCAGGTGATGAAGAAGCCGGAGAAGAGGAGGAAGTAGGCGAGGATGGCGACGACCACCGTGTAGCCGAGCATGACGTGCGGCACCACCGCCGAGAGGAACGTGACGAAGCCGCTGCCCGCCCAGAAGGAGGCGAGGACGATGAGCACGAAGAAGAGGAACGACGACGCGCCGCCGGCGAGCCCCACCGCCCAGAACGTGGTCACCGCGAACGCCAGCGACAGGAGCACCAGCGGCGGGAACGCGACCACGGCGTTGGCCAGAACGTACGAGATGCGGCGGTACGCGTTGTGCGCCGTCTCGCGCAGGTAGATGTGCCGCTCCTGCACGAACACGGGCAGCGCGTCGGCGCACACGTAGAACATGGTGGACATGCCCATGGCGAAGAACCCCAGCCGCTCCTGCACGCCCTTGGGTGTGTCGTCGAGCCGCCAGAAGATGGTGGCCAGGATGAATCCCGTCACCATGATGGTGCCGAGCCGCATCACGAAGAGCTCTGGCATGCGTCCCGTGTTGGTGAAGGAGCGCTTGATGAGCACCCACACCTCCGTCCACGGCGGGTTCGCGAACGTCGGCACCGACGACCCGCCTGTCACCGCGCTCGCCATCGGGACCGCCGCTCCCGGCCACCAGCTTCCCCGGGACACGCTCGACGATGGCCAGCTCCAGCGGCATGGTGGTCTTGAGCTTGATGTCCTTGTCCTGCTTGTCCACGGATGACGACCTGCTGTGTTGCCACATGATGTTGAAGTCGGCGAGCTGGGCGGCACCGTCGTGCTGGCGCTCGTACTCGCGGATGGTGTCGAGCGCGAACTCGGCCGGGTTCTCGTTGTCCGGGACGGGCGCGCCGAACTCGGCGAAGAAGGGCTTCAGTCCGGCAGGTGTGCCGGCGTACACGGTGCGTCCACGCGAGAGCAGGAGCAGACTGTCGAGCACGCCGAGGATGCGCGTGCTGGGCTGGTGGATGGTCATGACGACGACGCTGCCGCTCTGCGCGATGCGTCGGAGCACCTGCACCACCATGAACGCGCTGGCCGAGTCGAGCCCGGAGGTGGGCTCGTCGAGGAACAGCAGGATGGGGTCGTGGACGATGTCCGTGCCGATGGACACGCGGCGGCGCTCGCCCCCGACACCCCGCGGTGAGCCTCGTCGCCGATGATGGTGTCGACGGCGCGGGAGAGCCCCAGTTGGTCGATGAGCGCGTCGACGCGCGCGCGCTTCAGTTCGGGCGACAGCGCGCGGGGAGCCTGAACTCGGCGGCGAACATGAGCGTCTCGCGCACGGTGAGCATGGCGTACAGGAGGTCGTCCTGCATGACGTGCGCGGAGATGGCGCGGAGGCGGCGGCCGTGGAGGAGTTCACCGTTGAGCGTGACGGCGCCGCGGAGGCTGTCCCGCGCGATGCGGCCGGCCAGCGCGTCCAGCAGCGTGGACTTGCCCGACCCGCTGGCGCCCATGACGGCGAGCAGCTCGCCCGCGCACGCCGAGCCGGAGACGCCGTCGAGCAGCGACTTGGTGCGCCTGGACGAACCGGACGATGTGTCTGCGGACGTCACTGGGCGGCGCCACGACGACGGCAGGAGGCCGCCGCCCTTGCTGATGCTGCTCCTCACGCTGTAGGACACGTCGGCGAAGTTGAGCACGTAGGACACGGGCGCGAGCGGTGGCTTTGTGGCGTCGGCTTCCTCCTCGGGAAGTCGATGTCGACCACGGCGTGGCCGTTGGCTGCCATGTCTGTCGGTGTTGGTTCTGAGCGCCGGCGAGCGTCGAAGGAGGGCAGGTTGTTTTTGGATTGCCGGCGAGATGCGTGTGAGAAGGTGGGCTGGGCTTTTCCGTCTTCGCTTATAGCAGTGGTGCGTGCGTTGCCGAGCTGGGCTCGGAGTCGGAGGGCGTGTGCAATCAGGAGACCGAATTGGGATTGGGCAATCAGAAATTTACTATGAAAAAAGTTTTATTTTTTTCTCCTCTAACTAATTTTAGAAAGTCTGTTTTTCCTCCCTCAACTTCAAAACCGGGCAAACCAGCTTCCTCAAATTTTTAAACCGTGCATTTACATCCCTGAAGTATATTGTATTGAAGGCATTTTTTGTCATTTTTGCAGAACTATAAGGCCTTTGTTTCAGTGGACTTCAACATAGAACTTGGAGGGCAGTTTTGTGTCCAGATCATTACAAGGTGTAAGTGGCATTTCATATGTCAAATTATCCTCTGCTAGGCCTTTCTTCTGCTGTTATTTTGAACGATTTTTTTCTTCAGTTTTCAACATTTTCGAATTCTACAATGTCATGCTATGCCCCTTGATTCAATATGGCTAGACCTAAGAGCCTGACAATGTCATCTCTTGTGCTATGGACCAAATGCAGTCTGTACATGGCAAAGGATCATCATAAGCAACTGTTCTTAGAACATATACGTAACTCGGAAGCTGATGCTAGAGTAGTTAGAGGTACTTACTGTATTTTTTTTATTTTTTTTATTTCCTTTACATGTGGTTTCCAATGTTTGGTGGAATCGTGACAAGATGGAGTTGCTTATGTTTCTTGTCTAGATTTTCCTCATTTTGATCTGAATCTTTCTTTGGGATCGTGGGTCTTCAATGGCATGGTTTGTTGAGAAGCCCGTGTCATTTGACAATGTTGTTTTTTTTAGATAAAGAAAATTATATTCGCTTCGGGCCATCTAAGGATGCATCAGGCCAACAAAATTACAACTGAAAACAATGTTACGGGTAAGACAAACGTCACTTTCGAACACTGGTGCACTTCAAAACAAAACAACTAAAACTCATCCACCATTGGAGACTCGGATCCTCGTGAACCCGGCAATAGCATAAAGCCCCTTAAGCATGTGCGATGAGCCGCCACCTTGATGCCGGTGCCCGGCCGACATCCAAGGGATCTTCCACCGACATCTCCAACGAAAAATGCCATCCAAAGACGTCATCGCGCCCACAAAATGGTGTAGGTTTTCACCGTAGAGATCCACTTGAAAGACGGCGCCCAAACAGAAAAGTGGCGCCCTCGGGCGTCACCGCCCGTCGTAGTAGCGGCGGTCAATGCCATGTCCCTTGGGGCCACGCCGTTATGCCAACCGCCCGGCGGCGTGCACCATCGCCCGAAATACGTGATCACGGAAAACAAATGCCGACGTCCACTGCGACCATGGCGGCCCTTTCCACGACTCATCCACACACCTTGACGAACGCCGTGGAAGCCACCATGGCCCGCCACCGGGTTCATACCGATCTGACCAACCCAATTGCTTCACCGTCGCTGCCGTCCCGAAAACACCGCCACCATGGTCGACGTACTGCGACGCCCATCGTCCCGGGTCGCCCGGATCAGCCCGCTTGGGTTCTCTAGCGCCCGAATATGGGCGGTCGACCGGCGCCACCATATGGGCTCGACTCACCGCTTCCGCCCCCACGCGCTCCATCGCCACCGCCGCGTCGTCCGCCCAGACGCTTCCAAATCCGGCGCCGCCGTCACGGCAACCGCGCCGCCAAGGCCGCGAACGCCGCCCAGCCGCAACGCAGCCCCCAACGGTAGCGACAACGCAAATCGCCGTGAGACGGAGCACGAGCCTCGTGAGCAGCACCCGCGCCGACCACGGCCACGCCACGCCGTGCCGCCCGTCGGGCCCGGCTACCACCGCTGCCGTCGTCGCGCAACCCGCGCCGCCTCTTCATGCCGGCCGCCGCTAGCCGGGCGCCGAGGTCCGAGGCGGAGCAAGGCCCCGCCGCCGCCATCATGGGCCGCCCGTCTGGCCTCCGATGGCTTCCTCCGCGGCAGCGGGGCGAGGGCGAGGGGATTTGAGGTGACGGCGCCTAGGGTTTGGTCCGTCCGTGTCGCCCGCCTAGGAGCGACGCGGACCCGGGAGCAACAGCCCTCGAGACTTGACCCGTGTCATTTGACAATGTTGTGTTAAGCTAATTTATATTAGAAGATTGATGTACAAGATAGCTCAAGTCCTTTTTATCTTGCAGTTTACTATTTGAGATTAAAATATAGTGTGGTTGTTTGGTTAATGGAAAATAGGCACGGTCTGGTAAAAAAAAACTTGATTTTGTATTTTTATTTGTCATGATGTTTATTTTGTAGAGAAAGCACGAAGCGATAGCTACTTTATTAGAAAGGTGAAAACATACAGATCAGCATAGTTCCTGTGTCTCCAGGTCAAGGGGTAAACCACACTGATTCCTTTTGTTCTTTGTCACATTCAAGCATTAGATCTACTCCTACTAATCTCTACTACCATTCAATAGATCTCTACAATCAGATTGACAAATTCAACCTGGACAAGGCCGTTCAGAGCAATCTCGAGTAGACATGCTTCCTCGAGCAAGTGGAGACAAAGTGGCAAAACCAATAGGAAATTTTGTAGGGGCATAACGGTGGAGGGAGAGTTGAGTCTGGGATGAGCGATGTAAAGTGGAGGACTAAGGATGGTGCGGCAAGTGGAGCCCTATGAAATCAGATCAGATTGTATACATGGTCAATTTACAATTGTGTGGAAGTTGAACTATGGAAAAAAATGATTGTTCGGTTGTTTTCATGTTCATCTCTAAATTAAGCCGTGGTGTTAGCACGGGCATTATACTAGTAGCAGTGGTGCGTGCGTTGCGAAGCTGGGCTCGAGTCGAGGGCGTGTGCAATCAGGAGACCGAATTGGGATTGGGCAATCAGAAATTTACTATGAAAAAAGTTTTATTTTTTTCTCCTCTAACTAATTTTAGAAAGTCTGTTTTTCCTCCCTCAACTTCAAAACCGGCAAAAACAGCTTCCTCAAATTTTTAAACCGTGCATTTACATCCCCGAGTGATTTAGAATGCGCTTTTCTACAGTGAAGGGCGGTTTTTTGCTACAATAACGTTGGTTTTGTCTTTTCTTTTTTATTATTTTGGTTGAACTTTTGATAAATCATAGTAAACCACATAAAACAAAATATAAAATACAACTTTGTTGGGCACCATATGACTACAACTACACACTGAACATATAATATGGTATGATTTAACATAAATTTTTGCTATGCAGATATTGTCTTTTTTTAATTTGGCCTAAGTCTTTGTTTTATACAGAAAAATAATAAAACCGAAAATCGAACTTTTGTTGGACACCACATGACTAGTTCTACACATTGAACATATAATATGATATGTTTTAGTACAAAGTTTTTTTGCTATGAAGGTATTGTTTCTTCTTTATTATTTATTTTGGCTAAACTTTTGAAAAATCATAGTAAATTAAAAAAAAATTACATTGAAAAATCTAAGTTTACTAGACTTAGCATGAGCATGTCTACACAATGAACATATAATATGATATGATTGATTAAAAATCTAATTGTACTAAAGTATACCATATTATATTACACTAATATTTAACCACACAAACATCCCACACAAAACTCAATTCTAACATTATGAGACCATCTAAAGGAAGCAAAATAGTTCATTAACGCCGCCTCTAGCCTTGAAAACTTGGAGAATGTGTTGTTTATTGGCTTCACCCCTCTTCTCAAAAACTTGAGACAACCTAAGCTTCTCAAAAACAACTTCATTCCTTGTAAATCATATTGTCAACAATTGGATGAGCATCCAGTATGAGACACCTAGATGGCATTTCACTTATGTCTGAGACACATAGATGCACTAATACGTTGGTGGAGTTGACATGTGGGCCCCATATGTTAGAGACTGTTTGCCCTTGTTTAGACTCATATGGACTATTTTGACACCCGAACTGAGTTTAAAGAAGTCGTTTCAAGAGTTTGAGAACTAGGGTGAGACAGCAAAAGTCCATGTACTTTACTTTTTATTACTAGCAAAAAGTGCACGTGTGATGCAACGGGAGATAAAATAATGGACTTGTAGATATATAGACCAATATAGTTTTTAGAGCTAAATGCACCACGGGTCCTTGCATGCGCTGGGCCGCCAGCTCGCCAGCCCCCCGCGTGTCGCGGCACGCCACCGCGTGTCAGCCTGGCGCCCACGACAAGGAGCACCGCACGCGATTTACTTGTGGCAGCACCAGCCGCTCCCTCCCTGCGCGCACAGCTCTAAGCTTCCGTTGTAGTGACCAATGGCCATGTCCACGCCGCCATGCATGAAGCCGCCGTTGCCTTGCCTCTTCTTCTCCTTGACTAAGATCTCTCTTCAGCAACTCATCCCTAGGCATTGCCTTCATCTATCTCCTTCCTCTTCCTTCACTCTCTCACGCCGGGCGACGCCCTTTTTCGCCTTCCCCACCTAGTTCACGGTCACCGACGAGCAAACGACATGGGCATGGCCATCTTCAAGATTCAAGGAGCACCGAGCAAAGGTAGTTGCAATGGTATCTCCGAAGTCGCCTAGGACCGAGGTACCGGAGATTCCTCGTGGCAATGGGGACCCGATCCCGATTCCCGTGGGGAATTCCCCATTAGGGGATGGTGATGGGGAGAAATCTATCCCCATGGGGACGTTAACGGGGAAGATTTCATCCCGATGGGTAAATGGGGATGGGGATCGGAGTCATCCCCATCCCGTTCCCGGGGACCCGATAAAAAGCTAGTATGCATGCTACTTGCTTTGATATGTTAACATAACATGTGAATGATGATATAATTATACGAGAATATATAATAAACATGTGAACATAAGTTCATATTATATTTATATGGTGAAAATGTGGACCATATAATATGATATCTTATCACCTATATAGTATAAAATAATATATATTGTCAACATTAAGCGGGGATGGGGATCCCCGATGGAGATTTATCCCCGCGGGGAATGGGGATGGTGAGAAAATCCTCCCCACGAGCATAAATGGGGATCCCCATGGGGGAGAATTTTCTTCGCGGGGATGGGGATGGGGAGCCGATCCCCGATGGGGAATTCCCCGTTGCCATCCTGGCCGGAGATCGACCAAATCAGAAAGGCACGGCGCCGTGGCATCAGCAACCGCGTGCCATGTGGCGCGGTCGTCGAGGAGGAGTAGCAAGCCATCTACGGTCATGTATGTTTGAATAATTCCTGAACTATACTGAGGCATTAGCTATTCTTACATTGCTAGATTATAGTTGTGGCTGTTCATGGCTAGCGCAAGGTGAGCAGCATGCAGTACGTCTCGGGTCATTGGGATGGCAGTGACCAAAGCACGTCATCGGACGAACGCGCGAGGTCACAAAGACTGGATAGCGCATCGCGGCACGTCGCGACGGCGGCGCGGCCGACTGGGCTCCTACAGAGGAGGTGCAGCAACCCGACGCCGGTGGGCGAGTCGCCGGCCGCCGTTCGCCAGTCCGCCGCCGCCGAGCCCGCACGTTATGAGGTCGCGCTGGTATTTTAGTTGTCTGCTCGATCAGTGCCAGAACGACGAAGTTTGCTTGTAGCTGGGGAGGTGGCCCAGGGCCGCTCGACCCGTGCGTTGTAATGGGTGATTCGTAAATATATCAGTACCACTGATTCAAACTTCAAGGCCCATAATTTTGTTTCATTTTGAAGTTTGCCATGATATATTGTATGGCATTCTTGCATGTATTTTTATTATTTCTACAATTTTTATCTAACTAACATGGATGAAAACTATTTTAATATGATCTATATGATTAATCTAGTTTATTCATAACTTTTCTAGAAATTTTTATGTAATTAAATAGCTTATGGTTTTAGTATCCTGTGTACGATTGCCCAGCCCAGCAATTCCCTATAAGGCTAGCGCATGGGCCAGAGCTGGTAGTCACATGGAAAGGGGCACAGGTGGTGGTGTCAAGATCTTTGCGGTGGCGTTTGGCGTCTGGTGTCGGTCACGATCTAAATCATGATGGCCTTGATTCGGTTCTCATTCGTGTTCGAATCGAATCCGATGATATCCGGCCAGATATCAATCTGTTTTCATCCCTATTGAAGATACACCCATATATGAGCCTTAAACGCCAAGCTCAAGCCCATACACCGCTCCTCCAACTCGATTGGTGAGATCGATGACATATTTTATCCGGCTTTTTCATAGCTACGGATACAATATGGTACTATACTAACCAACGTACACAATAATGGTATATACCCGCTTTCAAATAAGACAATCGTTTTTCTAGTCTATCTATACCTATTAATAAAGCGAAGAAATTTCAAGACCACCTTTTTTTTTCACCCACACCTTGTTGTCCCCGAAATAATTTGCATGAGCGACGGGCTCACCCAACTGGCCATGCGGCTAGCGGGGCTTTTCTTCCGTGGTCACAGGGCGTCCATCGGCAGGTGGGATTTGGTTAATCAGGGAGTAATAATGGGCCCTATTAAAGCCCATATAAGAGGGCAAAAAGAGGTGGGCCGCGAAATTTTTCTCTTTATTAAGACGTAGTATAGATTATTATTATTAGTACGTATAGATATAGAAATAGATAGATATCCTTAGCGCGGGGCATGATCCAAACACATGCAGATTGGGATGCGGTGGGTCAAATATGCATGTGATCTTTTTCTCTCTAAAAACACACACTCACAATGTGATGTGATGTGATGTGAGTGAAAAAAGAAAACATATACTACATGCAGTTGTAAAAAGGAAAGGAATCCGATCTCATCTCTGTCTGAAAGCAAACCAAATCCGCGGTGCATACTCCTCGATCGAGTATGTACAGTACGTGCAAGATGCTGATTAGTTAACGTATTTGATTTGAATTCATAAATAAATAAATATAGGGAGGAGCGAGCGAGATGCGGTTGCGGTAGGATCTGTCTTCCAGAATCGGAACGCAAACGGGCTGACAGAGTCCGGCAGGAAGACCTGGCAGAAAAAAAGGGCAGAAAAAAGTGAAAAAAGAGGTGAGACTGAAATTTTCTCTTTTATTAGTATTAGTAGGTATAGATTATTATTCTTCCTCCCGTCAAGTTCATGCGTTGAAGAGCCAGAGCTGTTGGCCAACTAGGCACAGGTGAGGGTGGACCACCCACGGTGGAACCAACAAGCTCGGGGCCTTGCGTGCTCGGACTACAGGCGAGGACCAAGCAAAACAAAAAGAAATGAATGGTTATTTGTGTAGCCAGTGACATTTGTGGCTAACTCACTTAAGTTTAGTGGAACACGCCTTGCTATGCTCGATCTTGATAATCTGATTTTCGCATATCTAGAGCTGGTGATGCTCTGGCCCTAACTTCAATGACTGCAAATAAGGCAAATATTACCAAACCTTATATACCAAATATCATGTTTTTATGACGTACAACCAAGAGTCAGACTCCTGCTTTGGTGCTATATCTCGAAAGAATGACAATAATTTCCTCTTCCTCGTCACTCCTCATGTGATTGGACACACTCCATCTATAAAAAATGCTATTCTCAATTTTTTTCTATATAAAGTTACCATAGTTATATATAATGTACTATAACTATATTATATAAGATAAACAATATTAGATTAATTATTAAATATATATTTTTAGTAAATCTTAGTTAGAGACATAACTGCTAATACTATTCAATTTAAATCTAGTTGAAGTTAAACTATAATTTGACTTATAAATCACAAAGTTGTGCCTTTACTCCGTTCTCTGCATAGGAATTACATTGAAAAAAACATTGAAACAAGTCCGTGACCAAAGGAAAAAAAAATACTTGAAACTCTACTGTGAATTTAATTAACAGATACTTCAGCTGTTCAAATTCATTTATCAATTTAAGAATACTAGCAAAAATGCCCCGTCGTCGCAAAGCGGGAGTAAAAATAACACCGGCAAACCAAGATATACAACAGTTTATCATCTTTGTATGCATTCATGTTATTAGCCATTGGCTCAACTTTTGGCTTTTTGTTGCAAGATTGGAGAGATTGGCAATATGGGCTTGTTCTAAAATATGTGCTTCTATCCCTAGTCTAGATAAAATGGATCTCGTGTTTGCAGACGTTCCTGCACGCTTACCTTACTTGAGATGCCCACTAAATTTGTAATTTTCTGTCAAGATTCTCCAGGATCATCCAACAAGATTTCATGATCTCTTTTAGAGACATAAACAGCAAGCTACAATTTTTCAAAATAAAAAGAAATTAGTAAGGAATAGAATAATATGTTAGAGATATGCCAGGATGGGATGCCTCGGGCAGCTCTGTCGGGCCATCATCGTCGTATTCTCGCCTTCCATCTCAACCTTCAAATTTCCATACTCTTTGTGTCGTCGTTGTCCGGCCTCCTAACGGCACCTTTTTATAAATAAGAAAAATCAACGAACTATTTGTGGAAGTCGAGTTCATGTCCAACTTACCATGGGTGTTTTCCTGATCCAAATCAATCGTTGTTTTTGTTCCAATTGGATACCGATTGAGGTCCTGTTTGGTTCCTAGGGACTAAACTTTTTTAGTCCCCATGGACTAATAAAAAAGTCCTCCAAGGAAGTCTTTACGGACTTTCTTAGATGAAAAAGTCTCCAAAAGTCCCTCCCCGTTTGGTTTAGCTAGGGACTAAAGGGACTTTTTAGTCTCAAACTAAAAAGTCCTTTAACCAAACAGGGACTGAATTCTGTTTTTTATTCACGAACTGAGCTGGTGTCCTCGTACCCTTGATTCCGTTTCCGTTTTCAATTCCAATTCCAATTTGCTAACCGGATGATGAAGCATCGGCGAAGCTACGAACAACGGCAACTGCGGCGGCGCTGGCTTGTTGGAAGAACGCGGCGACGGTGGCGTCACACGATGGACTGATGCAGCGGCGGCTCCGTTTCAAGGAACGAAGCAAAGTCAGCACACGAAGAGATGAGCCTGACTGACAGGTTGTGGCCGATCGATCCGATCAAATCCAAGCAGCCGCCTGCCGCTGCCATCGATGGACGATTCCTCCTCCTGCCGCTATTATTAGGTAGCCAAGACCGAGTCTGTGAGGCAAGCTGGGCCGGCCCATGCATCTTCGATTGAATTGAACTCCCACGAACAGAGGAGGGCGACGCTTTCGGGACTCCGGGCTCAATACTACCGGCAGAATTCGGTTGGCAGAAAAAAGAGGTGAAAAAAAGGTGGTACTGAAATTCTCTCTCTTTATTAGTAGATATAGATATAACTTTACTGCCTTTTACTAATATCACCATAGCATATATCTAGGTGCAAAATAAAAATTGTACATGATCCATCTCAATCATCACAGTAGATGTGTGAAGAACAGTTCAAGGGAAGCATATAGTGAGACCAACAGTCATAACATGAGATTTGAAATCTCTTGAATGCAAACCGATACATCTGATCAACCAAACTAGGATGTCACAGTTGGATAACACAGTTTACCACTCAAGATTATACTGCCGCAAACTATCACAAAACTACTTTTAAACAAGGGCCAGATGTTCCACAAAACTGATGCCTCGCAAGGCCAGCTTCTCAGTACTTGATCGGGGCAAGAATCTCCAGCTGAGATCCCAGCTTTTTCCTCAGCTGTCTTCTCAGCCTTGACGCGCAGCTTAGCCAGTTGCTTCCTCCTCTCATAGGCAACCTTGGCCTTCTCCTTCCTCTTCTCCTCAAGCTCCTGATAGACCACACAAAAGGGCAATTCAGATACCAGAACAGACAGTGCAATAGATTCCAATGTAAAAGAACAGAGCCATAAAACATTAGCAACTCCTATTGCCACTTTGAAGTAGTCACGTGAACTGTGTGCCTTTCTAATTGTAATGTAATGGGCCTCAGAGATCTTGGTGGTTAAGGTCATCAAATGGTAAGACCCATCAAGAGTAGCAAATATTTGGATCACATCATAGGCACGTCACAATATAAACGAATAATTCATTCGGATCTGAAAATGTTGGATGCAAAGAGACGATGTAACTCCATACAGAATCATACATTATATGATCCAACATAACAAATGTATGTATCAAATAATCAAACAAGATGGCACAAACATCAGCAAAAGCATTCAATTGGCAGGCCAAAAAGGAAAGTATGTTCTGATGGGCATGATTCTGTCAGAAGTAGCTGGTTGTTGAATCATATTATAAAAATCAATCTGATTGATTTTTCTTCTTCATCCAGAACCATGCACAATTCAGTATAATGTCTCTGCCAACATGTAAAAAACTAAGCTAGCAATGAGAATTCAGAAACAAGAGTGAATAATTAACAGTAATACAAGATGCCCAGCACAGATTGAACTTGATAAACAACTTCTAGTAGTAATGTCCGAATCACCAATCTATTCATAACATTATGTACACAGGTAGATGAAAAGTGTGGACCAATTCATTACCTTTTAGAATCACAATACTGACCTACTCAAAGTAGCAACAAGCTGCAAAACGTTGACACGAACAAGCACATAAGAGGGGTCAAACGCTTACCCTGATGGTGTCATGGTAGTTCCATCCGACCTCCTTTGAGAGCTCGCCGAGGAGACAGTACTTATGGCCAGGCTGCAGCCTCAGAACCCTACGAACGAACCACAACAACAAAATACCATCAGACACGAACATCACATCACATCAAAGGATTTATCAGAAAAATCTCGAACACATACTTCAGAGCGTCAGGGGATGACGACGCGCTTGGTCTTGTCGTACGGCGGCGGGACGCCCTCGTACGTCTTGAGCCTCGCCAGCGCCGCCTCTCCCTCTTGGTCTTGTGCGGAATCATCCTGCAAAACAAGCAGCACACTTGTAAACAAATAAACATCGCAAAGCAAAATGGGACGAAGAACAGAGAAGAAACACACGTACCCGCGGATGGTACGCCACAGGATCTTGGCGGGGGCGCGGAAGTGGATGGGCCCGTGGGACGGCGGGTGTTCATCCGCTTGCGGAGGAAACGGAGGTACTTCATCTTCTGGCGAACGAGGCCGCCGGACATGCAGATCTCCTCGCAGCGGACGACCACCACCTTCTGCCCATTCAGCAGCTCCTGGCGAGGATCGACGCTAGGCGGCCCAGCATGTGCTGGCGCGCGTCCACCACGATGCGCTTTGCGCACACGCCGGAGCCGGACACCATTGCTTCCTTCCTTACCTGTGAGCCTGCGGCGGCGGCGGCGCTAGGGTTACGAGTGGCTGGTGGAGGCGGGTCGAGAGGGTTCCTTATTTATTCAGGCTTTGTTCGGTTGGGCCGGGTTTGTGGCCTCATCCACAACCCTGGCCCATGTAAAATCATGTCATTTTTTAGGCTAGGGCCTAGACTACTCGTTGCTACTTCTTTTTATTTTCCTTTTTTTACAAGAACTCGTTGCTGCTTTGTACTGCACGACTCAAAATGTCCACGGTACCTGAAAACCCTAAAACCCGATGGTTTTACCCGTTAATAAGAGACAGGTATGGAAGAGAATTGATATCCATGGACCGCGTTATTGGATAAAATCTTATCCATCGGGTATGGGAGAATGCAGTATGGAACTATATTATCCATACCCGTGTCCATGGGTAGAAATTGCCGGCATAATTGTATAGTTGGACTACGCAATTTCAGCCCAAGGCCCCATGAAATTGGCCCAAATAAAGACATGAGTATATATATCCTCAACTTTTCCCCGAAACCCTAATCCCCACTCGCTCCTCGCCACCCACCCAGCCCCGGTGGGCGCCGCATGCCGCATGGCGTGGCTGTGAGTCGCATCGCGGACTCGCCCCGCCACTTCAGCGCGATGACGCCCGACCGCCCGACCTCCCTCCTGCCTTTAGCCTCCTCCACGCGAGCCTTTGTCTACCGGTCCTCCCCCCCCTCCTGCGGCCTTGAGTCCCAAACGCACCTCGGCCCAGCGCTTCGATCCGCCTCGCTTCGCCGTTCACGCCGGTCCATCGCCGTCTTCGATTAGCTATGGTGGAAAACTCCGGAGTAGTGCAAGATGAAAAGCCGGGTGATGCTCTTCCTTAACCCTAACTTGAAATTCATTGTTGCAGTTGTTCTTCTTCATCCCGCTTGACCTATTCTCTGAAGTTCTGAGTTCTGATCCCACGCCGTCCCGAAGGGACGCCATCCCGCCGGATCCGGAGGAGGCGCCTGAGTCGGCCTGTACTAGGAGGCGACGAAGAACAGCGCGAGTACAGCCGACTCCGACGCCAGCCCCGCTCGTCCTGCCACCTCCTGCACCGGTTGCTGCTGCTAAGAAGGCAATGAGCTTCATTGTTGGTCCGGTGGCCAAGAAGCCAGTGGCTAAGCTGAAGACAAAAGGGCTTCCCTGTTGGTCTTAGTGTCATCATGCACGCAAAAAGCACATCAATGGTTCATTTCCAATTATTATCAAACGAAACATGTGATTTATAAAGTAACACATAACCCTCGAAACCAAACTTTTTTAGTAGGTGTAAATGCTTAAATGATGGACTAAGCGTGATTAAAGTCTAAGATGTGGCAGATTTAAAAATGGACAATAATATATAAACAAACAAACAAGTCAATGTACTCAAAACCACAAATAATTATCTGAAATGAGTGTACGTGCATG